>CP092878.1:48277944-48362320 GCA_030710605.1 Cordylochernes scorpioides
CAGAGACAAAAATGGTCTATTCGAGTTAAAATGAGAGTTAATCAGAATAATTTTTCTAGAAACCCTCATAAAAATACTTCTATACGCCTTAGACAAACAATACAACTAATGCATACATCATATTAATTTCTTTATTTAAATCTTATATCATTAGTCAGGTATTTCGGAAGATGTAAGACCTCGGCAATTCTATATACAGTTACGAGCGTCATTCTTCGTCGCCTCTGTCACGGTTTGCTTTTTTTTAATGGCGCCCTCCTATTGGTCGGCTACTATCACGCCACCTTTGCCCCCCCCCCCCCCACTCGCATTTTCGTTTTTGTAATTATTGTGATGGAGCGGGTCGCTCCTTAAATAAATGTATATATTAGTTAATAACCAAATGGAATCCTCTCTTTCTTTTTCCCAGTAAGAGACGCCTACGGAAGCCAACAGTACATAGACAGATAAAGCACATAGGCTATCGTTATTAACTAACATATGAATTTAATTAAGGCGCCAAATTATAATTGTAATATATAGTATTTGAATCAAAACATTCAATCACGGGTAAAACACGGGCGTTGCCCGGGTCATTCGGCTAGTATAATATAGGACTAAGCACTTTAATGTACCCTCCTATTAATTCAATTACCGATGTCTCTTAACTTTTTTATCTACTGTTTCTCGAAACTATCGCTATGTTTAACAAAATTAAAATATAATGTAGTAGTAAATCAACTGTTGCATCGAAATATTTCGTTTCAGATCCACTATTGCCGTCACCATTCTCTAATTCATCAAAAATGCTCACAGTATGATATAGCTCAAAAATAAAAATCAGTATTTTCTTAAGCCAGGGCTCGGCAACCTGAGGCTCCCAAGCCACATGCGGCTGTTTGGATGTGAAGCTACGTGTAGTACACGTATAAATAAAACTTTATTTAGAGGCTCTTTTGAGTCAAATTTGTGTTTCATTTAAACTTTGAAATTTTGTATATTGTAATATTTTACTCTTCCTACTCAAAAGATTGCCAATCCCTGACCTAAGCGAAATTTTGAAATTTCTATCTCCCATTATATTCGACGGACAAAAGGTCTATACGAAGGATTGACTCTACAATTTCAAGCAAGATTGTCGCTATACTGTATTTAATTAACCTCCCCTCAACGACCAAATTTACCCTTCCCAATTTGACATTGGCATGTTTTGCGACCTTTATAGTCTACAAGATGCCTTTGTTGAGTTCAGTATTTCTACCACTTCTTTAACTCATATCCTACCACTCTTTGCATTTCTTACTGTGTCATATTCGATCATGGAAAAACATATGTGAGATCTCGCTGCGAATATATACGTCAGGATAATAATAGGTGAATAGAACTACATTATCGACAGGCTGTTATAATCACATGAATGACGAACTTGTTATTTCTCTGCACTTTAGATTAGTTTACGTCTTACGGGATGAAAAATACAAGCAGACAACCACTTTTAAATGGAAACCACACACATCATTAAATGTGTGCCTAATCAAAGGCAAGTACATTGATGCATAGAAATAATTCGCATAAAAGATTTTCATCGATTAAAAAGCATATATGATATAATAAAACACATTGTGAGCGCATGTGAACATACATGAAATACCCACACTCACAAAATTGTATTTATTTACGTTATGCTGCTTTCTTTGCTTTTTACTTATTCCAATCATTCTACACTCCTCGGTAGCATTGTTATCAATCATATTTGAAATATTGTCATGCCAAGTATTATGGAATTTTAATATCGATTTCTCTGAAATTATTTCACATCTACACCTCTCTCTCACACATCTACTTCAGACTGCATGCCAAGCTATTTTTATGCATATATTCGTCTCTGTATCAGCTCAAAGGCGTGTTGCTAATATGTATTTTATTTTCTGTTTTCTCATTGTTATTTGTTCGATATCGCTATTTCCCCTTAGTATATACAACAAGCTAAATCTCTGAAGACCAATTTCTTTCAAAATAAATTTAAAACTTTGCTTGATCTATTTACAGTTCAACATGTAGGTTCTTCTAAACAATCTCACTTAAATTGAGTCTTCTCCATGATTTACATGTGCAACCTTTATTCATCTTCTTGAAGTCTTTTCATAACAGATATCCCGGACATATTATCACTACATTGGGCCTACAATTATTGCAGAGATGACTCCATTCCTTATTTCCTAACAACCTATTTTCACATCTTATTTTTGTTACTTTTCTCTTATATCTTAGTCCTCTACTCATACTATACATTTTACGTTTAATTTGACGGAAGATATGCCCTATTCCTTTTTAGATAATTCTTAACATCTTAATTTTTCCCTAACTGATATTGATTATCTCTCACTCTCGAAATATTTCCTCACCATATAAAAATGTATTCCCAAAGTTGAAAAATTGCTGTCATATATTTTGAATTAAATACTGTTATTGAAGAGTCTGTATCACATCGTATATAATGAAATAACCTTTAATATACAAGCATAGGTTGTTCCAACGGATAAATTTAACAAACGGCTCTTCACCTTATCTACGACTGTCCGAACTTTGCAAAAGTGAAGCATTGTTTGTTGCCTGATCTCAATTATTCAGCTCTTTTACATCAGCCACTTTGTCTATATAAATTTTATGAACTTTGTTGATTAATACATGTAAATTTGTAAATATTTAAATATAAGTTTTAATTGGTTTGTTTCTTCTGTATTATAGACGCAAATACTACAATATCGCGACTTGTCTAATAATAAATACATTTTTAAAAGATAAGCCAGTCCACTTTGAGGTATGAATTTTTAATTTATTTACTGCAGGTAAAAAATTTGATCTGGAATTTCTAGAAAACGGGTTTCGTTTGGCCGTCTAATTTTGTAACCAGAGTTTAAATTCAAACATTATCGACGATTTGGCACCTTATGGCTGATGTCAGTTCTGCTCTCCGACATCTTCTTGGGTAGCCGCCATCGCTCCAAATGAAGACTATCCCATCATTTGACCTCAGCGTCTTCCTCTCTATTTGTACTGAATCTTTCGTAAAGGGTCTATACGACCAGACATCACCTTCATCTAGTTCGCCAAGTTAACCTCTGTCTTTTTTCGACTGGAATGTATTCGATGTTGCTTAAGACACGCTTGCGATATTAAAACGTTAAGGGAGTGGCAGAGAATATGAACAGTATACACCATAGTACTTTTATAACATGGAATATATACTTATTTTTCATTTAAATAAATTTTTAAATTCTACATAAATTTATACCACATTTTTTAAGATTCTGAGATAAAATCACAGACAACCTTTTTCTCAAAACTTCATTTGCGAATTCTACGATGTCGATAACTACTTCTATTATCGACAATTAACTTGAATGTTTCCCCTTCAATACTAGACCAATATATAAATACTTAGGCATGGGAGACTTACACTCGAAATAATGCATTTAAAAAAACTAATATGTTTTTTATAAATAAAATATTGAAAAAAAAAACTGGGAGGCTTACTATACAACATACTTGAAAAATGTATATAACATTCAAGAAACACACTCTATATATTCAATATTTGTGTACAATATACATCTTCACTATATAAATTTCATTTATTAGGGACTTTATATAAATCAAAATATATAATATATTTATATGAAAAACAATAGAAAAAAATAAAAGATAAGTGAGTCAGGTGTTGATATTAAAAATAAAGAAGGCATCTCCTGAACACGAGCACATGTGCTTTTTAGATGGCAGAGCGCCATCTAGTGGAGCAAAAATAAACTAAACGTTTATTTAGCTTGCTCCGTGATATTTGGCCACCCCAATTTCTTGATAAATCATCCACGAACGCATTTCGCGCTGTTGGCGCTCGTCAGCGTGGAGAAGGCTGTAACCACTACGACCAAAAAATATTTTTGGTCCCAATGGCTTCCCGAAAAATCAAGAGATGCCTTCTTTATTTTTAATATCAACACCTGACCCACTTATCTTTTATTTTTTTCTATTGTTTTTCATGTGTTAAGCGTCTTTACGAAAATATGGCCTTAAATACCCATTTCTTGATTTTTCGGGAAGCCATTGGAACCAAAAATCTTTTTTGGTCGCAGTGGTTACAGCCTTCTCCACGCTGACGAGCGCCAACAGCGCGAAACGCGTTCGTGGATGGCTTTTCTTGATTTATCAAGAAATTGGGTTGGCCAAATATCACGGAGCAAGCTAAATAAACGTTTAGTTTATTTTTGCTCCACTAGATGGCGCTCTGCCATCTAAAAAGCACATGTGCTCGTGTTCTGGAGATGCCTTCTTTATTTTTAATATATATATATATATTTTTTTATGAAAGGTATGTACAGGATGATGACTCTTAGATATGTCAACTATTCTATATTTTATACATTTTATAATCTGTGGATTATATGATTAATATTATATATATAACTGTAATCTAAATTACATTTTGATATTTTACTTTAAAATTATTTTAAATTCAGTTTTCATGTATTTATCCAACACTAATACTGCTGCCTAAAGTTCACAAAGAATATATACATGAAATTTGATAGACTTAAAATTCAGTTAACTTCATTACGTTAATTTACATAATGAACTCAGTGTTAGAGAGAGGAAGAAGGAAATAGAGTGAATTCTCCAATAGAAGTGAAATGAAGAAACAAAGAGCAATCACGATCAACTAAATATCACCCTCGGGTAATTTACGATGGTTAGATTAGACCTATGGTTAAAATAATGAGCAGGCCAACAATCAATTAGATAAATCACCGTTAAGATTTTGCGATGCATCCCTGTCAAGTCCTAATCCTCCTCAATGAGTCTCCAATTGGATTTATGACCAAACAAATCGCCATTTGGAAACTAATAAATTATTTGTTGGCCACCTCCATCCCCTGATATTGCGCCAAGTGTGCACTGCTCTCTCTAAATCCAGATTAAATTTCACTCCTAATTTATTGCAGTAATTTCCACACATAATACCTTAGAACAAATTGAAAATATATTTAATTTCACTTTATTGGAAAATATTCGTTCTGCAAAAATTTTATATATATATATTCATTCTATATATGTATTATATTATTTTGATATATATATATATATTTAAATTGAAAGCAATTTTAAAATAGTCATATTGTATTCAATATAGAAATAATTTATATATTCTTTTGGATATGTCGAATATAAAATATCAAATTCGTATATTTATAGGGAATATTCGTAATTAGGATTTTTAATATTAATTTTAAATCTTTGTCTCAATTAGTATTGCTTCTGAAATTTCAAAATATAGATATATTAATACAATTTACCAAAATAACAATGATCAAAGAAGTAGTTCTGTTACAATAAAGATATTTAGGCAAAGCCTTTGTCTTGATATTATATTGTCTCGATTGAAGTTTTAAAATCCAAATTAAAATATTTTAGAGAAGAAAATTTCAAGTAGATATACATTAGAATTCAATGTAGTCGTCTGGACCTTTGTGCAAAAACGAAAATGTTGTTGTTTTTTATCCCCCCCCCCCCTTGTGTAAAGATTACAAGAATTCCATGAGTCCATGCTCTTCGAGTTGTTTTATGATAAGCAGCGGCCTCTCCCAAAGGTCATGTTTGGTTAATCTAATGCAAGCCAAAATGTGTTCTGGAGCTGCAGAAGCAAGTTACATTTTTAGCAAATAGGGTAGATTTTGTTATCAATTTCTATATTCTGGATGGTAAATTACAACCGATGACCAAAGTAAAATGGTTGGAAAGAACAGGTTCAAGTACTAGTGAGGAAATCACATGTTTGTACTTATACAACATTTCTGTAAGGCCGGCTGCACGAAAATGTAGTGAGATGGTCTTCATGTCGGATACCCTTGTTTAGGTAAATCAGCAACGGTTTATGCTGGTGGACGAAGGTAGAATGATTCCTAAAGAAAGAAGGATGTGTTATTTTCTATACCTGGGCATTATAGGGCACCAAGTATATCAGATTGGGTAGATATTATCGAATGAAAAACGGAGTTCGGCCACAAAAGGACCAATACTTGAAAGGGAAGACTTTGCACGAATATGTAGTGAGATGGTCTTCATGTCGGATACCCTTGTTTAGGTAAATCAGCGACGGTTTATGCTAGTGGACGAAGGTAGAATGATTCCTAAAGAAAGATGGATGAGGTTATTTTCTATACCTGGGCATTATAGGGCACCAAGTATATCAGATTGGGTAGATATTATCGAATGAAAAACTGATTTCGGCCACAAAAGGACCAATACTTGAAAGGGAAGACTGTTGTATTTAGTCAATGTGGCCGTGGCATAACCTATTCCATCTGCAGTCAACATTTCAGATTCTGTTGTTACCAGAGTGTACCTTCTCTTGTAATTGAGTTATGCTTCTTGTGATATTAATTTTGATAACTACAAATGACTGCTGTCGGTGCTTTTAACCCATGTTTCGTTATATATTGTAATGTAGTACCTATATAAATAACCAATTTTGAAAGCTGATACATTTGTCACACAGATTGGATGATAAAGTCATGTGACAAAAAAGCATCTCTTGATCTCGGTGCACAATTTCACTTTCATGCTATATTTTCATAATATAAAATTATTCGATCTAAATAGTTAAACTAAACTAATATTATAATAAGAATTTTTATTCGTATGGTTCTTTTTGAATAAACCAATTTTTTTTTCAGCGCTTATTGCAATGATAAGAAATACTCGCTAAAAATATTTCAAATTTATTATAATAGATGACACGCAACTTCATTTTATTTATAAAATTATAACGTCATAGTAGAGAAAATATTTTCATTTCATAGCATATATAAATATATCAATATTATAAAAACTGAAATTTATAATAAATCGAAGAAAAATAAGAATCTCTCCACATTACTTTCAACTTCCAACTTTTAACACTCAGCGTAATAAAAAAAAACATCCACTTAGATAAGAAAGAAGGAAAACAAACTCGAGGCGTATTTTTGAAATTCAGAAATTAGAGGAGAACACCAAACAAAGAACAAAGAAAGAGAGAACATCTCAAAGCAGGGAAGTCTGAAAGAGAATCTATTTAAAGGCTACAAGGATAGCACGCAATCCTGTACTTATAAAAGCAGCAAACACGATCAACAAACTGCCACGAAATCTGCCAGCTGTTGAACAGAACCCTCATTAATCAACACTAAATAAGCGTCTATAGATAGATTGAAGCTTATTCCATCCTTAACAAATTGCCAGGAAGGTTGCTCATTAAAAACATTTTTTTACACCAAGGCCCTAAGGCTTCTTTATATTTTAACTTTAGATATTCGAATTCCCGACCTTAATCAATGCTCTTAATACAAGTAAATTAAATTTCACGCATCCCCTCAGATAAACCTGTTCCACTTAATTTATTTTTTTAATCTTTTTTATTCTCTTTTTTAGAGAGCTATTCCAAACCTATTACTTTGTTTTTCTCAACTGGAAAGTTTTAATGTCGAATTTAGGTTCGGGAAGAAGTATTTAACGCACCAATAAGATTTGCATAGTTTATTAATGAGCTTTTCGTTCCTCTAGGCTACATTGATACTGAAATGCTTAGAGAAATTATTCTAGTGCGATTAATAGATGTTTGATTTTGTTACTTCATTAAACCGTAAGACCTTCGCTAAAACGAACGTAGAATATATATACAATATTCTTTTATAACGCACTTAAAGTAATTCATGGAATAAATTATTATATAGTAACGTATATCGTGGCTATAGTAGTACCAAAATGACAATCTATTGGGATTCACTTAAGATAATTTTTGCTGTATTTCAATCATTGTATTTACTTCAAAATTGTTTGAGATTCTTCGGTCACATCGCGCGACGCAGGGGAATGGAGCACACCATACTGACCGGAAAGACGTCTGGACGATGCATACCTGGACGCCATATGACACGCTTCGTGGACCAATTAAAGGAGCTCACTGGCTTAAACGGTCGCCGAGATGGCACATCGAGTTCAATACATAGATGTCTGGCGTCGCATCGTTTTGGAATATAATATTTTAACGTGTAGACAAGGCCAAGATACCAGACTAAAGTTAGGGAAAGCGTTGTGGACTCTAGCGGCATCCGCTGCCATTATTAGAGGACGTGACGACTTGCCTCTGGGGCGTGTGGATGATCCTGTAAAGCGGTGCCAGATGAGCCTGACAACGGAGCGGCCTACAAGGCGGTGTAAGTCCAGGCTGGACTAGAATAGTGTGGAGCGGTAAGCTTCACAAGAGTGACACCTGCGGCGCCAAGGATACTTCTGACGGGGAGGTTGAAGGCAAGTCCAACTCATTGTATTTCTTCTGTTTGATGAGACATAATAAAGCGCTAACTTCAGTTGCAATCCCTTCGAGCTCACATGTGTATCTTTGTGGCATACTGAGTAGACAAAGTACACGAATAGCGTCTGGGTACGACGTAACAATATGTACAGTAGGCCACAACGTTCGATTGCGAATAAAATGATTAATCTTATATATTTACTCTAAAGGTAATCATTCTCAATGCTAGAGTATTTGGAGGTCTGAATGGTATGAACCTTCGATTTTCCTCAATAAAAACCCGGGATCGGATCCCTTATTTTGCTCTTTTTTCTTGAAAAGAGTTACTCCAATGGCTCCAGATTGATGCAAAGATCCAACTCCACCAGTTAGTGCAAGTAACAAAACCGGGCTTTTTGGCATATACAGGGTCCATTATGAAAGTAATGAGCATTTACTGGCAAAATACATTTATTGATCGTAATTTGTGCAAATGTTCAATATTCTTCAAAATACATTCCTCCTGCATCAATACACTTGCGGAGACGCGTTTGTCACGCCTGAAAGGCACCCTGAAACTCCTCGACAGGAATGCTTCTCAGGAATGTTGTAACATGGTGTTGGATGTTTTCCACGGTTTCTCAATGTTTTCCTTTCATCTCTCTCTTGAGTCGTGGAAGCAAAAATAAGTCACATGGAGCTAAGTCGGGACTGTAAGAGGGGTGAGGGATCACCGGGGTGTTGCTCCGGGCCAGGAAGATGGTAATGATGAAGGCTGTGTGGCTGGTGGCATGTCATGGTGGAGCTTGACCGTGTCTTTGATGTCAGTCCTCACGCGTGCGATCCGTCGTTTCAATCTCCTGAGCACCTCCAGGTAAAAGGCTGAGTTTACAGTTTGTCCCTGCGGTACAAACTCACAATGTTCTATTCCTCGGATGCCAAAGAAGACAATGATCATCGTTTTGATGCGCGACTTGCTCATTCGCGCTTTCTTGGGGCGTGGGGATGATTTTGTGTGCCATGCACAGCTCTGCCTTTTCGACTCTGGGTCGTATTCAAACATCCAGGATTCGTCTCCGGTTACTACAGAGTTCAGAAAGTCCGGTTCATTTTGAATCAAATCCAACAATTCTTGACAGCGCAAAATTCTAAGTTATTTTGGTCTTGCGACAACACTTTCGGCACAAGCTTCGCACAGACCTTACGCATTTGCAGATCCTCGGTCACTATCCCATGTACCACAAATGTGGACATGTGTAATGTGTCAGCAATTTTCTGGATGCTTAATCGACGGTCGGTACGCAAAACTTCGAGCACACGATCTACGTTCTCGTCAGTTCTGGCCGTTGTTGGGCGTCCTGAACGGGGTTCGTCGTCGACCTCCTTCCGGCCCTCCTTGAACGCCTTGTGCCACTTCCCAGACTGTGATCTTGAAAGGCAATCGTCCTTGAAGGCTTTTTGCAGCATCTGGAATGTTTCGGTTGCATTTTTTCCAAGCCTCACGCAAAACTTTATGGCGTATCGTTGTTCAAGCGAACGCTCCATCGCGCTATGTTACAAAAGTTGAAAACACACTTCAAGCAGAGGCATGTATCTCCCCTCACACTGCTCGAACTCAACTGACGACCGGATGGATTGAAATGGCATATCCCTCCACCACATTTCCCCCGGTTTTACCGTGCTGCCATCTGTCGTCGCGTCACAATAACATTATGCTCATTACTTTCATAATGGACCCTGTATTTAAGAGGAAAAGTCAAACTTATGTCTACATTTGAGTCGAAAGGCGATCCATTGAAAAGGTTTATATAAAAAAATGGCGTACCTGAATCTGTGAAGAAAAATAAAACAATTTTTATCTCAAAATAGTTCGAAAAATATTTTGTGCAATAAATTGATAAAGAGAGAGAGAGCATCCTCTCGAAATATTTTGAAAAAAAAAGTTCTTAACATATCCAGGTATGTCTTTTTTATATAAACTTATTGTACATATTTGAAATTTTGTAAATTGCGTGATACCCTATGTTGACACAAAATTAAATAAACGACTGACCTCAAGTTTTCAAATTTCAAGTTATATATGTAGAGTAAGACATTACATCAGATAGAACAAGAAGTAGGCTAGAGTTTGCTGAACTAGATAGCCAGACCTGTCGTGTTCATATGCAAGGTATGATCAAAAGGTAACCGAACCTTTCAAAATAAAAACAATATATTTGAAGATAAAATAATTTTATTAATCACATTTTTAAAAGAGAACCCTCCACTATCTACACGTTTTTCCCAGCGGTCAAAATGCTGTTCAAAAGCGGTTTCATAGTCCATTTTCCTGAAGCATGTTCATTTCAGCCTTCGAAATTTTAATAACCTCTTTGATGACGAAAATCTTATTCTTTTTAACGTAAGTTTGAGTTAAGGAAAATAAAGGAAATCACAAGGGGAAGGTTTTAAGAATTAAGGAGTATTTTAACTCTGCCTTTGCGGGTCCCAAGCCCGGATTAAAAAGGAGAAGGGGGAGCAGTAACAAGCTAACTAAAAAACCTGGATTCAACTGTCCCGGCTGATAGTTCTCTGTAAGGGCTCCTGATCCAAGGATACAGGATGGGCAGCGTTTGTACTTTATGTTAGGAGCGGCTGCACTTGGCGTCTGTTCCTCATGTCAGGGGCGGCCATTTCTTTTGGAGCTAAGTCGGCCTGCCACTGAGTAGTGCTCCCAGTCTTAAGAACAAAGGTAGACGCATTCTACTTCATCCAGTCATGATGGTTGTCAAACAGACACCATCAAGGGTCACAACTTGATATCATAATGTGATTGAGTGGAGATAAGAAAGAAGAGAGAGGAGTATTTGATAGTCACAGAGTGCTTAACTAAATAATCCATAACCAAGGTGGCTTTATGGGTAGGGGCGTAGTCATGAAGCAACTTCCATTGTTGTGACTGGAAGAGCTGGTTCCTTTTCCTTCGTATTGAATCTCTAAGGCGCACAAGTATTATATATTTGTATATTTTATGGAAGGTAGTTCTCTATGAGATAAGCTCATAATATACAACTCTTTGGCAGTGAAAAAAACGCATACATTTTTATCTGTGAAGACTAAATTTAATTTTTCTTGGAGTGTGCCATTCAAGTGATTGTTTTTTGTTTGTATATCATAAAGTTGAAAACAAGTTTAATATCCAGTTATTATAATTTTTAAAATTTTCGGTATTTAATTGCACTTTCGATTAAATAACTACAAATTTATAAAAACTTCTGTTTGTTTTTTTAATGTATGGTTAGATGTCGTGGAAAAGTAATTTCAAAGTTTTTTTCATGTTTGAATGTTCATGAACAATACTTTATTAGCTACCATATGAAATTTATATATTTTTTCCGCTATTCTTTCAATCGTTCATTTTTATTTAAATATATTAATTCACAGACCTTCTAGATGTTGTGCTCTGTCAGCATGGAGTAGGCTGTAGCCACTGCGACCTAAAAGAATTTTGGTCCCAGAGGCTTCTTGAGAAATCAAGAAACGGGTATTTAAGGCCAAATGACGAGCGCCAACAGCGCGAAACGCGTTCGTGGATGGCTTTTCTTGATTTAACAATAAATTGGGTTGGCCAACCATCACAGAGCAAGCTAAATAAACGTTTAGTTTATTTTTTCTCCACTAGATGGCGCTCTGCCATCTAAAAAGCACATGTGCCTGTGGTCAGGAAATGCCTTCTTTATTTTTAATATATATATATATATTTATATATATAAATTGTATTTAATTTCAAAATTATAATTCCCAGATCAAATTACACCAGACGTCGTGGCTTTCCTTATATAAACTTATTGTTGTTGTTTCCCGTTGGACGGCTCAACTCAAATCTTTCTATAGATATGTAAATAATTATTTTGTTTTTCTTTATTCTATTCGGCTTAAAACAGGTGAACTTTTCTCAAATTATGTATTCTATATTCCATAAGCTCAATTAAAGCAAATAATGGTCTAAACTATTTTTATTATTTTTAGCCCGACTTCAATATAACAAACATACTCATGTATGCTTGAACAAGCTAAGAAAATTTATATCGGACATATTTATCAAAACAATAATAATTCTATATCTAAAAATATTCCAATTCAACAACAGAACTTTTTAATATATATATATATGTTCATAAAGGGCACATCTTGGATTCAATAAATAATCTTTTTATTTCCGATATTTCGATGGGCTAAACGACCATCTTTTTCTAGGATCTCATCCCTTTTCGCGGCAAGCCGCGCGTTACACTTGAGACACGGGCGTCTCACAATCTCTCGGGCGAAAATCCTCCAAATGAAAAAGTAATGTATGCAAATAAATATCGTACAATACTAATTAAAATAAATGAATAAATAGAGTGAAAGGTAAATATCTATATATACAAAATAAATATTCGGCTATTGCATTATGAATGAAGACATTTCACTGAAGTTCATACATACATAAAGGTTCCTATTCTAGGAGCATCTAAATTGTGTGTACATGTCCGGTATATCGATCTTTCGGTTTATACTATTTCTGTCTTCCAAAGAACTCCAACTCTACAAGAATAGCTTGCTGTGTTTTTCTTTTGCTTAATGTTCTTTTCTTTGTGCTTAATTATTTCTAAGTAATTCTTGAAATATCTTGGTTCTTTCTTTTTTTGTGTCGTTATTGTTTGTTGAAAAGTGTGTGATTAGTCTTTTTGAAAGAGTTTTTACCACGGAAATTTTATGGTGGATGGGACCAAATGAATTGAAGTTCAGATAGCTTCCAGTATGGGTTGGTTTTCGGTATATTCGAGTTTCAATTCTATCTTGGTTTCTGGTTAGTTGTATGTCTAGAAACGGTAGGGAGTTATTTTCTTCTATTTCAAAGGTGAATTTTAGAAAGGGTTTGAGATTATTCAAAAAATTCAGAATGGTGGAAAGATCAACTTTTGTGATGCATAGTATATCATCAATATAGCGTTTCCAGATTATTAATTGTAGTTGTGCTGTGTCTGCAATTATTTTATCAATTTTGTCCATGTAGATGTTAGCTAATGCTGATGAAACAGAATTCCCCATTGGTAAACATTTTTCTTGTTTGAAATATCTGTCTTTTTTTTTTTTATATCCAAAATAATTAAGTGCTAGACAAAGTTCAATCAGATCTATAAGGGCTTCTTTAGGGATGGGAAGGATGATTTCCGGATGGTTGTGTAAGAATTCTTGAAGTGCCAGGATAGCTTCATCACTAGCACATTGTCTAGCACTTAATTATTTTGGATATAAAGACAGATATTTCAAAAAAGAAAAAGGTTTACCAATGGGCAATCCTGTTTCATCAGCATTAGCTAACATCTACATGGACAAAATTGATAAAATAATTGCAGACACAGCACAACTACAAGTAATAATCTGGAAACGCTATATTGATGATATACTATGCATCACAAAAGTTGATCTTTCCACCATTCTGAATTTTTTTAATAATCTCAAACCCTTTCTAAAATTCACCTTTGAAATAGAAGAAAATAACTCCCTACCGTTTCTAGACATACAACTAACCAGAAACCAAGATAGAATTGAAACTCGAATATACCGAAAACCAACCCATACTGGAAGCTATCTGAACTTCAATTCATTTGGTCCCATCCACCATAAAATTTCCGTGGTAAAAACTCTTTCAAAAAGACTAATCACACACTTTTCAACAAACAATAACGACACAAAAAAGAAAGAACCAAGATATTTCAAGAACTACTTAGAAATAATTACCCTAAACCGTTTATCAAAAAGCATTTCTACAGACCGAGAATATCATCCACAAACAATAGACAGACTTCATCCCAAAAAATTTTTTGCTCCCTACCATACAGCTATTGCTGTGAAAGAATAGCTAGAAAACTAAAATACTACAATATCACAACAAGATTCCAATCTACCTCGAATCTTAACAACATCCTCCGCCATCCTGATACAAAAAAGATCACTGAACCAAACAATAGAACCAATGTCATATACAAAATACCATGCAAGTCTTGCCAAGCCGTCTACATAGGAGAAAGCGGTAAACAATTAATAGAAAGAATCAACCAGCACAAATCAGCCCTAAAACACCATAACCCGACCTCCTTATTAGTAGATCATGCTCTCATCAATAGCCACATTCCAGACTTTGAACAAACATCAATAATATACCAAGATATAAAAGAAAAGCACAGCAGGCTATTCTTGGAGAGTTGGAGTTCTTTAGAAGACAGAAATAGTATAAACCGAAAGATCGATATACCGGACATGTACACACAATTTAGATGCTCCTAGAATAGGAACCTTTATGTATATATGAACTTCAGTGAAATGTCTTCATTCATAATGCAATAGCCGAATATTTATTTTGTATATATAGATATTTACTTTTCACTCTATTTATTCATTTATTTTAATTAGTATTGTACGGTATTTATTTGCATACATTACTTTTTCATTTGGATGATTTTCGCCCGAGAGATTGTGAGACGCCCGTGTCTCAATTGTAACGCGCGGCTTGCCGCGAAAAGGGATGAGATCCTAGAAAAAGATGGTCGTTTAGCCCATCGAAATATCGGAAATAAAAAGATTATTTATTGAATCCAAGATGTGCCCTTTATGAACAAATATAACAATATGGATTGCTCTATTTTCAGAATATATATATATGTGATATGATCCTGTCGACTCTTCTGTGTGGCAATATGATAATACTGTGGGGAGAGAGAAATAAAGAAACCACAAGTTTGGAAAAGGAATCACAGGCAACCAGCGAGAGAGAGGTAGCGCGAGGGGCTGTCACCGCTGAACGACCGTTTGTGTCACAAACCACCCCCCGACTGTCCAAAAATAGACCTGAGGTTCCAAGAAAAGGCCCTGCAGTCGCCCCCTGGATGTGGTCGTTGGTGTCCCAAATGACCGTACTTTAGCTGCGTTCTCTCTCTACGTCTCTCTCTCTCTCTCTGGTCGACTGTAGATTTACTTTATTATTCCTGGAAGAGCATATATTATGACATATGGCCCCGTTGAAGAAGGCTGAACATGGTTTGAGTATACTTAAAGCTGGTGAAGCCAGGAATAGAGAAAATAATTTTACAGTTGAAATTAATTAAGGTTATGGTGACATAGTTTTATGTAAATAAAATATTGTATAGTACACAAGTAAATATTATTTACAAGCAGTTTTACAACACTGGAGAGTTTGATATTTAAGAGAATTTTGGATAATATCAAAGCTACAAAAGGCTATATACAATAACATCTAATGTATTATAAGGGAAATGTTATTGAGGAGTGTGAACAAGGAGAAGAAGAGTCACATACATATGATGAAATTCTGAAGATCATTAAGACTGGGGAACTCTACACTTTAAGATATTTTTCAGGCGGACATGGCAAGGGGAAACTTGTCATGGGCTTTCTATGCTATAGGTCAGTGTCGGGCAACCTTTTTCGAGTTGCGGCGCACTAAGCTTAATTTCTTTTTTTCGCGGCGCACCTGTGGTTCTCACTATAAATTTCCTCGTAGGTAATTAAAATACAACAATAAATACTAGTAAAAATTTAAACATATATATCACATTTTATTAATTTTCAATATTAAATTAACATAATCAATGCGAGCATTGCGATTGTTTTTGAGAGCATATCAAATCAATACGGGGATCTACTTGTGAAAGACAAACGCGCATCTTCTCATCTATCATTTGAAGTCTTTCGCGCTTCTTAGACTTCATTTCTGTGAGTGTTGAAAAACCTTGCTCACACAGGTAGGAACTTCCAAATGGCAACAATGATTCGATGGCCGCATTACTAAGTTTAGGAAATTTGGAGTTTAAGCACACCCAAAACTCAGATAGCTCCTTTTCAGTGAATAGTCTTTTGAAAACTAAATCGTTTTTTAAATCAATTAAGTTTTCTTGCCTTTCTTCTTCCAGATGTTGAATTTCACAGTGCATAAATGGGTTAACTACCCATTCCATATTTTCAACGTCCAAGTAAGGAAAATATTTATCAGAAGAAGCGGATAGTAATGTCAAAGTTTCTTCGACTTCTTTTTTGATAATAGATTTTGATGGATTCTCTTGAACCATCGGAAAAGATGCAAAGTTTTCTTTAGCAATGTTTAAATTCCTTAAACTGAGTTTTTCCTTAAACGCTTTCAACTTGGTGGAGATAGTGATAATGTTCTCCTGAGCACCTTGCAAATTTAAATTAAGGCTGTTTAATTTGTCAAAAATATCACCCAAAAATGAAACTCGTAACCACCAAACATCACTCATCATGAAAGGAAAATTAATCTCTTCGTTATCAATGAATGCCATTATTTCATTTTTCATTGAAATAAATCGATTTAAAACTTTGCCTTTCGACAACCATCTGACTTCAGTATGAAACAATAAATTTTTATAATCGGAATCCATTGCTTCACAAAATGTTGAAAATATTCTCGATCGAAGAGCATTTGATTTGATGTAATTGACTACTTTGACAACTTCATCTAGAGTTGTGACAAGGATGGGAGGAACCGACTTTGACACTAACATTTCTCTATGAATCATACAGTGAACAAATTTGATATTTGAATTTTTTTTTATGACGTGCTATCAATCCCTTTCTTGAACCTTTCATAGCTGGAGCTCCATCCGTACAGACGCTAACACAATTTTCCCATCTCAAGTTATACTTCATAACATTTTCATCAACTAATTCAAAAATGTCAGTCGTTCTTTGTTTTATTCTTTACAAAAAAAAAGGTTATTCACAATTTTTCCTGTATCGACGAACCTCAAAAATGCCAGCAATTGAGCTTTATTACTAATATCTGTGGTTTCATCAAGCTGTATAGCCCATTTTGTTGATGAATCATTAAAAGATTGTTTTATTTGCAACTCAATATCTTCTGACATATCTTCAATTCTTCTCGCAATAGTTTTTGATGATAGTGGAATTTTCGTAACCTTCTCCATAGCATCATTCGTTAACATACATCCAGCCACAATTTTTAAAGCAGGCAAGATAATTTCCTCTGCTTCCGCGTGAGCTTTCTTCTTTCGAGCGATGAGTTGAGCTATCATGTAACTAGCTGTTTGAGCTTCATCTGAGGTGGTCATAAATTTCTTGAATTTTTTTGTTTGCTTTTGAAAACTTGATCGTATATTTTCAAAGTAGCTTATTGGATTGTTCATCTGCTCCCGATGATTTGTCTCAATATGTCGAAGTAGTTTACTTGGCACCATTGTTTCGTTGCTGAGGGTTTTTTGGCAAATTAAGCAAAACGGCAGTGATGGATCATTAACAGATGGTATAAATCCATATTTGAGATAATCTTCAACGTATTTCCTCTTATTTCCAGTTGATTTTACTATTTTCTTATCTTCTTTATTTTCGTTTTGATTTTGTTTATCACTGGCACCTTCTCTAATTAGAAATCTCTCCATCTAGTTTTGAGAGAATTTAGAAAAAAAAACACACAAATATAATAATAAAATGTTTAAATAAAGTTACCTTGAGTTAAAAGTGAGTGAGAATTTCGTAACAAAAATATTTTTTTCCTTTTTTAACCAACAGATTTTACGGTGTACAAAACTTATTGTGTGAATGTGTGTGTGTTTTACAACATGCAAAAAAAAAATGAAGAATTACTACAGCAATACTTTGACGAAAACTCCGAATAAATTTTTAAAATAAATTTATAATTTTTTTTGTTTTATTTTTTTTAAGCTTTCTAGCTTTGAGTCTCTATTAATAAACAGCTGTGACAAAGATTGTAAATGACGGTTGAGTTTGGACATATTATTTTAAAAATTAGGTATTTTCCCCCCCCCGCAGTATGTATTCAACTTTATTAAATAAAGTTGTTTTCGCGGATTGTTTTTTTTAACTTATGAATTTAAATAGGTACGTACCTATTTGCATTTTTATTTTTTAATAATGGCACGTGCCAGTTATGTACGTCAAGATTATGTACATACGTTATATAAAATATAAAATTATGCAAACTGTTGTAATTATAATACCAAAATAAGTTTTATATAAAATGAAATTTGCTTTTTTTTAATTTCATTTTTTATATGAAAATTTTTGAAAAAAATTATTAAAATTGAATAAAAATTATAAAAAATATTTTTTGAAACATTATTTTTAAATTTAACCAAAAGTTCTAAATACCTACAAAAATGTTCGCGGCACACCTAGAATTCTTCGCGGCACACCAGTGTGCCACGGCACACCGGTTGCCCGACACTGCTATAGGTGTAGAGTACGAGAAATGAGATTGAGGTTGGAAATTGTGTGAGCTCAGGACTGAGGTAAATACAGAACTACATACAATGTTAGAACTTCGGCAAACAGAGCGAGGGGAAACTTGCTCTGGGCTATTCTACCTTATCTATGCAGTTACTTGTGTAGTGAGTCCGAGGGGAAAAGTCCCGTGTGTAGGTGAGGAAGTCGAATGGACTTATATTTAATTTGCGGAAAGTATGCGCGCACAGTGCCAAAAATTGGGACGAGGACTGCGTTGTCCGTTACAAGTGATAAGCTGCTCGGACACGAGGTGTTTGAACCGTCGTGGGAGCTTGTGCAAGGCGATGATTTCGCGGTGGGTTGGACGTAAAACCCATGTCTGCGCGAAATGATGACGGACCGGACAGAATTAGCGACGTTGTTTAACGTACCTTCGAGGGAAATATCGAAGGTAGGCTATATCGTGCTGGTTTGGACAATGGACAAACATAGATTTGAAGACAGGGTCCGTGTGGCGCGAGGAGAAGGGGCGAATTGTGTCGCTCGATGCAGATTGTTCAAGTGCGAAAAAAAGGAGTTTAAAAATATCTAGCAGTTAGTCAATCTGCATCCTGTGACGGACACACCATTGGCTAGATGGTGTGGGTCGATGGATATGCTAGAGATGAACTACGAAATATATTATCATAAATGAAGAGCGAAGATTAGGATTTTGAAATGACAATATTGTTTGCAATAATGTTCGATAATTGATTAATCAATAATTCTATAAAAGGTCCTGAGCTGGTATAAGGTTGACAAAGTTGTAAGAATGAGTAGGACATTAAGGGGAAGATAGATAAGAGTCACCAAGGGTTGGTTGTAAGCAAGGCTCACGTGGTGGTTGGAATTCTTCGACGCCTGAATTACAGGGTGAATTTTAAGTCGATTAGGGAAAGAAATTATTTTTCGTGAGCCGTGCTTACAAGTAAGAGAGGTCATATACAAATAGGTATGCAAAAGTTTAGGTGCTGGAGGCATATTTTTATAGATAAATTGATAATGAAAAATCTATTGTTAATAGTAAAAATCGTAAAGCATTAATAGGTAGATTTCATCTTTTTTTTTTAATAGTTACGTTAAAATGGAAATTATTTAATTAAAATAACGATTGTTAAATTCTACTGGTAAGGTAACTAATTAAATGAGTTACAAATATCTAGATAAATAGTATGGAGAATAAAATCATTGTTAATAGGCGTGGAGAGAATAAATGGAGCTAATTATGTAAATATTGGGACAATTTACAAGGAATGACTTATTTAAAGAATGAATGGTAGGAGTTTAAAACAATTACGCTCACGAGTTATGTTGGTTTAGGGCGCAGGTAAGTTCATTGAGTTTCGGGAGAGTTCTGTCTGTGACACTGTGCGTACCAGTGTTGTACATCACAGTAGTGGCAAATATATGGCAGTCTTGTCCATGATGGAGGAAGGTGTCCTGCCCTGGCACGGTGGTCGTTCTTGGGCAGATCTAGTGCTGGAAGAAGTGTGTGTCAGCTCCATCTCCGTCGTAGGTGAATACTTCTTCGGGATCACGGTTCAAAGGTTGGCGAAGAAGGGGTTGAGGGCTCGAAGAGGAGTGGTTACAGTTGAGTTGGGTTTGGCCGGTCATCGTGGCTTGGCTTCTTGTTTCTTCATACTACGGTATATGAGGGATTTGTTTCCCGGTCAGGTCTTATCCTGTCGACTCTTTCTGTGATATGATCCTGTCGACTCTTCTGTGATGATCCTGTCGACTCTTCTGTGTGGCAATATGATAATACTGTGGGGAGAGAGAAATAAAGAAACCACAAGTTTGGAAAAGAAATCACAGGCAACCAGCGAGAGAGAGGTAGCGCGAGGGGCTGTCACCGCTGAACGACCGTTTGTGTCACAAACCACCCCCTGAGGTTTCAAGAAAAGGCCCTGCGGTCGCCCCCTGGAATGTGGTCGTTGGTGTCCCAAATGACCGTACTTTAGCTGCGTTCTCTCGCTACGTCTCTCTCTCTCTCTGGTCGACTGTAGATTTACTTTATTATTCCTGGTAGAGCATATATTATGACATATGCATATATTTTAATTCGTGGATGGCTTTTCTTGATTTATCAAGAAAAAGGATTTGCCAAATTTCAAGGAACAGGCTAAATCAACGTTTAGTTGATTTATGTTCCACTAGATGGCGCTCTCTGTCAACTAAAAAGCACATGTGCTCCTGGTCAGGATATGCCATTTTATTTTTATGATCAAAACCTGACCTTTTTATTTTTCATTTTCTATTTTTTTTTCTTTACACACGCACACACACATATATATTTATATATATATATATATATATTATTTTGATATTATATACGTATATAAAAGTATAATTATATATAATTTATATGAAAGATTGCAATTAGAGAAAAAGTAATGATTATTAAAAACAAATTAGAAAAATATTACTTTTAAGGTATCAAAAAGGTTTGTATTTTAAATAACAACATAGGGTTACAACAAGTTCACACGCAGTTACGCGTCATAGAAGCAGAACATAGGAGGGGGTGGGGGAAGAAAACTTGAAGGTATTATATAATACAAAACCTTTTTGATACCTTAAAAGTAATATTTTTCTAATTTGTTTTTAATTAACATTGCTCCTTCTCTAATACTTAACTTTCTTTAATATAAATTATATATAATTCTACTTTTGTTCAGTAATATCTTGCTATACTGACATCATACTTTGAATTCGACATCAATATTTTTCTATTACTTTCTTAAATATTATAAAATCTTTATATATATATTTGAAAATATATAAGAAATTATAATTTACACCTGGATTCAGTAAACAAACTATAATCTAATATTTTTACGTATATTTTATTAGCTCATTTCCAACTCAAAAACTAAATTACGGTGTATCGGAACAAACAAATTTTAAATTAAATATTTTCCATTAATAAAAATTAAATCAATAATTCTACTCAAATAAATTTACACCTCGAAATTTAAAATAAACATTCCGTTTATAGAGAAGAATAACTTCTTTAAAAAAAACTAGATTTATATGGATCATTGCACACTTTTAAAGAAAGCAAATTATTTTGGCAGAGGCTGTGAAAATGAACTTTTTAACCAAAATATATTTTGCAGTCTAAACCAAAATTTAATTGACTTACTATTTTCAACTTTAATATAAAAACTATTTTTAATTAGATTTTTGATTCTTGGAAAAGCAATTTAATGCTTGGGTAAAATTTGAGGTGGAGTTGTAAAAAATAAAGAATTGTCTTTGGAATTTCTGCCAAAACCTATTAACAGTCAAGTCTTATAACCTTTTACTTCAGGCTTTTAAACAAATATATACTTTGTATAAGTTTTAATTTATATTACACCAAGTCATATCAAAAATAATTAAATACTTCTCTCTCTCTTTCTCCATTATATCACTATATATTATAATATATATATATGTGTGTGTGTTTGTTATAGTTTTGGTATTATATGTATACATTAGTAGCATTTGTACAATTTTATTGTAAATTTATTCGAACATTACAATATATCATAAGTTTTATGCGAGTAAAAGCAACCTAGAAAATATTTAAAAAAGAAAGAATAAATAAATAATATTGAGGTAAAGAGTTTCTTTTAATTTTGATTTCGTAAACTTTCGAGCGAATTTCTGTTCTTCAACGGGCAACTACTTCTATATCCCTATATATAGTCACGACCGTCTTTCCTCATCGGCCTCTGTCACGGATGCGCGCGCACAGGGAGGTCACGTGCTCGCCGGCTCCCTCGAGCCGGATTTGAACCAGCGACCTAAGGATCACCGTTGTAACATCTACAGTCGGGTAAAACACGGGCGTTGCCCGGGTCATTCGGCTAATACAATATAAAGATGAACTTTGTACAGAAATAATTGAAAATGTGTTATTGGCATGTGCTCTCGTGGGCGTGCATCAGACTGTTTACACAAATTTCTCTCTAAAGCTTGCGAAATCAAATTTAAAAGATACTCTTTACTTTAATATTATTTATTCTTTCTTTTTCAAATATGAGAGGTTACAACGATGTAATACTAAGATTGGTTTTTAAAACAAATACCAAGAACCAACACTCATAAGATTTGTTTTTCTAATAAGTATCAAATGTTTCTGAATGTTTCTCGCCCTCTCTCTCTTATATTTGTACTAGCCGAATGACCCGGGCAACGCCCGTGTTTTACCCGATTGAATGTTTTGATTCAAATACTATTTGTTACAATTATAAATTGGCGCCTTAAATAAATGCATATATTAGTTAATAACTATAGCCTATGTGCTTTATCTGTCTATGTACTGTTGGCTTCCGTAGGCGTCTCTTACTGGGAAAAAGAAAGAGAGGATTCCATTTAGTTATTAACTAATATATGCATTTATTTAAGGTGCGACCCGCTCCAACACAATAGTTTCAAAAACCAAAAAGCGAGTGGGGGGGGGCATGATGGGGGTGGGGGGCAAAGGTGGCGTGATCGTAGCCAACCAATAGGAGGGCGCCATTAAAAAAAAAAAGCAAACGGTGACAGAGTTGATTGATTAGGAGATGAAGAATGACGCTCGTAACTGTATATAGAATTATATGGGGGTCGATGGAAGGATTGTCTAAACAGTTGATTTTCGACCGCCACGATCCGAGTTACATTCTTGCATTGCGCACTTTTTTCTGATTTATAAAATAAGGCTCCAATGACCCCCGATTTTTGCAAAGGTCAACCCCACCAGCGAGTGCAAATATATAAACAAACGGGTTCAGGCACATTTGTAAGTGCAAAGTAGAATTGCTTTTCATATGTGTAGACATGTGGTGCCCTTACAGTAAAAGCAGTTGGATACTTCTACCCACCATGGTAATCATGGCCTGTACCACGTTTATAGGGATTAGAAAAAAAATAATCTTATATATAATCTTATATGAACGATGTTATAAAAATGGTTTCAATATCAATCTTCTCTTTTTTATAATATACAATTTATAAACAAATATATATACTTTATATAAATATTATTTTGATTTAGATGAAATTATTTCAAACATAATTATATATTTATTGTTTTGAATATACACAATTAATAACAAATATATTTTATAACTCGTTTTATTTACATATTTAAAAACGTTTTAATTAATATAATTATAATATATTTTTAAATTTTCTTTAATATCGTTGAAATAATATATTATAAATTCCAAATATGTGTGCTTTTATGTTTTCATATACATTTATATATCAATTTCATATTTTTAGGGCCAATTTTTTAATTTATATCAATTCAAGTTTTTTTTTTCAATCTCTTTCTCATAAAAATATTAAAAAATATATCAAAATTGTTTTCTTTTTACTTTTAAAAGTTTCATATAAGGTCAACTTGAATCTGTCTTTTCTATTTTTCTTTTCTTAATTCAATTAAATTCTTCCTTTTTTGCCCATCTTCCGCTCATATGACGTGTAACTGACGAATCTACAGCAAAAACTTGTTATAGCCTAATTTGTTTAAAAAAATACAACATATTTTTGATACCTTGAAATATTGATATAATATTCATATACTTTATTTTTAGCTATAAATACTTCTCTCTCTCTGTCTCTTATACAAATTTTCTTTCATATTTTATAGATATAACCCTACTCTATCCTTGTTCAGTAATAGCCTGCTATACACACGCATCATGCCTCATATTCGATATCAAATTGATCTAAAACCTTCTACAATTAATATAAAACCTATTTATTATACATAAACAATATATAGAGAGATTAAGAAAGACATCTATATATGAATTAAATTCTATTAAATACCTAATTGTTTATTTTTTATTAAATGATTCATCATTAAAAGCAAGAATAATTATTAAGTTTTCATTTTCCGCCTGAAGACTGTATTAGCAACTTAACATAGAGTAAAATCAAAATAAAAACTAAAATGCATGTGATAATCTGTATATAGCAATATGTAACCCCACCACAATCTATGCAATGTATCGTCAAAAGATTTAATAAAAGTTAGGCTTCGCGAAAAGGGAATAACAATTAACAGGATTGCATCATTCAGGAAGTAAAGGTCACTGCCCAGGACCAAACTAAAGTTCAAAGACCTTCTTCTTCCTGGAAGATTCAATCATGGTGACAATGGAGCTACTAAGCCAATCACAGTTAAGCATGACAAATCAACAACCAATCACCTTTAAGCATGACCAACTAATAGCGAATCAGAAGAAAACACGGGGAATGATCTCCACCAATGAGAAGCCGAGAGAGTTAATGACGATGATCTCGGACAAGAAGTTAGGAGAAGGTAGGTGACCGGGCTAGAAGCAAGGTGTGCTCAACTTAGGCTCCAACCAAGGTAGTGTCCGCTCCTTCATGTGAAAGGCAAAGTACCTCCTCCAGTCTCATCACTCTCTCCCTTTCGCAAAGTATATTTTCTATCCTATCCAGGTGTGCTCGTATTTCCCCTGTGAAAAACCACCATTCGACAAAGACTGCGCCACCAATCACCAATTCAACATAATACGACATAGGATTTCACCACAATTCACCAGGACTCAACAGGATTGTTACAGAGAGTCAATAGCAACCCGACAAGGTAAACACCAATCCTACAGTGAGTAGATAGGATCTTTTACTCAACAACATAATGATTCGACATGCATATGTTTAGAAAATGATCAAAGCATATATACTATACTTTGATCTCTGACAAAAAAAAAATGAAAAGCCATAACAGAGCATATATATTAATTATAATCAAATACATAAATTATATATTTTGAGCGGGCAGATTTGTGCCCTCCAGAAATCAATAAAAACATCAAAATTTATAAAGATAAATTACCTGAAAATAAACGAGAGAGAATATATATAAGTACTGCAATACCAGGCCAACCTCTGATAAAAGGTGGAGCGAGAATTCCAAGTATTTCACTAAGTTTCAGAACTAAAGTGTGTTTAATATAGCAATTTACATTTGGATGCGGTGGAGAGGCTCCCATGAAGGGTGGGTTGGCCGCATCGATACAAACCAATTAATTGTTGCTCTCTCTCTCTTGGGTCGATCTTATTTTAAATGGTTGCTGAGGGAGAATTAATTTCACAGAGTTATCTTATACACCTTTATATATATTCATATATATTATATGCCTTAATTGTTTATGTGAATATTTGATTATTGTCAACTTGCTCCACCTTTTGTTAGAGGTTGGCCTTGTTTTACATAACTTCCATTATTTTAACAGGGATTACGAATTCCTGTCTTGGAATAGAGGAGATTGCGATACTGGATTTATAATCAAGAGTTTGACACAAGATGAATATTTATGTGTTAATACTCTATGTATGTACTTAAACGTAGATATGCTTTTTTTGTCAAACCTTTGATTATAAAGCAAGAAAATAATTATTTTTGAATGTGAAAGATTGTTAAAAATGGAGCTTACCCTCTACCATTAATTTGTTTATTTTTATTTGTTGTCTGTTTTGCATAAATTTAATTTGGTTAGAACGATGTTGTAAATTAGATGATTATTTTGTTACCTTAAATACGAGATAATTAACTCGTTTCTCTATACACCAATACCTCGCTTTGCGTCGTTTCGTTTTGCGTTTTTTCGAAGTTGCGTCGCTGCTTAATTTTTACTGATTTTCACTGTGCGTCGTTAGATTTTCGAAGTTGCGTTGTTTTGGATTCGAGTCTTTAATTTTTTTTTTTTTGAATTTTTTTTCCTAAAATATGGCAACACCTTTGTTTTTGATTGCGCCTTCACATATTTTCACTTTGCGTTGTTTCAATTTGCGTCGTGTTTTTTTGGAACGTAACCCAGACGCAAAGCGTCACACACATGAGTACAAGAACACACAAGCACATAAGTAAAAGAATACACAAACACACACACATAACACAAATACACACACATACACACTTTTACATACATAAAGAAACACATACATATAGTAAAATACACATACACAAGGAAATATACATACAGATAAAAACATACAAGGACACACACAGTGTCCTACACCCACAACAATTTTTTTTTTTTTTCACCTGCTCTCACTTTTAGTTTTTCAAATCCCCTAATCATTTGTCAAAGGGATTGGAGTGGTAATAAAGTAGGAAGGTCTAAATTATCGCCGGGTTTACTTTTGATAAGACCTGGACTGGTACCAATCTCTTACCATCCTGGTTGAACCATTATGGTTTCCATTAACAAAAAAAAATTGACTACAATTTACACTTATATATTTTTTTAAGTTATAGTAACACAAAAATAAAAATCATACATATTTTCAAAAATACAATTTAAAAATTATATTTTCTTTCTTTTCACTTTTAAAAGTTTGATAAAAGGTTGAAAATGTTCTGTTTTTTTCTCCTTTTCATATCCTAATACTTCCAATTCTTCTTTTTTTCCCCTATATTCTGCTACTATGACGCGTAACTGCCGACGCTTGTTATAGCCCTATTTTGTTACATAAAATGCAAAACATTTTTGATACCTTATAAATAATATGAAAAAATAGTACAAATGTAATATTGTACTGGGATAATTGGGTATTGGGAGAATGGGTATTTGGCCAATTCTGGAATAATTAAAAATCAACGAGAATAGTTGATATTTATTCCGATAGATGGCGCAAGCCATCAGCAACTTTCAGTTGCTCGATAAGAAGAAGCCTTTTTCTTAAATTATAAATAATAGTTATCTAATATCTTTTTAACTATCAAACTATCATCATTTCTTTTCTTATTCTAATTATCTTTCATATATTATATTTATAACTCTAATGTTCAGTAAAATTGCTATACTAACATTATACCTTCAATTCGGCATCAAATTATTCTTAAACTTTCTTTAATTATTATAAAACTTAAATATATATATTATATAAAAATGTTAATTTATTTTTTTGGAATTATAATTTCTAGAACAAACTACTCTGTTAAGGCGACCGCCAGATAGCGCGACTTTCCCTATTTAAACCTATTGTTGTTGTTTCCCGTTGGCCGGAACAAATATTTTTGTACATATGTAAACTTTTATTTTCTTCTTCTCACGCCTCATATCGGGTATTTCTTCCTCTATTATGTCTATCAGCACAATTAAAGGAAATTGTGATTAAAATTATAATTATTAATATTACTCCGACTCTACACACACAATATCACAAACATATTTTTATATTCTCAAAATAATCAGCAAGTAATGATTCTATATATCCTAAATATATCTAAAATTAGCAAAATTTCTATAATATATATATATTATTTATTAACAAAACCAAAAAAATCAAGGAATACATTTTATGTGACATTTTATAAATAAATATATATCGAAACAATATGTTGCTGATATATTTTCAGTTGATTAGATGACCCATATTGTTATATAGGAGAATTATAGGAGGGTTGAGCGCAGGGAACTATATATATGGGATTAGAAGGACTAAGGAGATTATCTAAGAAAGGATCCGTTTACAAATAAAAGACAAGTGGGGAATGGATGCGGTTAGGTTGGAGTCACATCTCCTTGTGGGCTGTTGTTGCTTAAATAGCTTATTATATTATCATCTTTATACGTAGAATATAGATTTTTAAAGGTATTGTAGAGATGAAATATTTATTGAACAATATTGTAATAAATTATTTATATATGGTATATATAAGAGAGAGATCTTTGTAGAACGAGATTTAAAAATTATCCCGCATGTGTTTCTTTTGAACGAAAAATCGAAATTTATTTTAAGGGGAAATAGCGATTATTTCTAACCTTAGGGATGAAGTATGAAAGGATGAATTGTGAAGAGTAATATTTATCAGTTAATAGTTTATTTTTCCCTTTATCATTACTCTTTACAATTCATCCTTTCATACTTCATCTCTAAGGTTAGTAATAATCGTTATTTCTCCTTGAAATAAATTTCGATTTTCGTTCAAAAGAAACACATGCGGGATAATTTTCAAATGTCGTTCTACAATTATAAGCCGCATTATATTGTATTAAAAAGAGAAATATTTATTTAATTTTATAATTGCAAAGGCGAGCTTCACGTTCTTTCAATTGCGTAGATATATGTAGTATCTAGATTCATTTAATATATTTTTAGTAAATATAATTTTAAAAATAAAATCATTACCCAGTCGTATTTTTTTAAGGATACAGAGGCATTTTTTTTTCACACTTAGTTATCTCATGTCTTCAATAAAGGTCACTGTGTATCAAATATCTTTCAGATATTCTCTCTGAATCACGATATGCACGCTAAAAAGTACACAATTATAAGGTTTTGTACATGAGTGTATATCTACAAGTATAATGATTAGACTCGCACTACCTTTCATCTACTGGAGCGACTTTGCCTTGTTGCTCTGCCCATCTCAAGCTCGTTAAAAGGTGGTTGAACCATCTTTACTACTCCATTACCATTGGTGGACGTCTCTCAGACGCTGCGCGTTTTCCGTCCATAACGCTGAAGTGGCAATGAGATTGGTCTTGTACACCTCGCCCCATCCAGATTACTATTCCGCGGTCCGACAGTACTGCGTGGTCTATAAGTCCAGCTACCTTTCAATGGCCAATCACTACTGGCCTTGACGCTGCGTCAGGTGTTCTGGTCGAGGCTTGAATGACGACGCTCTGGCCATCCTGGCGTCTGCATCTGCATAGACATCGGGAGTGAGCAAGTATTGCCCTTCCTGTCTGGAAAAGGTCTCTCAAGGTGCCTTCTTCACTGAAGAAATTTTTTCATTATTTTTTTTATACATTTTTCTATTTAACCTTTTTTAAATTATTTTTTATAATAATTAACTTGCAGTCGATAAAGTTGATTAAATTGTCATTTGCGTATGAATATTATGATGCAGCTTTTAAAGTTTCCTACATTATATATTAATGCACTGTTTTTAAATGGTGTCTATATAGGCAAGTGTCTTTAAATATTATAAATTTACATTTTGGTACACAAGTATTGGAATATCGATATTATGTTATATCCTCCTGTTAAAATATTAGGTTAAAAATACTAGAGGTGACAACCACTCATTGTCCGGTTGAAATAATTTATTTCACCATCAAATAGTTCTCTTTTATACAGCGAGGAGTTTTACATATTGAAAGATCGCCATGGATTTGCATAGCGTTGAAAGATAAAATGATATTTACATGAAAATAGTTACAACATATCAAATAGACAAAATTCATAGTATATGATAATCCATCACATATCACAACACGTTTCCCCTTCCTCAAAACCCAAGCCTTTGTGGTTTCTTCAGCTCTCTACCGAACCTAGAGAACGGGGGCATTACAGATGAGTTCTCAGAGGGCACAGCCATCCCATCACGTGGTTGTTGTTGTATTGGAGTTGTAGATGGTCCTGCGACTGGCTCCTCTTCAGTAGTTCTCTCCCAACTGCTGGAGTCCGCCGCTACTGGAGACGATTCACCTGAGAACGAGGTCCCCAAGGAGGGCGATTCCCCTTTTCCGGATGGTCCATTTTTTGGTCTTAGAAATTGTTGATTTCTGAGGAATTCCCTTCCAGATGGTGTTTCGACTTTGAAACTTTGAGGCGAATTCCCGTGAGCTGTAATCTTCACTGGTGTCCATGCCTGTTTTGGAGACAGTTGGCACCAGGCCTCCTCTCCCACGCTGACCTTAGGGTAGATTTTACTGCTTCTGTCGTAATACCTTTTCATCGAAATTTGTCTTCTTTTCTTTGCATTCTCTATATGTCTTTGATTGGTTTTGCACGGGCCATATAGCGGGGTGATTCTTGGGATGAGGCAGCGGAGACTTCTAGACAAACATAGTTGTGCCGGGGACGGTAGGTCATTCTTTGGAGTATTTCTGTAGGTCAGCAGGGCCAGGTATGCGTCGGATCCTTGATCTTTACATTTGTTCAATAAAGTCTTTATTGTTTGGATATTCCTTTCTGCCAGTCCATTGGATCTATGAAGGTGTGGACTTGAGAAAATTTGCCTTATGCCCCATTTTGTACAGAAGTCTGTCATTATCTCTGAGTGGAACGGGGATCCATTGTCGGACATAATAGTTTCCGGGATTCCAAATCGTGCAAATGTCTCTCTTAATTTGTTTCTGACATTGGTCGCAGTAGGCGGGTTTAATGCATAAACCTCCGGGTAACCACTAAATCTGTCCACAATTAATAAATGAGGCTTTCTTTCAATATAAAATATGTCCATAGAGACTGTCTGCCAAGGATAATCCGGAATTGGAAATGATCTTAACGTCTCCCGTGTTTTAGATTTCTGGTATTTTTGACAAATGTCACAACTTTTAACTCTCTCAGCTATGTCCATGGACATTCCTGGCCAGAAAAGAGATTCACGTGCCAAACCCTGAATTGCTGATATCCCTTGATGAGATTTATGTAATAATTCGAGCATGTAGTTTCTTTGTGTTCCAGGAACCACTATTGCCGATCCGACACATAATAACTCATTCCATAGGTAAATACGGTGTCTAAAATCATAATAGGGTTTTACATCTTCATCTACATCTTTTTTGCTTATTGGCCACCCTTCAATAACGTGGTGGATTATTTTTAACAGCGTTGTATCTTCTCGGGTATCCTTCTGTAGAGTAATCAGTTTTTCGTCCGAGATATTGGCAGATATTAATTTGACCATTCTTTTGTCCTCGAGAAAGGGAGTTGGGAGTTCGTCTATGGGATGAGTATCCCTGGATAGGGTATCTGCGAGAATTAAACATTTTCCAGGCCGATATTGCAATTTAAAATCAAAAGCAAAGAGTTTCATAACTATTCTCTGCAGTCGAGGCGATATATCAGTTAACGGTTTTGAGATAAGTGGTAATAAAGGCTGATGATCCGTCTGGATTATGAATGTGTGTCCTAATAATAAATATTCGAACTTTTTGCATCCGTAATAAATGCTCAATAATTAATTTTCAATCTGTGAGTACTGTTTCTGAGAATCGTTGAATGATGCGGATGCAAACGCCAGCGGTCGATTCTCTTGCAGCAGAGCAGCTCCCATAGCATCCTTGCTGGCATCACATTGTAAAACTAACGTCTTAGTTTTGTCGTAATGGCCCAACGAAGGAGCGTTTCGAACGCATTCCTTAATGTGATGGAATTCGATGTCTTGTCTAGGGCCCCAGTGCCAGACCACATTCTTTTTTAATATTCCTCTTATGTTAGACGTTGACGCGGCTAGATTCGGAATAAATTTTCCTAAATAGTTGTAAAGACCCATGACTCTCTGAAGCGACTTTTTATCTTCTGGCTTTTTGAGGTTGATCACTTTGTCGACCTTATTTGGCTCTGGATCAATTCCATTTTTCGAAATCATGTGGCCCAAAAAACTAACCTCTTTTTTGCATATTTGAGCCTTAGTCAAGTCGAATTTGATATTGTTTCTCCTTGCAATTTCTAGTATACCTTTCAATTTTTCATTATGTTCTTCAATGCTATCTGCGTATATCAGCAAGTCATCTACATATGTGACGTTCCGAAAACTGTTCTTAAAAATATTTGTCATCATTTCCACGAATATTTGCGCCGATATGTTCAAACCAAATGGTAATCGGTTATATCTGAACTTTCCGAATGGTGTAGCCATCACCAACAGATCTCTGCATTCGTTGGCAACCGGAACATGCCAATAGGCCGATTTTACATCTAACACGGTATAATAATCAGCCTTGGGAATCTGATGTAATAATTCAGATGGAGCCGGAGTCTGGAAGTGTCTTCTCACCAGGGCCTGATTCAATTTGCATGGATCCAAACATATTCTAATTTGGCCCGATTTTTTCTTCACTACGACCATAGGGTGAGACCACTCTGTTTCATGATAAATCTTCGTAATTATTCTTTTCCAATTCAGACTGAACTTCATTTCCTAGGCTTGCCGGGATGCGTCTTGGAAGGGCACGTACAGGCGGATACTCAGGTTTTGTATACATTTTACATTCAGAGTTTATCACTCCAACTCCTTGAAACACCTCATGAAATTGTTCGAGTATTTTTTTTCGTTTGATCATGTAAAATCATTTGATGCGAGTTTATTTGATTGATTCGTTTCAAAATCTCAAGCTTCTCGCAAGTGTCGCCTGTGATGAGTGTCTGCGCATCGACATCCGCAATAATAAATTCACATAAGCTTTTCTTTTCACCATATTGGCATAACACTTCACATTTCCCCACGATAGGTAATTCCGAATGTCCATATGCATATGCCTTTAACGACGTGGGCTTGATTATTGGCTTTGCTGGCCACAAGCTTATCACTTTCTGAGGAAGCACATTAATCTGCGCACCAGTATCCAAATGTACAGACGTCTTATTGCCATTTATACTTATCACAGCGGACCATTTGTCCGACCGAACGGTCTTAACAAGAACCTTATTTACATTGATACCTCCTTCGAAGGATTCGTCGCCTTCATTTTCCGCTATAAGGTTTCGTATGCGTCTAGTCCTACAAACTGCTGCGAAATGGTTTAGTTTCCCGCATGCGTTACATGTCTTTCTGTATGCTGGGCAATTACCATATGTGTGTTGCTGTCCACACCACTTGCATTCATTTCTAGTGCTTGCTATACTGGGTCCTGCTTTAGCTTTTTCTACTCGACTTCTATTTTTCTCACAGGTATTTTTGTTAATCTTCTCAATCATGGCCTGTTTTTCTTCCCATGACGCTATTTGTACGCAGACAGACTCGGCAATCGTGGCTACAGAAATTGCTTTTGGTAGGGTCAACTGGGGATCTTCCAACAACTTCTTTTTTACTTCCTGATCTATCATTCCAATTATGAAACGATCCCTGATGAGAGATTCAGCCAATTCTTCGAATTCACATTCCTGGGCGAGTTGTTTTAATTCCGTAACGAATTCAGTTATACCTTGCCCTTCCTTTTGTACGCTTGTGAAAAATTTGTTTCTAATTTGTATTATATTTTTAAAGGGTTTGAAATGTTTTGAGAACATGTCGAGCATCTCTTTAATACTTGGGTAAGCTTCATTCTCTGTTACTCTGAATGTTTTATATATCGACACCGTTTTTTCACCAAGAATATGTTTCAAAATGGCTCGTTGACGTACCAATGGCATGCTCTCCAAGTCTGCAGCTATAGAAAAAATTTCAAATGCTTCACGCCAAGTTTCCCATTTCTTCTCACCATTATATGGCACAAATTCGGCAGGTGGCTTTATATTTTCCATGTTTTGTAATTCTGCTCTTTTCTTTTAGAGACCTAGACAAAGCTCAAAAACAAAATATCGGCTGTCGACTGCGCCATGTTAAAATATTAGGTTAAAAATACTAGAGGTGACAACCACTCATTGTCCGGTTGAAAGAATTTATTTCACCATCAAATAGTTCTCTTTTATACAGCGAGGAGTTTTACATATTGAAAGATCGCCATGGATTTGCATAGCGTTGAAAGATAAAATGATATTTACATGAAAATAGTTACAACATATCAAATAGACAAAATTCATAGTATATGATAATCCATCACATATCACAACACCTCCTATGGAATATAGCATATAAAGATATATGAAGTATATAAAATACTTTATAAGTCGTTTTTTTATATATTGCTACAGTTTTGCTGGTTTCAGCTTTTTAGGGTCATCGAATATAATTTTTAATTCATAGTTATATTATGCATGTTTCCTGAACGGGTTTCCATTATCTAAGTAAATTTAAAAATATACAAAAATTAAAAATAACAAAGAAATAACCTTTCGAAGTTGCTAAATATAATTAAACAAAATGGCTTCCGAGGATGAGTTTCTTGTTTTATTCTGTATATTCATCTAAAGCTTTCGGATATCACATATCTTTCCACAGGATTATATTTAACGAAATAAATCTAAATATTTAACTATATTTTATATATTGTTTAGAGTATTTATATATATATGTAATATTGTTGCAAATGATCCTGTCGACGTATGGATAAACTGGCAGTCGTGTACGTGAGGCGAGTGTTGATGTTCTTTCCACACGCGGACAACAAGAAGCAGAGGCAGGGCAAGACTTTAGCACCGAGAATGATCGGAGACAGCCCACGGGACAGAGGTAGAGGCCATGACACAAACCTGGATGCCTATAACCGAGACATGGAGAGAGAGACCGAGAGACAGAAGCGGTCTGCCAAAGGACCCACTGTAGCACACACCCCGCTGACCCCCTGCCAAAACTATCCGTTTGACAGGAGTCGCCTATAAAAGGTCCTGGAGGGGAGTCCCATCTGGGCGTTGTCTATTTCCTCCTCCTCTGCCCGCAGTTGCCTCCAGCTGACGACCCATGCGGTTTTAATTTTCACGTCATCATTTTGAGTTTAAATATAAATAAGGGTGATACAGGTTATATTAATAAAGATATAACATATATATAAAATATGAGGGTGATAGCAAATAGGAACAGTGTACATTTTAATAAAAGGGTATGATCTTATAAACTATCGGCTCTAACTAATTGGAAGATATGTGAAATATACTAAAAGTGTCATTATTATAGAGTTTAAAATATACAATATATACAAGTGGTGCTTGTTTGTTTGTCTTTATCGTAGTTATATTGAAGTCAAGTCTTCGATTCGTAGCTGCTTATTAAAACTGGTCGTGTCCCCAAACCGTCGTCTGAAATATATAATGAATAATAATAATTTATAAAACAATGATACTTTATATAAATATATAAAATACATAATGAATCAAAGGATTTGAATTTATAATATTATTTAAAAACACAAAAGACATTTCCTGACCGCTTTCATGAGAATTTTAGATGATATTTCGATTTATCAAGAAAATGGGTTGAACAAATATCAGGGGACAGGCTAAATCAACATTTAGTTGATTTATGTTCCACTAGATGGAGCTCTCTCTACCATTTAAACATACTCATGTTAGCGGTCAGGATACCACCTTTTTGTTTTTTAAATAATATCTAACCATTTACTTTTTTTTTCGAATATTTTATTATTTATAAAATATTTTTTTAAAATAAAATTACAATTTTTAATTTAAAAATTAAACACATAAATGATATATAAATATATATGAGATTTCATTCTATAATAGAAGTAGTAAAACCGATATTCTATATCTTTATATATCTTTTGGAATAGTCAGTAAGTCAAATTAAAAGGAGATTTAATAACTTCTTCTTATTCTTTTTTCAATATCTAAAGAATTCTTAAGAAGATTTCAAGAGTTTTACAAATATAGAAAGTAGAAAAAAAATCTTTTGTCTAAGTGGGATAAAATTAAAAATTTGTTTCAAATGACTTACATTTCTTAATAAAGCTATAGGTCCACCGCTCTCTTAGTTAAAAATAAATCCTTTCATTTATTTTAAAAGGTTTAATTAATAAAATCTTTAAATAAAATATACTCCCCAACAGTTATTCTCTTTGTTAACCTATATTTGGAAGAAAAGTAATTTATTTTTAATTGTTTCAATATATTTTATATATAGACTTTATAAAATACTTTTTCTCTCAATCTATTGAGTATCTATATGTTTTAAAGTGTTAATTAACAAATTAAATAACGATAAAACATTTTTTCATACTATATATCCCAGTTAGGCCCTGATATTTAATCTATTTTGAAACCCTTCTTCACATTTATAAATTTCTATTGAATTTAAATATATGTGTAACAATTTGGCCCTATATATAAATTATTTAAGTCGATATTTATTATCCAATCAAAAAATAACGAAAGAATAGGAATTTGTGCATGTTTATTAATTTCGCAATAAACTCTTCTTATGAAAACACTTATCTAATATTGTATTCTCTCTAAAAGAAGTCACTATCATATAGTTTCAAGAAATCCACTGTATAAATTAGTTCAATAACGGATAATTTGCATTTTTCCTTTATTCGGAATATATTTGGGACATAAATTAGGGTTGGATGATATCAGTGTCAATATATTATTTCCGAATTAGTTCGATAATTTGCATATTCTATATACTAGCGCTTTACCAATTAAAATTTCACAATTATATATAAATCTATATATACCACTATATATAATTAACCAACATATTATGAAATGTTTATAAGCATAGAATATATATAATAAGTAAATACACCAAGCTAGAGAAATGTAAAGTTAAAGAAATAAATGCTAAAATGCCTAGTGTAGAATCCAATTAGCATATTTGACTGTTTTATTAACTATCTGCTGGTGATAAAAAACATGAGGTACCTGATATCAACCTACATAATCTTAAAAAAAACGTAAAAAAATCAAATATACAGATATAAAGTAAGATATTATGCCAAAATACATTGTAAGAAATGAAAAATATTTTTGAAGCGTATGATTCTTTTAAAAATAAACAACAAAAGGTTTTATCAAAACCTTTTAGACTCCGAGGTTTAAACATAAATCAATATTCTACTGCTCTTACTACAATTATAAAATTAATAGGATAGAACGAGACTAATCAGTGGTGAAATTTTCCAGTGGGTTCGCCAATTTAATCTACCATACCGCACTATTATTATAATTCGCTGTTTTACTTTTATAGTGATATACTGAAGATTTCAACTCTTAGTAAGAGTAATATAAACTAACTTTGAATGTAGAATTTGAAGATTCATAGTTTGTATTTCTGCTGTCCTGAAAGCTTATGTCCATAGTTTGTTTGCTATATCTTTTCGTTTTAAACCCGTTCGTAGAAAGGGGATACTTTTTCAGTTCTTAATTTTATTTCTAGACTTTCTGGCATAACTATGGACCATTTCAATCCTGCTTACAAATTCAAGTGTAAAAGAATTAAACTTCTAGGTAGCCGTGGAGGGGGGAGAGAAAATAGGCAAAGCTGTTTCTGTGGCATAAGGATCGATTAGAATTCCATAGAATGTGGTCTAGAATGGTCAAAATTTCACTCTTCCTTTCACTTTTCGTGATCAATTTGAATATACATCCATACCGCATATAAATCTTATATTTTGTATACTCGATTAATACAGATGGATGCAGAAGTTCTAAATACCAGATTTTCTAGGTCACTGTGGATGTGAAGCATAGAATATAGAATAGAATACGTATATGTCTATTTAAACGAAAAAAATAATAATAATCAGCCATTTCTGTAGAGTAATGAGCGGCTGTCTACTATGATATCATGGATGATGTATATGGAATTTGAAATTCACGATGATCGACCTCTAACACACGCTCTTATTTTTACTCATATAATTATACTTTCAATTGTATGTAGAAGATAAATATGTATTACCTTTTAAATGCATTTAAATAAAACTTTTTATATAAAGAAGGTATTATTTTCATAAAGCGTAATAATATTTTTATATAAAAAAAATATCCATACTCATCATAAATATTTAAAACACTTCCGACAAAAATGTATATAAAGTGAATAAACAAAACATACAATATTTAGAAATCCAATTTACACTTTTCAAATTGTTTCCTTTATTTTACAAATTCCATTCTTTGACCACAAAATTACTACTAAATATAACTTTTGAACTTTTTCTTTTTAAATTGAAAAAAAAAATTAAATTGAATCATTAGAGAAAATTATAACCTCTCTTATAAATGAACAGCTATTTAAATTAATAATTATATATATATATACACTACATATATATATGTAGTGTATTTATTAATTTATATAGCTGTTCATTAATAAATAGAGGTTATAATTTTCTCTAATGGTTCAATTAAATATATATATAAATGTACTAATATATATATATAAGAAGGAAAACATTTTAGTAAAAACAATTACGACTATAAAAAGGCAATCCAAAATAAAATAGGGTTGTTTCCTAAACAAAAGGAAGCAAATTTCTGAGCATATGAACGTTTTATAAGGAACAATGTCTTCCTTAAATTCAATTATTTTAGATGGTGGGGGCCCGAAGTATATTGATTTTCCACTCTTTTGATGGCAGGGCCATTCATTTTGATGGTGAAAAATATTTTTCATTTTTTTCTTCGCGTTGAGTAAAACAACGTAATCGTTTTGTTGAACCTTTCTTCTGCCTCGAATAATGAAATTTGTTTTCAAGAATCTATTTCGCCACGCTGGCTAACCATCCGAAACAAGTTATTTGCTAGAACCCGGTAAGATCATACATTGAGTTGAAAAATCGAATGTTATTTAAAAATGTATTTTTTTTTCTTTGAATTATTTCTTATATATTATGATGCTTCTTTGTTATAATTATGGATATAAATAAAATGAAATGGATTTAATGGGCTTAATTTAATGGGATTTTGAAGTGAAATGTTTGTGGAATGAGTGTTAATTCTATTCAACTCTTTTTTTAATTTTAATTAGAATTAAGATATATAATTTTTGACTTTTCTGTAATATTTGTAATTGTAACATGCTTTGCATTTATTTCTGTAAAATGTTTATTTATTCTTTGATTTTTCTTCATAGTTAGGCAGTCGGCAACACTGTATTTTTTATTTTTGTAATTTTGCATAAGTTTTGTTTTGTTTATATATTATTTTTAACTTTGTTGTAATTAAATAAAATATTAAAACAAATTATTGTAACTATCCCTTATTTATATATAAGAAAAGTTACAATACTAAAATTATATTGATGCTATTATTGTTTTAACAAGTTATCAAAATAATTCGGTTCTATGTAAGATATTCTGTTAAGGTTTCTATTTTTTAATTTTTAATTTTCAAATTTGTTTTATCATTATTATTATTATTAATATTGCTATTATAAAATGGTACAGGCCACGATAAACATGGTGGATAGAAGTTGGAAACTGATTATGATATAAATTCATATTTCTACACGTATGAAAAGAAGAATATAATTAAATAATTTAGTTAATTACTAAACTTTATCGGGTTATAATTTGACACTAATTTTGTGTAAGTTAACTCGTTATACACCATTGTTGTACATTGATTAAGGATGGCATTATGCGAATCGAAATATTGGTAGAATAAATAATTTGATGCAATTAATGCTCTTCAAAAGATAATACTATTTTATGAATATATATTCAATATTTTTCTAGCAAAAGACTTTTGCTTTTGGATATTTTTACAATACCAATTTTATGACATAGATTAAAAATATGTATTATTAATCAATTTGCATACCCAACATTTTGATATTATCTCAATTGCTGTATTATTTTTTAATTTTATAATAATCGATTTCTATAGAGGGTTTTTAATTTATTTTTGAAAGAACGACATGCAAAGCTGTAGCTTGAGAGAGAAGCGCGCTATTCGATTGAGTTTTAGGTATTCGAAAAAAAAGCATTGGTTTATATATTTGTTCAAAAAATATTTCTGAATGCTTTTTAAGCTTTGTAACCGAAACGAATTTGTTAGGATACTTTTATACTGTGATTTTATTTTTATCTGGTCATACCATAGATTTCACCAAGAAGCAGGGTATTCTCCTGTAGAATGATATATTGGTGTGAGTGAAAGTGAGGTTCTTGGCCGCGTCTATGCAGTTCACCCATCTAATGCTTAATTCTGTTATTTAATAATTATTTTGTTCTATACTAGATATCGACTCTCACTGAAATGAAACTCTCAAAGAGGTATCTATTTGTCGCAATGCAGCTTCGGCGAAAGCTTTGTTTTTTTTACAATGATAATCTTCTGTCACCTGTCTGATACACTTACGCCATCAAATGTTCATTAGGAATGTTATGGCTGAAGACATTTTACACCAGATGCGCCATAATATGCCTATCCCTGAACTTGCTTACAATGCTGTTGTTTTGAATCACACAGTACTGGAAATTGAAAAACATGTTCAGTCAATTCAATGTAAAATTATTACATGCATGGATTTGTCTCTTCGAGGAAATGTATTACCACCCAGAGAAGCTGCATCATCTTTTATCAGATATAAATGATAGGCAGAACTAGAAACTTTGGCTTACTATAACCCGCAAGTCTACTTGAAATGCTGATCATAAATAATATTATATGCAGTCATTTTCATAGTTTTCTCTATCAAGCTGGCAAACTATTTTTGATGCCTCTGGTGGCACTGGGATTTATTCTGGAAAAACTACATTTAGAGGGAAGAATAGTTATGTTGTTTCTTGTTCTGGAGTTGCCTCTATACTCATAGATGATGGTAGATCAGCATATGCTCTTATTTTTTCATCGCAGTAAGGACAGCAGAAATCTGATCAATCTGTGAAAGAAACAGTAACGTCTTAATGTTTACATTTGCTGTATATAGATGTCCGTTAAAGCTTTATATTAATTTATGCCTAACTGGTATTGTCCTTATTGTTAGCGGAATAGCATTGCTCGATGCAAATATTTATATACACCAGCTCTGGCACTGAGAAGCACCACCTGGAGGCCATGGACAATGTGGCTTTATCACCAACTTGAGGACGCTAGTTTGCGCCGACGGTCAACAGATGGCGTCTAGTTTTGACGTTTAATTTGACAGGAAAGACGCCCTATGCTCTTTTATAGAATTTATAATTATATTATAGCATGTAGTTATAGCTAGTAAATATATTTATATCTAAAATTGGTTAGTTAACCTGTTGAACTAGTTTTGTCCTAATTCTCTCTATTTGAAATAAAGTATATTTTTCTCGTGTTTCTTCGAAGTAAGTCTTTGTTTCTTTATATAAATAATGGACTGATGATGCTAAGCATCAAATTCTTTTTTAATGAGGTAATTTAATTATTTGCGGAATTTTCTACACAATCATATAAATAGTCGCTAGAGACGGACAATACTGTGAACATTGAATGTCTAACTAAATTTTCACAATAAAACTTCAATTTCGAAAAAAAAACACGAACTTATTTATACTCTCAATAGCTTTTTTTGTGGTTATATTTCAAATTGATTAGTTAGCCTGTAGAAGGACTATTTAATCTTAATGCCCTATAAAGTAATATTTTTTTTTCATAAGAATTGTGATCTGATTATTGATGATAAGAATCAATTTATTTTTTAATAAAGTTATTGCATCATTCATGCGAAAATTATTTTGCAAATTAGAATTTCAATCGAAACAATTCAATCTGCCACTAATAAATGAAGAATATTCAAAATTATTATATTATACAAGTCTGAAATATATAAAATAAATCAATTTAATGAATAGCATTTTTACTTTAAGGTAATTTATTTAGGAATTTCATAACCTTTTTAAAAGGTGGAAAAAAAAACTTTGGTTGCCAATCTCACCAATATTGATTTCCATTTCTTCAACGTTTGACATTTTCCTTATTTTACCTTCAACCAGCTTTCGACCTTTTGATTTGAAAGCCGGTTGCCTTTTGGTTTTGAAATAACTTCATTACAATTTTATAACTGAGTGAACCCCTCCTGCCAAATATGGCGGGCATTTTCCATCATATTTTGTTTATTTCCTATCAAGGATTTGGAGAAAAAAGCAATTCATCATGCTGAAAAATTTCTGAAATTGATTTCTCTTATTCAATGGCAGTTGAGAGAGAGAGAGAAAGAAAAGATTAATACAATGTCAAACTTAATTTCATACACATAATGAAATATGTTTGCATATTTACGAAAGGAAATGCCAATTTAATATAAAAAAGTAAAATATTCCCATATATAAATACTTGAATTATATAAACTATTTCTTCGAATTAAAAATACTTCGGCCAGTAAATCTTTTTATTATCTCGACGTTTCGACAAAAATCCTTTGTCCTCGTTAGGAGCGATCAAAAATTAAAACATTTGTCAAAGCGTTAAAAATTATTCTAATAATTTTAACGCTTTTTCAAATGTTTTAATTTTTGTTTGCTCCTGACGAGGACAAAGGATATTTGTCGAAACGTCGAAATAATAAAAAGATTTACTGTCCGAAGTATTTTTAATTGAAAGAATCGAGCAAAGCTCTTCCGCAAAATATGTTTTCATAATCAATTGATTATGAAATCATATTTTGCGGAAAAGCTTTGCTCGATGCAATACCTTGAAATTATATGTATGTACCTCTACAGACCTATAAGCTTATGTCCATAGTTCACTAAACACCCCTAAGCTGCCTTCAATAGAAAATACAGGGTATATAAGAAAACCAATCCAATACAATAGTAGAGCGGTCTAGAGATTAATTTGGCGAAACCGCTGAGAGGGTTCACTACTGATGAGCCAAGCCCTCTCATTCAATACTTCATATCATTGCAGTAAGGTCTGTAGAGAAAATATTTGATGATATTTAAAAGAAACGCATTGCCAGTAAATTTATTTGTGTAAAATATTAACGATAGATGGCAATTAAATTTAATTTACTAATATATATTGATTATGAAAACATATTTTGCGGAAGAGCTTTGCTCGATGCAATACCTTGAAATTATATGTATGTACCTCTACAGACCTATAAGCTTATGTCCATAGTTCACTAAACACCCCTAAGCTGCCTTCCATAGAAAATGCAGGGTATATAACAAAACCAGTCCAATACAATAGTAGAGCGGTCTAGAGATTAATTTGGCGAAACCGCTGAGAGGGTTCACTACTGATGAGCCAAGCCCTCTCATTCAATACTTCATATCATTGCAGTAAGGTCTGTAGAGAAAATATTTGATGATATTTAAAAGAAACGCATTGCCAGTAAATTTATTTGTGTAAAATATTAACGATAGATGGCAATTAAATTTAATTTACTAATATATATTGATTATGAAAACATATTTTGCGGAAGAGCTTTGCTCGATGCAATACCTTGAAATTATATGTATGTACCTCTACAGACCTATAAGCTTATGTCCATAGTTCACTAAACACCCCTAAGCTGCCTTCAATAGAAAATACAGGGTATATAAGAAAACCAATCCAATACAATAGTTGAGCGGTCTAGAGATTAATTTGGCGAAACCGCTGAGAGGGTTCACTACTGATGAGCCAAGCCCTCTCATTCAATACTTCATATCATTGCAGTAAGGTCTGTAGAGAAAATATTTGATGATATTTAAAAGAAACGCATTGCCAGTAAATTTATTTGTGTAAAATATTAACGATAGATGGCAATTAAATTTAATTTACTAATATATATTGATTATGAAAACATATTTTGCGGAAGAGCTTTGCTCGATGCAATACCTTGAAATTATATGTATGTACCTCTACAGACCTATAAGCTTATGTCCATAGTTCACTAAACACCCCTAAGCTGCCTTCAATAGAAAATACAGGGTATATAAGAAAACCAATCCAATACAATAGTTGAGCGGTCTAGAGATTAATTTGGCGAAACCGCTGAGAGGGTTCACTACTGATGAGCCAAGCCCTCTCATTCAATACTTCATATCATTGCAGTAAGGTCTGTAGAGAAAATATTTGATGATATTTAAAAGAAACGCATTGCCAGTAAATTTATTTGTGTAAAATATTAACTACTCTTTTATTTGTGTTTTTCCGAAATTCTGTGAAGGATTGGCCAGCCAATGTGCTCATCATCGTCCAATAATTATTTGTCATTCTCATATCGTGAATACTTATCATAAATGGCTGATTTTTCTAATGATCATTACCGAAGGCTATTTTTGATATATTTTAAGTTTCGGATACAGACTTATCGATTTTTATTTAAAATTTCATACAAATCGCTGTTCAGTTTTGAATCGTTTAAAAATCGAATAAGTTACTTGAAGTGATATTTTGAAATTCTTTTTTTTAGTTCTGCGCGTGGAAAAACGTGATGTTTGTTATTCGCTACCGTATTGCTCAAGCTTTCTATTTTTCTGAATAGGTGTTCGGAAACCTTCATTATTCATATTTTTGAAAATGTTGGAATTTTCTGAGAAATTATGGAACAGACCTTGTATATGTTTCATAATTCTCCAACCAGGTGACCTGATGTGCTCCTCCATTCGCACACCAGCGTGGCTGACCACCTCTATTATATCAGCCCCTGTTGTAGAAAGAGAATTTAGAATTACCTCCTCACCATTAGCTTCCATCATAAAATGTCTATAGCCACTTGGCACCGTAAAATATTGATTCATAATGTCCAGTCCAGAGTTTGGGAAATATTTTGAGTGAATATATCAAAGATCATAATAAATAAGAAAAAATAACATCGAGGGAGTACGACAGAGTTACAACATCTATGACAACAAGGTTACAACATCTATGAAACAGAGATACAACATCTGGAACAACAGAGTTACTACATCTGAAACAACAGAGTTACAACATCTATATAACAACAGAGTTACAACATCTCTAAAAACAGAGTTACAACATCTATAAAAACAGAGTTACAACATCTATAAAAACAGAGTTACAACATCTATAAAAACAGTTACAACATCTATAACAACAGAGTTACAACATCTCTAAAAACAGAGTTATAACATCTCTAAAAACAGAGTTACAACATCTCTAAAAACAGTTACAACATCTATAAAAACAAAGTTACAACATCTATAAAAACAGAGTTACAACATCTCTAAAAACAGAGTTACAACATCTATAAAAACAGAGTTACAACATCTATTTCAACAGAAATACAACATCTCTAAAAACAGAGTTACAACATCTCTAAAAACAGAGTTACAACATCTATTAAAACAGAGTTACAATATCTATAAAAACAGAGTTACAACATCTCTAAAAACAGAGTTACAACATCTATAAAAACAGTTTTACAACATCTCTAAAAACAGAGTTACAACATCTATAAAAACAGAGTTACAACATCTATAAAAAAAAGTTACAACATCTATATCAACAGAGTTAAAACATCTATAACAACAGAGTTACAAGATCTATAAAAACAGAGTTACAACATCTATAACAACAGAGTTACAACACCTATAACAACAGAGTTACAAGATCTATAAAAACAGAGTTACAACATCTATAACAACAAAGTTACAACATCTATAACAACAGAGTTACAACCTCTATAAAAACAGTTACAAAATCGATAACAACAGAGTTACAAAATCTATACTAACAGAGTTACAAGATCTTTAACCACACCACACAAACTTCCGGTCACATTGCCCAACATTACACAAAATCAATACAGTTAGAGCTCTCACTAAACGTATCTTTACTCATTGTTCCCTCCCGTTATTCCAAACAATAGAAAAGGCTAAAATATTTTCATATTTATCCAAATCCGGCTACCCGACCCCCTTCATTCTTAAACACATGCATGACCCTCACCACAACAGTGCTCCAGCTATACACAGAAATATTTGCTCCCTTCCTTTTTGCCCCCAGTCTATCACCATAGCCAGGTTTTTAAGGCAACATGGCATTACAACATACTTCCAGAACCCACCTAACATCGCCACACTAATCCGACACCCCATTACCAGATCTTCCCTTCATGCGAGTTCTCTCCGTTCTGGTGGTGCTGTCTATTCCGTCTCTTGCGACCAATGCAATGCCACTTATGTCGGGGAGACGGGTAGATCCGTCGCCATCAGAATGGTTGAGCATTCCAGAAACATCTCTAATAAAAACCAAAATTCCCCTATTTACAGTCATTCTATGCAAACCGGTCATACATTCAATCTAACAAAGCCATCCATTCTATACAACAATATCAATAATAAGTACCAAAGACTTTTACTAGAGGCATTTGTGTCAATAAAAACAAACAGCATCAACAGGCATATAGATATACCAGAACAATACTATATGTTATGTGAATAGCCATAGGTTGCATTTACCTGCCCTTGATTAACACCATTCATAGTGCATATGTACTTAGTCCAGATTTATTAGCATTTAATCCCTATAATCTTTTTAGCATATTTGGTTCTTATTTTTATCTTTAAATACTTTTATCTTTTGCAGTTATGTAAATTTTCTTTTCAGCTTTGTGTATATATGGATCCTCAGCGCGTTTATTACTCTTACCTGATGAAGGACGATATGTCCGAAGCTTGTGTGCATGCTAATAAAAAGAAGCTCCTCTTCCCACTTTGTAAACTCGTTATTAACCTTCAGTGAAGAGCAGTTCTACTTAACAGAGTTACAACATCTATAACAACAGAGTTAACACATCTATAACAACAGAGTTACAACATCTATAAAAACAGAGTTACAACATATATAAACCAGAGCTACAACATCTATAACAACAGAGTTACAACATCTATAAAGACAGAGTTACAACATCTACAACAACAGAGTTACAACATCTATAACAACAGAGTTATAAAATCTATAACAACAGAGTTACTTTTTATTAGCATGCACACAAGCTTTCGGACATATCGTCCTTCATCAGGTAAGAGTAATAAACGCGCTGAGGATCCATATATACACAAAGCTGAAAAGAAAATTTACATAACTGCAAAAGATAAAAGTATTTAAAGATAAAAATAAGAACCAAATATGCTAAAAAGATTATAGGGATTAAATGCTAATAAATCTGGACTAAGTACATATGCACTATGAATGGTGTTAATCAAGGGCAGGTAAATGCAACCTATGGCTATTCACATAACATATAGTATTGTTCTGGTATATCTATATGCCTGTTGATGCTGTTTGTTTTTATTGACACAAATGCCTCTAGTAAAAGTCTTTGGTACTTATTATTGATATTGTTGTATAGAATGGATGGCTTTGTTAGATTGAATGTATGACCGGTTTGCATAGAATGACTGTAAATAGGGGAATTTTGGTTTTTATTAGAGATGTTTCTGGAATGCTCAACCATTCTGATGGCGACGGATCTACCCGTCTCCCCGACATAAGTGGCATTGCATTGGTCGCAAGAGACGGAATAGACAGCACCACCAGAACGGAGAGAACTCGCATGAAGGGAAGATCTGGTAATGGGGTGTCGGATTAGTGTGGCGATGTTAGGTGGGTTCTGGAAGTATGTTGTAATGCCATGTTGCCTTAAAAACCTGGCTATGGTGATAGACTGGGGGCAAAAAGGAAGGGAGCAAATATTTCTGTGTATAGCTGGAGCACTGTTGTGGTGAGGGTCATGCATGTGTTTAAGAATGAAGGGGGTCGGGTAGCCGGATTTGGATAAATATGAAAATATTTTAGCCTTTTCTATTGTTTGGAATAACGGGAGGGAACAATGAGTAAAGATACGTTTAGTGAGAGCTCTAACTGTATTGATTTTGTGTAATGTTGGGCAATGTGACCGGAAGTTTGTACAACATCTATAACAACAGAGTTACAACATCTAAAACAACAGAGTTACAACATCTATAACAACAGAGTTACAACATATATAACAACAAAGTTACAACACCTATAACAACAGAGTTACAACATCCATAACAACAGAGTTAAAACATCTATAACAACAGAGTTACAACATATATAAAAACAGAGTTAAAACATCTATAACAACAGAGTTACAACATCTATAAAAACAGAGTTATAACATCTATAACAACAGAGTTATAACATCTATAATAACAGGTATTGAACCAAAGGTCCAGTGAGGAATCTCTGCTTGACAGCGACTCCCTCGGCGATCGCCAATCATCCTCCGACGACTCCTCTACCAGAGGACTTCCACACAACAGTCCGTGTTAGCAAAGAGAGACCTTACCTTTCGGCGGCTCCATCCCACGACGGTCCTCCATCTCTACATCACATTATACAGCACGTACTCATTTATTACATTTAAATGGAAGGAAAGGATCTCTGGTTTCGAACAGTGTGAATAGTGCGTGTGTTTTAAACTCCTGAAATATTTCAAATAATTGCGATAAATTCGTCTGGAATGGGAATATACAAAGAGAAGAAGATAGTTGCGAAAAAAGAGGGTGAAATGGTGATGTTGGAATGAGATTCTAGTATAAGACGAGTTGTTGAGTATGTTATCATTGATATTGTAATAGACTATTTATTACTTCAACCACAGATTAATAATTTCGTTATTCCGTTGCTAAATATATTTCTCTAAGTATAAAATTATTACGATCAAAATAAATTGCCTTGCCATCCTTTATTTTGCCTTTTTTTACATGGGAGTTTGGTGGAGAATCTGGAATGATTAGTGAAGACAAACTGAATATCGCCAAGTGGATTTTGAGGCCATGGGTTCTGTGATCCACATTTCTTTGGGATTGACCCCAGAATTCCACAGCCGTGTGAAATACTTCCCTCCGCCATGACGACGTTCCTAAAGACGCTACAACCCCTCTTCACGCCACAAAAAAAAAAAAAACAAACAAAAAAAAACCACCTAGAGCCATTTTGGACCACTTTCAAGACGATGAGGTAAACCATGACCAAAATATAGAAGATCCGCACCAGTCAAAATACCCAGTCAAACTCCCATAGTAAAAAAACTTTCAAACGGAATATTCATTATTCCATTCGGAGATTATTATTTTTGATATTTTGTTACTTAGCATATTTCTATTTTATTGGTCTCTTCTATTATTTTATTTTAATATGTTTGATATTTATTTTATTTCAAACTAAATGGTCTTGTCATCCTTAGGTTTTCAATTCTCCTTTTTCTACGTGGAAATATTAAAGGCTTAAACAGAACTTAACTCAAGAAAACTCTGTTTTCTGTACGAATTTTGTATAATAATTCCGTTTATAAATGCCGGAGAATGTATTTTAAAATAAGACACGGTTTAATAAGTATTTTAAAATAGATGTGAAAAATATTATTAATTTAGTGTTTTAATGAGACACCTTTATGTGATCAAACATATCTTCATATACGTTTTTAAGGGAAATAGGTTATTGACATAACTACTTTGGGGTCTCACGTCTAACTCCTTAGTTTACAAACACAAATCTAGTGTAATGGGTTTACACAAGCTATGAAGAGGTTAGGTGAGGTGAGGTTAAGGTTATTAAACCAAGGAGCTATGTCCAAGATTAACAAAATGTTTTGTGTTTTTGCCAATAAGTTTCAGCTCATTGTTTCTTTTAGGAAAATAAACAGAATATGATCAAAATGTGTATGGACATATCGGTATTTATTCAGAAACACCAGTTAATTGAGGTTATAAACAAACATGGCTACCCATAGTGGTGTCAGACCGCGAGTGTAGGTTGAATCCGCGTGATCCCCCGCTGTGTTTACTTCCCATTCTCTTGTTTGACTCATTATTGAACTTTTACAATATGTTTACTCTCATGTTTAAAAAAATGAGATGTCAAATTAATTGTTATATTTCTCTTTTTTATTTATATAGGTATAGGTATAATAATGATATGATGTCTTCAAAATAAAATTAAAATTTGCAAATTCAACTTAAGAGAATAAAGTAAAAGTCAGAAAGCAGCTCTTACCTTGCTCCGGCACGGCCGCGGACAACCTGCAACAATACCGGTTAGAAGAGACTGGCAACACACATGGCAGTACTTACCCAGACAGGATCCCATTCTTGTTGTAGTTTTTGGTATAGTTCGCTTCAAAGAGAAATGTATTTACAGAGGAAATCTTGGAGGCCAACAAGTCGTAGCAAAGTTTAGGCTCAAAGTAACTCCAACAATGGACTGGTCGCTAGGTAGCGAGCGTTTCTTGATATTCTAATTTATATCTACCCAATATTGATTAGAAAATATTATAGTATATCTCCCGGAATATTTCATTATTCATTTCTCAATTTGAAACTCGTATGCAAAATACAAATCGTTATTTTGTATAAAGGCCTTTAATATTTATTTTCTTACCATTTCATTCAAAGATTAAGCACGAAATCTGAGATGTGAAAAAAATTGAAATAAATTTTCTCACAAAAAAAAAAAAAAAAATATATATATATATATATATATATATATATATATATATATATATATATATATATATATATATATATATATACACGAATAAAAATAAAAATAAAACGATAAGAGGAGCTTCTTTTACGAACTTTAATGCGCAAGCTTTCGGACTAAACGTCCTTCTACAGGCATGGATAGTGGTAAAACTATGATATATAAATGAGTAATTAGACCTGCTGTGATAGAGATGCCATTTGCCATCTTTGTTGATGTTTGGATAACATTCATTCAATATGGCTGTACCAGCATCCTTCAGTCATGTCACTTTTTTTTCTAGCCATCTTCGTCATAGCCGGTGCACTGTGGTCGTGTCGAGGTGTCTTCCGAAGAAATTTTACGTATGGTCAAACTGGTCCTTCTGTATCCAATCATCTTATTTCCTGTCAAATCGTCTATCTGTTGGAACTGCCTCGGCTGGCGACGGCCTGGCACTATTTTTGCCTCTAGACGCTTTCTCCGAGTCTAAAAAACAAAATTACAAATATTTTAGTCTCAGACAAAAAGCTGCGAATGTTGGTAAATTTGTAGGTTCTTTTTATCAATAAACATGCGTAGGATAGCTACACAATTCGCATTATTCAAATAACTCAGTGAGATAACTTTACCCTGAAATTTGCATATTATTCTGTCTAATATTTTTTCTTGTTGCAAATTCAGAGCCACGCAGCGTATTTCGATTTTTCTAAGAATTACAGCGAATAAAACACGATGCAAATATGTAAAAATTTCATTTTAAAAATATAATTAATTTTCAGGCAATAAGCTATTATGAATTTAGAGTATATCTATATGCAGATTAATTTATAGAATTAAATATTTTAGATACTAGGGATACCAGAATTAGAAGTTTATTTTTTGTTTGTTCATATATGGGAGTGATATAATGTAAGTTCTGTTAGGTTGAAAGAATGGTTGGTGTCTCTGATATGCAAAAAACGAGTGATTTATTGTTATGGTTTATTATGCTTCGATTATATACTCTAACACCCACACTCATCCCTGTCTTTCTTATTGATCTAACCGCATAATCTCTGGGTGAATTCGAATTTCTCTGATTCTGTTGTTCGGCTGTTCTGAGCTATTACTTTAAGTAAGAAGATATATTAATATAGACGCGTGAGATTCTTTTCAAAATTAAACAATATATAATGTCCTTACTACATAGGAAAAATTAATGGAAGGGCCTGACTCATCAGTGGTGAACCCTCTCAGCGCTTTCGCAAGTTTAATCTACCATACCGCTGTTATATTGCACTAGCCGAATGACCCGGGCAACGCCCGTGTTTTACCCGATTGAATGTTTTGATTCAAATACTATTTGTTACAATTATAAATTGGCACCTTAAATAAATGCATATGTTAGTTAATAACTATAGCCTATGTGCTTTATCTGTCTATGTACTGTTGGCTTCCGTAGGCGTCTCTTACTGGGAAAAAGAAAGAGAGGATTCCATTTGGTTATTAACTAATATATGCATTTATTTAAGGAGCGACCCGCTCCAACACAATAGTTACAAAAACGAAAAAGCGAGTGGGGGCATGATAGGAGCAAAGGTGGCGTGATCGTAGCCAACCAATAGGAGGGCGCCATTAAAAAAAAAGCAAACGGTGACAGAGTTGAATGATTAGGAGATGAAGAATGACGCTCGTAACTGTATACAGAACTTTTCGATCTTCGATTTATAGTGATACTGATGATAGACTCTTGAAACGGGTACTTGAAATGAATTATGGACATAAGCTTTGAGGACCTTAATTTTTCATTGAAGTAAGGTCAGCAGAAATTGTTTATTTTTAAAAAGAATCATACGCGTTTATAATAGTGTTACGACGCTTCTGAGCCGTAGATGTTTGCGTTCAAGGTTTCTAAGAGAATAATGTGGACTCTTTGTGTGCACAGCTTAGTACGGTATATTCATTATAAGAGCTTTAAAGAGTAGATCAGGAACTTGCCTCTATTGTCCGCCACCAGAGGGATCCTCCTCGTCACCGTCTTCCCGGTCAGTCTATATGGCCACACCCTCTGAGCCCACTTTCCGTAGCCAACTTGCCACGTCTCCTGTCACCGCAGATCTGTCTAAAACTGTCCTCCTCCCCCCACATTGGAATGCCGTCGTGGCGCCTGTCCTGCCCACACACACATGTATGATCCTTTCTACAACTTCACCCTGGGATCCCTGCCTCTCTGAAATCTTGTCCTATAGTGAGGAGAGAGGGAATTATCTATATTACAATAGTTTAGAACTTTGATATCAGATGGCGTGTTATGCATCATGATATATTAATATATTGTCTGTATTGGGAAGAATTTTTCGAACCAAGAGTTCTAACACTGTACATTTCAAGTGTTCGGGCTATGTAGACTTCTCGGAGGAATAATGTAAAGAGCAGTTAGATCGATATACTGGAGGGATGTCAGTGAGGTTTGGAAAGGTCTCAATATGAAAGATTTTGTGAAGCGAGACGATTATTGTATATTATTTACTTGAAACGTTGAGTTCATTAGCAATTTGGTACTATTATGATGTTATTTTGCTGAGTTAGAAATTCATGAGTATTATGGTATTGCAATCGCAATAATATAAAATATTTTACTCACAATTTGCTCTATAATAAATCTGATGAAATAATTAAGAATGAAATACCTAACTTAAGGCGTGGAATATAAATACATTTTTGTGACGCGTATGATTCGACAATTTTCTACTATCATTACTGCAATGATAAAATCATGGAAAGGCCTGGTTCATCAGTGGTAAATACTCGCTGTGAGGTTGATAAGCTAGGTCATCCCATTATATTCTAATTTTATTTCTTAAAGAATCATAAATGTCGCAAATAGTTAAAAATTTCATATAACAGATGGGGCGCATAATCCATAATACTCATCTTTAGAGTGACCTTTTATTTTATAAAAATAAAATAATATAAAATGTATATCACAATAAAACGCAGGCTTCGAGAAAGAGTTTCCTTTTTTATTAAATATTCTCTCAAATCTTCGGTTAGTTTGAACCCTTCTTCAGGAGCATATACACGAAAATTCACACTAGCCGAAAGCTTGAGATAATAATTAATAAAATAAGAAACTTATCCACGGATTCTGCGTTTTATTGTGATTTAAAATTCAAAGGATATTCTTCCGATATAAGATAAAATGTAAGAATTTCATTTTAAAATTACTGTAAACGTAGGATTTAACTAAAAGGTATATATATAGATGAATATATCGTCATTTGTCCATCATGAAAGGAAGACCACGCAGAGCCATATTTGTCGGCGGTGAAAGGCCATCCAGATTTAACAATCGAAGGGAATGAGATCGTCTGACAACAAAGAGGTCTCATCTCCTTCTTCTTTCAGATAGAAAGGCAGACGACAGTCGCTGAGTGATTGTAATCAAATGGCAGCTTGACACGACCAACCGTCCTATGACGCACAATGCCATCCATTCCTCTTATAATTGAGGTTCCCTCAAACTTTCATCCACTTCAATAGAGCTTCAATATTTCAGAATCCTTTTAATGTTCCCATTGTGTAGAAATACTCATCTTAATATTGTAAAATATGTCGTTCTTTTTAGTACACAATTGTATTATTTAGTCTATCATTATTTGGTGTTTTTTATTTATGATTTTTAATATATTTATTTGTTAACGACACATTCCAATTGACATTGGAATTTAAAGATTTGTTCTTTTTATTTTGATTTCTATAGTTTCTATAAATTTGAAAAGAAGTGAATTTTTTCGGTTCGGAAATTTAAATATTTTTCAGGAAATTACGCATAAATTTCAATCCTCGATTTTTTTTTTGTTATCCATATTTTGAGAGGATTTCGTGTTATGTACTGATCTTGCGCTATACCAATGAAAAATTCAGCCAATATAAATGCAAAATCTAATTCACCTATTCAAAATTCAGGATGAACGACCTGTAAATAGTTACTTATTTTCATAATTATTATCTTCGTATTTGTCTCATAGTCAGTGTTACCTATAATAATCTATTTGGAATGTACTTTAAACAGCTATGGTAGAGGTTTATAGATTCTCAAAGAGTAAATCTATTCCAGTTTGCTCCTAGGGAAATCTTATCATTTGTTCTTTTGTCTGCGAGATTGTCTACATGGGGTAACGCTGCCGATTCTTATATATAACTAGCCGAATGACCCGGACAACACCCGGGTTTTACCCGATTAAATGTTTTTATTCAAATACTATTCATTACAATTATAAATTGGCGCCGTGGATGTCACTCTTGTGAAACGTCCCGCTCCAAACGTTGTGTTTTATTTTTAAATATTAAAAGTCAAATGTAAATTTTCACAACGATATTTAAAAATTGTATTATTTAGTTTTTTTATATGAGTATATTTAAAATTTGATATTTACATAAAAATGATAGCAAGTGATTTCTTGCCCCCTAAGCCATAATTACGTCACTCAAGGTCGTCACTCTTGTGAAATATCTCGCTCCACCAATCCCCCCACGCCTCACGTGGTCCATCCTTCATCAACTTTACCTCTCGAAGTTGCCGCAGTGAGGCGCTGGTTGCGAGTGAAATAGGGAAAATATGTTAATAAGTTGTTAATAACTTTAAATTATTCGAGATAGAAGCCTATAGGATTTCCAGAATCAAATCTATATACTGTTTGAATTTCAGCTAGATTAGTTACGTATTATTAACGTGTATGGCCGATAAACATACATACCTACATACACTGTCTTTTATATATAAAGGGATAACAACATTTTAAATATATCTTTACAACTAAAATCCTTTTACGTGTCTTAGATAATATATTAAATATCTATCAACATTTTTACATTTAGATACATATTCATTTCTGACATTATTTATATTTAACACAATCTTATATGAAACAGCATATCTATATCTAACAACAACTAACGCCTAACATCCTTACATATATCAACTCACATCTAAACACATCTTTGCATTTAACAGCATATTTACCTCTAACAAAAAGGTTACTTCTAGAGCGAAATTATTTACATTTACCTGACAAAAGTTCCTACTTTAGCGGGTTAACACACAAAAGAGGAATAAGCTAGGGCCTAAATTAAATATACCTTAATACACAGAAAAGCGTACACTCAAGAGTACAACACCAACAACAAAAGGGAAATAAATAAGAACTAACGATTTGTAAAATAAAATAAAAAAAGTACTTAGCTTTATTGTAGCGTTGATAGGGATCGGACTGGAGTCACAGGGATGCGAAGAAAACAGCCAGACACGGAAAAATCAAGTAGAAAAACACTTTAAGTGTCTCCACACAAATTATCCACGCTCTCTCTGTTCTCACCGCATTCCCCTAGTCCCCTTTATATACAAACATGGCCACATTCGTCCAATGAAAAGGCGTAAGAGATTGGTTCACTAACAACCAAAACAACATTCTAACCGCTAGAAAACTGATCAGAAAAAAATGCAAATGTTTGTCAAAATAAGTTGACATACCAACATCAAAGAAAGTGTACACTCCATACCAGCGACACCTTCCCGACATCCTAAACATCAATTAGAAAATACCTAAATTTGAAATGGATTAAAACAATAAAATTAGAAGTTTAAATCATACCCAGTCATACCCAGACGCTATTCGTGTACCTCTTTTACCCAGTATGCCACAAAGATATACACGTGAGTTCGCAGGGATGCAGATAAAGTTAGCGCTTTATTATGGCTCTAAAAAGATGGAGTACAATCAGTGAGTCTTGCCTTCAAGCTCCCCACCATAAGAATCCTTTTCGACGTGAATGTCAGTCTTCTGAAGCTTCCCGATCCACACAACACGTCCAGCTTGTACTACACCGCCTTGTAGGTCGCTCCGATGTCAGTCTCTCCTTGCAGGATCATCCACATGCCCGGAGGCAAGTCGCCACGTCTTCTTCTCGCCACATATGCGACCAAACTCTGTCCTCCCCCACACAGGAATGCTGTTTTTGGCGCCTGCCACATGGCAGCGGGGGCAGCTGGAGTCCACCCCTCTTTCCCCAACTTTACTCTGGAATCTTGACCTTGTCATCCATGTTATAGTATTGATATTCCCTATTAAATTGTTCGAATTTATGTTTCTTTAATACAAGATAAATACAGTTTCATCGTATATATATTTTCTTATCCAAATCTTTGATACAATCTAATAACTGGTATCTTTAGATCGACAAGCTCTGAATATAGGGATGGATATAGGGATGGATGTCATCTCTATCGCTTATATATAGATGATATATTATCTTGTCATCTAGATAATCTATCTAGATAATTTACACCATAATAAGTCGCAGAATTGATTTGAAAAAGTAAAGATATAAATCAGGGTTGATTTCTCATATAGTATAGAAGTCCAATCCATTGAATCAGGTTATAATATGTTATTTTATACAATATCTGGTTGATTTAGGCTTCAATGGATCTTGGTAAAATTAAACCCAATTTCTAGTTGATCCAAAAGGACAAAATATTGGACCTGTGGCCCTCATAAATGAATATGCTTTAATAAAGAAAGAGCCGATTTTATCTTAGAGTGATAGAAGAGTGGGATTCCTTTGCTTTAGTCGGATTTTAAAATATGAATAAATTCAGTTTTTTATAGAAAATTCTTACCTGAACCCTTCGGCATCTTTGATAATCACTCTCACTTCATAATGAGCTCTTTATATTATTCTGTTTTTTCCATGATATTATCCAGAAATGAAACCGAGTTATTATTTTTTTTTAACATCAAATATCAAATTTAAGAAATATTTTGAGCTTCACACTCCATTTTTAACACATGTAAAAATGAGCCATTTTTCTTCAAAATTTGAAGACTCTTTCGACTGAGCATATTGAATCAAGCGCTTTGTCAAAGAGTTATTTGACTTTATGAATATATTATGAAATGTATGTTTTCTATTTATCGTTTCTTCTTGATCTTCAAAAATAAATTTTCAGCGAAATTTCGGTTTATCTTTTTGGTCTATATGATTGAATGAAATAGAGATATTGTAATTCACTAGTTAGCCATTCACATTAAACATATTCACATAAAAGGCTATTTTGACTGAGTATAGAATATTTAAATAGAAACTCATAAAACAACTATTTTTGAAATATAAAAATTAAATAGAAATTAAATATCAACCATTGTTATTCTGGCAAACCTAGATTTGTTTAATTAAACTGTTCAGGATGAATCCACTTTCGAAATATATGACCAAATTTTAGGTTATTTATTCTATTTTTAATCTAAAAAGCACAAATGACTTGATTTATTGAATTATTTATTAAGATATTTTTGTAAGCGATTGTTTTTGTTTCATTATATTTTTCTTGCTATATTTCACTCTTTATACAATATATAGACTAAACACCTCTTTGGCGGATTGTCAAGATTCCATTAGATCCTTTGTAGATCTCATGAAATAAAGTCAGTCCTAGGCTGACGAGGACCATTAGCCCGAAACCATAGTGTCTAGTTGGACGCTTTTCAAATTGCCTAAGCTGGTGTTGTGGCTTTGTTACCGACCCGAGGCCGCTAGTTTGCGGCAACGGTCAATAGATGGTGACTAGCTTTGACGTTTATTTTAACAGGAGAGGGGACCTTTGTCTCTTCAAATCAATATCCTCCCAGCAAGGTCTCCATATAGCAAGGTCCCCAAAATATTGATATTTAAAAAAAAATGCTTGACATATTTATTTTCTCGTATGAAAGAATTAAAACCAATGGAATCAAATAGAAATTTTAAGGCAATAACAAAAATGTGGATAATAAATACTATAAAAAGTATAATTCTGTATAGAACACTCATCAGGCCAGGTTTTGCGTATGGTTCAGAAATATGGTACAAATTTATAACTATTCGATGCAAAGATAAACTAAATTCTATTCAATATTAAATTCTTCTTTGGACGATTAGAGCCTACAAAACTACTTCGTCCAACTGTGTCCATAGTCTTGCGAACATCCACCTTCTCACAGACTATATTGAATCTAAAATAATAAATAATGATATGGCTCAACTTTCTATAGATCATCAAAATGCTTTTAAAACACATGCTCCAAGTATAATTAGATTATTTTTAAGTGCAAAAATGGATTAATTATTTGTAAAAACAAATCAACAAAAGCTTTTTCCCGTTTGGAATTCTATCATTTTCCTGTTCTAACTTTTATAATGCCCACTTTACAACGAACCACGGAAATTTTAATGTGTTTTTATCAACAATTGGAGCGGTTGAGGACTCTAGCTGTCACTGTGGCAAGGAAATTCAGAACTCGAGACATCTACTGTTAGAATGCCCACTCTTATTTATCGCTATACAACAGACAGTAAACAATGTTGTATATCTATATGAATTTGTAAATACCAGATAGAATTATTACAGATTTAACTATTTTTGTGAATGTATTTATCTTTCTAACTTGGAAGGACCAGGTTCCTAATATATTGAAGCGATGCAGCAGAGAAATAGAAGAGAAGACGCGGGGAAGCCAAGAGAGAAGGTATGCCGGGGCTCCCCCAGGGAAGTGTGGATTGACAAATTCCAGAGGGGGGGGTGGCAGACAGTCGAGACGGAGTCCAGCTGGCGCCGCGGTGGGGAAGGGATCAGCCGGGTCCAGCTGGTGTCGTCGTGAAGGAAGCAGCCGAGTTAGCGGCCTGCCTGCCGGGGATTGGTGTGTGCCGAGAAGACTGTCTGGCAGAGATGGCAAGTTTGGCTGGAGGAGGTGGGCTCCGAACGTGTGGCCGTATGGACTGACCGGGAAGACGGTAGCGGAGAAGGATCCCTCTAGTGGCGGACATTGAAGGCAAGTTAATCTTCTACTGTATAGTTACTTATCTACTCTTCTAAGCTCTTGTAATAAATATACCGCACTAAGCTGTATCCTAAAGAATCCACATTGTTCTCTTAGAAACCTTGAACGCAAACATTGACGGTTGAGAAGCGTCAGGAGACGTTGTAAGTGAACTGCCAGAATCTACGCTAGAAGATTCTCCCGTGATCCAGAAGTCCGAAGAGTGTCGACAGCAGGAAATGATCCAGACTGGTTGTGTAGCGGAGGAGGGTGAGCTGATCGCCTCCGACAACGGCTGTGGCACGAGTGTTTTGTATAAAATCAAGCGGACGGAAGGAGAATGCCCTCAAGGTGATATACAGAGCGAAAATTCAACCCCTGGGATTCTTTCTGAAATACTCCATGAGAACAGCAACGATCTTGGCGAGCTGCAGTGCGACAGCGTGGCTGACTTCAGCGACAGTGTCAGACTGTCAGGGACTACAGCGGCGATCCAACTGGACGGGACGGAGCTGGATGCTCCGTGGAAGTGCGACAAGGCTAGATGGTCGAAGCACCCTGAAGTTAGAGCCGGCAACCCGACTGAACGGGATAGAGCATTGGACGCTCTGTGGAAGTCCGACGACAATGTCTGTGACGCGGAAGTCGCACGCAATGTGTCAGCGCCGTCGTCTGCAATGCAAGCTGAAAAGATGTGCCAAGAATGTGCACCATTCATCTTCGTTCCTTCGCCCGACAAGGTACAGATCAAGCAGCCACCGCCTAGGAAAAGTTCTCCCGATCTTGAGACTGCCACGGGATCCGACACCTCCAGAAGGTTTAAGAAATTCACATGGACTGACGGACTCACATGGACTGGACGTATGGACTGACCGGGAAGACGGTAGCGGAGAAGGATCCCTCTAGTGGCGGACATTGAAGGCAAGTTAATCTTCTACTGTATAGTTACTTATCTACTCTTCTAAGCTCTTGTAATAAATATACCGCACTAAGCTGTATCCTAAAGAATCCACATTGTTCTCTTAGAAACCTTGAACGCAAACATTGACGGTTGAGAAGCGTCGTAACAATATCTTATTGTTTCTAAATATTATTGTATAATATGTTTATACCTGCTTCTGTTTAAAAATGTAAATCGACGCAATTATCAATAGCCAGGATATCGCTTTTTGTGTGTTGTTGGAATAAAATAAAATTAATACGTAAATAAAATAAATAATTCAATATTATTAAAAAATAATATAATAATTAATGATTATTTGCCTTTCTGTTGAAGCTCTCCAAAAAATGACTATTTATTTATTACTAATAAAATATTCAGAAAATACACAAATCCGTAAACAATTCATTTTCAATATTTATTAAGAGATATACCGTATTCAATATAATTAAATAAATATTAAGTCAGAAAAGAAATATACATAGAGGATTAAAACAAATAAATCTTACATTACAAACAAAACTTGAACTGAATACTTAACCAACAAATCAATCACTACTAAAATTAGTAATAAACTTAAAATAGACATTGAAAAATATCATACCACGTATTTATAAAATATAAAAGGAAGGTTGTCCATTAATCGTAAAATGAATTCATTAATAGTAGAAGGATTAATTGAAAATAAAATCTTAATAAATCCTTTTTAGAAGGATAATTTATTAGATTGGTAGACATCGTTCATCCTCCTTCTATTAGCCCCTACTACTTACTCCTATTATTGTGTAATTGCTTCACTCGCCGATCCATCAGAATACGTTCCTTATGAAGTACGTCCTTGTCTCCATGAATATCATCTATTTCTTTATACGTCGTCTGTATAAAAATATATTCGCCCTTTTTTGATGTATTGGAAGTTCTCTGTTGTTCGCTCTAAGCAACATTCAGAGTTCGTCTGATATTTAGTAGCAAAATATCGTTTAGAATAAGTATAAATTGGACAAAGAGTGTCTTTATTTTTAGTAGTTGTGAACATTCAAGCAAAAGGCCTGGTATATACCGGTAAAATTCAAAACAAATTAAGAGAAATGTTATCAGTCGTGGATATGACTATAAGAATATAGAAAAAAGGCATCTCCTTATCGTGTAACTTAAATGTTGCTGATGGCTTGCGCCATTTATCGGAATAAATATCAACTATTCGTTGATTTTTAATTATTCTATGAGAGTATAGTCTTATCCACGCCTTCGCAAAATAGTATTGTTGTTGTCGTGTCAAATAAGGAGCCTCAGATGCCTTCGTGCATCTCTATCACAGTATGCCTTTCATTGGAAATTGATGTCATTGCCACGTTAGTCACATAAGAAATCAGAATTTGGTTTAATATTTCAAAGTTAGGGTGAACTGCAGTGAGGTGCTCCCCGTTAAATGCGCAATTTTAAAAATGGTCTATTGCCCCTATTTTCAATATTAAGGACATTTTCATCAATTCTATATTTGCCACTGATCAGCATTTTTCTCCTATATATGAGGCGGTGGACTGTTGGCAGGGTTTGGATATACCGAAATATGCTGATTTATAGGTTCTTTTTCAATATATTATTTGGTAATAGGAACTCTCAATCCATAGACCTAAAAAAAAGAAACGTTAACCTTTTTCATATTCCTGAGAATTGGGCATATAATGTATAATAATATATTGAAAAAGCCTTCAAAAAGCATTCCGGGCTGTTGGCTATCGTCAACATGGTACCGGCTGTATTTTGCCGAACCACAATAAAGAATTTGATCATTTCTTTATGATTTAATAATAAAACTTTTAAATATTACATATGTGATTATAGGTAAATTTTATTATAGTAATGTATATGTAGAGGAAATATCGTTTATTTACTGTACCTGGCTTCTCTTTTTTAATACTAATCTCTTTTAGACTTCTTGATTGCGTGGGCGTAAATACATATTAGTATTTATGTCTTCTTCTTTCTTATCTCCACTTAATCATATTAAGGTTTCGAATTGTAGAGCCTGTTGATGGTTTCTGCTGGGGATGAGTTAAGCTCATCAATGGATGAGTCAATAAAGTAAATTATGTGGTTTGGGATTGCAGGTGGTAAATTGCACTTAGTACATAGTGGGAAATCCATTATATAGGTGAATATATTGTTTCTTTTAATCGAATTTTATGGAAACATTCTTTAACAATCCGTCAATATTTTTATTGTCATTATTATTAATTTGGGATAAAATATAACAAATTAGCGGTTATTTTGAAATAAGAAGCACTTTGGCCCTAGTAGAGTTTTTATTCTTTCTTTACTGAAAGAACTGTCTATTTTCAAGAACAATAAAAATGTCAGTTGGGCAACTTTATCTTTCAAGAAAATTCAGAGGTTGTACATATTAAATAATCGAATCTCTCAATATTATTACTATCTCCAATCAGATTTCTCCAATACAAAACAGAACTTTGTAAACCTTAATTAGTGTATTTGATTTAATTAAAGACTCTCGTAAATACAAGATTTTTTAGTCCTTTGAAATGGTAATTAAATACAAAAACTCCCTATTACTAATTAGTCAACTTTTAATTGAAGATTAGGGAATTCGGAAACGACACAATTTTATTTTTTTAGATTTGCTATATATTTGTTAAAAAATATATAACCATTCAATTTTTAACTAATGGGATATAGTTTAATAACGCATTTTTTTACACGAACACTCTAAACTAGTTTGAGCAATTCAATTTTATATATTAAAAAACTATTAATTATTTGTTTCTCAATTAGTGTTTTTATTATAAAGAGATGAAAACTGATATGACAAAATACTCAATGTCTTGAAACAAGAAATTATTTTTTTTAGGTTTTTATTGACATATAAGAAGATTCATTATTAAAATGACCTAGAATATTATTTCATAGCTGAGATGATCATCAAGTTTAGATCTTAATCGAAATATATCTTAAACGAGATTAGCTTTAATTCGACGATGTTTAGTCCTGTTTATAGCAAACACTAGCCGAATGACCCGGGCAACGCCCGTGTTTACCCCCGATTGAATGTTTTGATTCAAATACTATTTGTTGCAATTATAAATTGGCGCCTTATATAAATGCATATGTTAGTTAATAACTATAGCCTATGTGCTTTATCTGTCTATGTACTGATGGCTTCCGTAGGCGTCTCTTACTAGGAAAAAGAAAGAGAGGATTCCATTTGGTTATTAACTAATATATGCATTTATTTAAGGAGCGACCCGCTCCAACACAATAGTTACAAAAACGAAAATGCGAGTGGGGGGGGGGGGGGGGGGGGGGGGCATGATGGGGGGGGGGGGGGGGGGTTGGGGCAAAAGTGGGGGATCGTAGCCGACCAATAGGAGGGCGCCATTCCAAAAAAAAAAAGCAAACGGTGACAGAGATGACTGATGAAGAATGACGCTCGTAACTGTATATAGAATAACCTATTCGCCGTTACAGTGTCAATTTTATCACGTCTGCCATCTGAAGTACTTATGTGAGCGGTCAGAGTACGCGTACTCATATACCTTTTTATTTTTAAGACTTTACATAACTTTTTTTATTTTTACCTTCCATCTAGATCATATTCCTAAAATATATTATTGAAAATTGACAAATTATTTTATTTATTCAGATTTATTCATTAAAAAAATACTTAGACCAATTTGCAATATACATTTCTTTAGCATCTGCTACAAAATATATAATTTACACTTTGAAAATATATATTACACTTTAATATGTGTTTTATGTTTTATGTGAAAACACATTTTTATTTAATTATAATTAACATTACACTTCAATAACAAAATTTCAATTAGCCTTAAATTTAACAATCGAATATTATAACCTTATTTTTTTATACTTATTTATTTATTTATATTTATTAACATCATGAAACGCGATATCCCAAACTCAGGGATATTTGCGCCAATACATTTCACTGCATTACAGCAATTCGGCTATATACAATCCTGTTCAATTCATTATTTTACATAAATTAACAAAAGAAAATTGTCCAAAGAGAAAAACAAACAACAAAGCAAAACACACAGAGCAAGCATCGCAGTTCTTTTTTTTTTTCTAAGATTCCTTCTCTTTTTTCCAATTCAAGAGAAAGTTGTATATGTATTTACAAAATTGATCAAAATTGTTATACTTTTCTTTTTTGTCTACAAATTCATCAAGCTGTCCAATACGACCAAATCTATTTTCCCTAAAATCCCGGAAAATTGGGCACTCCAGAAGTAGATGTCTCGCGTCTTGAATTTCACCTCCGCAGAAGCATCCTGGTTCCTTCACGGCGCCGATAGTTGCCAAAAATTTCCCAAAATTGCCATGATCTGTAATGAATTGGATATTATAAAAATTTGGACGGAAAAATCTTGGAATTCCTAATACGAAAAAGCTTCTGAAAATTTCATTAGTGTTCTCAAAAATTTCATTCATTTTTGCGTGTAAGAATGATTTGACTATACTTGGAGCATGGGGTTCGTAAGTAATTAGATCTTCAATGGACATTTGAGCTAGATCAAATTTGATTATTCTGGATTCTATATAATCTGTTAGGAGTGGAATTTTTGCCAAGCTATGCACACAGTTTGATGAAGTGGTTTTGTATAATAAATTTATTTTATTCGATTGAAATATTTCTGTTTTGAAAGTTTTCATTTCAGTTCTAATCAACTTTAGAAATAAAGCATTTGAGATATTTCACAACTAATATTAATCACATATAGATGTAACAATGAATTCTCTTATATTCCCACTACAAGATGAATCCCAGCCAATTTCATAAATTATTTTTCAAATATAATTTTATGCTTTATTGGGTAAATTTTTTAAAGTGTTTTATAAATTTGCAATAAAAAAAACGATTGGTTTTCTTTAATTAAAGCAAATAAGAAGGCTTTCAAGTGATATTTCTAATCTATAAGTTTATTTGATAGAATAAAATATAGTTTTAATATTTTTTCATCTCACTAAGAACAGAAAGTTTGATTGATGTGTGAAATAAACATTCGGGTCTTAGTGTTTTCATTTGCTGAATATAGATGGCGCGTTTTTTTCTTTATATTATTAGCTTCATTGAATCATGTCATATTTAGCTCGTAGAATATCATATTTGGTCGAGAGACTACTCGTTTTTGCTTGATTAAAAAAAAAAATTAATTGTTAATTTTATTGTAAATTTCATATGAATATACCGTATATGAGTTCACGCAGACAATGGAAGAAAAACTCCTTAAATACTTTTTTTTTTGTTTCATAACACAATATAGAAATATATATAATTGAACCTAAGGCATTTTTGAAAATAAATTATAATTTTTTTCAGAATTGTTTGAAAGAGACAAGTAGGGAAAACAGCTTTATTTATATGAAAAACGAGTAAATTGAAGAAAAGGTCGCCGTAGGTAGATTGACATTTGAATTTCTAACGCCAGAAAATGATAAAAAAATATTCAGTTTCCGCCGCGTGTGACAGAGGAAGTTATAGGAATTCTGAAAAGGACAGAAATTCGTGTTTATCATCTATCGTTTTTGTTTTCTTCTCAATTGACGAAAAGATATTTGAAAAACACTCCAGGCGTTTTTGGCATAGAAAATAAACCTTCTTTCTTTATACAAATAGCTCTTTAAAATATCAATTGCTTCTACATTTGTATTTGTATTTTCAAATATATTGTGGTAACATCGATGAACTAAACTATTTTGATATATTTTCACCATTTCTATATAAATATTTCAGAAGACATTTATAAAAATGTCTCTGCTCAATTTACAAATGAATATATTTACCATTTTTGTCTAACTTGAAAGTATCAGGTTCCTAATATATATCTCATTGTTTATTTTTCTTTTCTTGTATAATTATCTATATAATTGTTTCTGTTTAACAATTATAAATTGACGCAATTATCTCTGTCAGGAATATCGCGTTATATGAGTGTGTTGAAATAACGAAATCATTTACAAATATATGCATTATAAATTTCACTTATTAATGTAAACGCGCTTTAAAATAAATCAATGCAATCATTCAATATAAAAAATTGAAGTGGTGGAATGGTTTTTAGGACATTGTTCTTATAAATTCGAATATATGAAAGGTTTTTTTTTATTAGAAGTGCGATGTAATCTGTAAATAATTCATAGAATGTACAAAAGAAAGGTTATCATCATGATGTGTATTTTTTTTTTATATAGAGGCAGCTCGAGTTAGGCTGTAGATAGTTGATAGAAAGGCCATAAATTAGCAAGTTCGCTCTTTTAAAATATATATAATAATTAATTGTTCATCTTTGCATTCTGATTTGTAAAGAAAACAGAAGAACTCACGTTCGAATATATATTCAGAAAGAGGTTGCCTGACCGGCAATCATATTTCTGTAAAAAATAGACACTTCAGCCAAATGGAGATTTTTTCTTCTAATACAAATTTATTCGAATACACACATTGCTTTAAAATTTGATTTCATTTAACTATATTTGCATACCAACCCTATGTACATATTTCAATCGTGTTAATCTTTTTTTCTATTTTCATCTACCTAAAACTTGCATATAATACTTGTACATATTTCACTTTTTTAAACGAATAAGCATAAAAAGACAAGAGGAGCTTCTTTTATAAATTGCCTGTAGAAGGACGTATGGTCCGAAAGCTTGCAAAATAAATTTATAAAAGAAGCTCCTCTTGTCTTTTTATGCTTATTCGTTTAACCAATTTTTTAAGAGTTGCTTATCGTTTAATATTTCACTTTTGTTGATATTATCTCTTTTTATTTAAATAAAACTTACATACTAATTCTTGTACATATTTCAAGTATCTTTCTTTCCTTTTAATGTTTAGTTTACCTTTGTAGTGCAAGTGTTCTTAAGGGGACATAGGGCTCTAAGTCGAAATAAAATAAAATATATAAATATTTAAATAAAATTTAAAGAAAATATAACTTTAACTGGCCGAAGTATATATTTTTAACAGAAATATATATTAAGAATCAATCAATATCCTCAAAGTCTCGATGAGAAATGCTAAAAAATGGGAAACAAGAAGTGATTGGGTCACTAAGGCTCCATCGTGAAAGGGTAAATTTCTGGGTGCATACACTCACTCTACTGCACCCGTCTCAGTGCATCAACCTTTCATAACCCGAGAAGGCAGGAAAACTCCTATTTTACTTTTACAACTCAATAAATTGGAAGGTTGCCTTAATTTCGTGGCATTATATCCTCTCGCCAGACCCCCTAAATATGATTTAAATTTAGAATTTATAGAAGCGAAGGATGAAATTTAGAGTGCCTGGCTTTCTACTTTATTGTCTATATTAAAATACCACATGCTTATATTATACTTCTAAATAAGGATAAATAAAATCAAACTTTTGTGAACTTACTGTTCGATCTTTGGAATTTTGATTAAATACTAAAATACTATTGTGATATCTTTGTAAATTGATTTGATATATAAAAATCGTAATTGTATTTTGAGAACATTTAAGATGTAATTAACTATCTATATCCATTAAATATTTGGCTATTGTTTTATGCCAATTAATGTTTTATTCTTATATTTATCTGGTTTTCAAAATAAATTATTGTTATTATATTATTTCTGTTATTAAAATAGGAATTAGATTTGATTTAAAGAAAAAATACTCGTCATTTATTCATTTCTTACTAGAGCAAAAATTATTTCTTGTGGGTAGATATTAGAACATCGTTCTTTTTCAACAAATACTTTGAAAAAAACGACAGAATTTCACTAAAAGCATTGATCGATATAAAACAGATTTGGTGATATATATGTATATATTAGATATAGAAAACGGATTTCTAATGTCCATATATTTGTCTATAATTGTATATGTCGTATTGATATATTATATTTATGATGTTTACACATCATGTAAGTTAAAAAAATAGTAAAATAATATATATTACCAGAATAGAAGAGCGGCACCAAGAAAGGTCATATATCAGGTCGTTGACATCGTCCAAGCAACTCAGGAAGGAAGTAAACATATTAGGCATGTCAGTCTTTGATTGGACATTGAAGCCCAACAAAATCCGTCCTTTTTGACTTCACCGTCAGCATATAGGCTGATTATTTCCTAGTAAGAAAGCCAACTTCTGTACTTCAGTTTATATTCTATATTTTCCAGTCATTTTGATTAATGGATGGATAATTAAAATTTGCTCATTCAAATCAACATATTTTTTTATAAAGACCATTATACTTATTCCTCAAAAAAGCTGTTTTTAATGAAAAAGCTTGCTCTACTATAAATTGAAAAAAAAAAAATGTTGAAAAGGGTGGGGAAACAGTCAAATTCATTATCTTTTTTGAATTATAATCTTAGAAAGGGGCTTTGTTTGACATATTAAAAATTTTATTCATTTTGTAATAAAAAATCATTTTCTCTCTATGAGAATGAGAAACAAATATTTTGACCACTTTATTTTCTTTTTAATAGAGAAGAGAAGAATTGAAATTTCTTTGATTTTCTAATATTTCTCTTCTATCTATGAGTGAGAGAAACAATCCGAAGCGACGGTTTTCAAATTACTTTCCAATATTAATGGCTTGTTTAGTTTTAAAGAAGAATTGGAATTCGCTTAAGTAGAAGTCGTGGAATTTTCTCGATTCAGCGCTTTCTAATTAATGGATTTTATATTATTATAAAAATATACTCTTGTGTTATCGTTATATGTAGCTATATGTTTACCTTTCAACATTTTAATTTTATAAAACATGAATATTATTTGTTTAGAAATGAGTATATTTTTGCTTCTATAGTTTGATGTTTTGTCCCCTGATATAAAAATATTATTTATATTCTTAATTTTAATTAATTCTTCATAGTAAAATACGAAAAGTGATGTGATATTTTGCTTGACTCTATATAATAAGTTTTCCACTTATCTCTATTTCGCTACTAATATTTCTATAGAAATTTTAGAGTGACGACCATTGTATTAAAACACTAGAAATTAATGTTTCCATATTATTATTTACAAGGCAGTTATATATTTTTTTATAAATATATGTTATAAAATACACCTTTTTTAAATGTTTGTATGATATCAGTATTATTCGCCTTCTGATTCGTTTGCTTCAATCACGTGAAAATATTTAGTTCATCAGTCAAACAGAACGTACTAAACAGAACAACAACGTTGCAAATTTGATGCACTTAGAAATGATTCGAACTTATTTATAAACCGAAATAAATATTTATGGCTAAAATGAATGTTTCGACATATTCTCACAGCCTTTATCACACAATAGCCTATTACTGTGAAATTGATCTTATATCTTGGATGTCAAACAATTATTTTACTTTTATAAGATACTGGTATACATACCACGGTTGGATAAATTGACATTCACATTGTTATCAAATCCAATATGCGTCTTTGGAAGAGTTATTCACACAGAAAAATCTCAAATCTCTGATAAATTTGATTTTTTTTTAAATATGTTATTATATATTTCTTTAAAACGCAGAGAGATACATATCCAGGATTAGCAAAATATCAGGGCACAGACTAAATCAACGTTTAGTTTATTTCTGTACCACTATATGGCGCTCTGCCATCTATAAAACGCTCATGTTTGTGTTCAGGATATATGCCTAATTTGTTTCAATTATTAACACCTGATCATTTTTATTTATTATTTTTTTCAACATCCACAGGAAGGTATATCGGACTGATATATATCCAATTCTACACTTTTATTTTAAAATAAATGTATTTCATGAATTTCATCCTTAAGACTCGATAATTTATAAAGGTCGCTTAATTATTTTATAATGTACCTCAGATAGGTAGATCGTCATTTGACAAATCTACGTAGAGTTACAATATTTATTGTATTGTTTCACATGATAAGTAAGCTTTTGAAATCTGGGGGCTCATCAGCAAATACTCCAACAAAATATATGTTTGGAAATCAATTTATTTTCCTATACTTAGTATCCGTTGTATATAAAATATGACATTATGTGGATCATCGACTATGCTTATAACTAGTGAAAATATGCATTAAAAATAGCATATTAACCTTCCTATATAGAAATAGGAATCAATGGCCATCAAACTCTTCAGGTGAAAATTAGGTACGCATTCAATAAAAGAAATAGGTAACGTAAACGTTCATATTTTATTCATATTTTCTAATATATTGTCATATACACATTATGTAAAACTGCATCATAATTACGTTAATCAAATGCTTTAAGTAATTTAATAAATTATAATTAGCAATTATTAATTTAACAATTAATAGAGATAAATGACAAAGATGAAGCAATAAAAGAAAAGTTTCATGTTTGAGTCGACTAACAATTCCACGGGTAGATATTTCTCCAGCGGGGATTTGACGTGGTCGGGAAGTCGCGAGACAAATTGTCCAAGAGATCGGAGGGACATATCTATTAGGAAGTCTCCAGAAATAGGGAGGGGGGAGAATAGCTAAGGGCAATTCAGCCAATCAACTTGTCAAAAAGGCGACTTATCGCCTCGTGGTGTCTCATTAAACCCACTGTCTCCCTAGACATGGAGGCCCTCAGTCCTAATCACTTCGTTTCCTCTGTGTTTCTTTATCTTTTACCTTCTCTACTATTAATGATATACTCTCTCTCATTGTGTGAGATTGATATATTTTATTTATATCTTTGATAGCTAAAAAATCATATTTACAAAGCTTATTTTGATGTGAATGAAATCAATATGGCATGCTAAATTTACCCTTTGACTTACATTTTAGCTCTTGTTGTTTGATAGTTAAAATATCATATTTATAAAGATTATTTTGATGTGAATGAAATCAATATGGCATACTAAATTTACCCTTTGACTCACATTTTAGCTCTTGATGTTTTTTTTTTATCGCTTCTAAGCCATTTGATTAATCAAATTCATTAATGATTAATATTCAATATATTTCTAATTGAAAATTAATACTATGAGTTATACTATTGATTTATACAAATTACCATTACATTCGTCATAATAGGTTATTTTCCTAAAACATGGAAAGGCTAAACTCTCTATGGTAAGATTTGAATATTTATAAAACAAACATTTTATTAATTATTGAAAATACATCTGTGTTGTGGTTTATCGATATAACACTCTGATAATAATGATTATATTAAATTTAGTTGAAATATATAATCAATGGAAAGAAATGAGAGAGCTAACACAAATACTTTTGCCTATTCAATTATAGCGCTAAGATTATATTATGTTATCATATACGAATATATAAACGTATATGCAAATATACCTTTTTATAATAAAATGAATTAATAATGATCATACATATTTAGATAGTTTTTAGAAGAGTGGTATTGCTATTTATATTTATTTCTAAATTCCTTTTCACAATAGGAAACACTATTAGGTTTCTTTAATGATTCAATATTCGAAAAAAAAAGTATTGGTAGAAAATAAATTTGAAGATCTCTCTAAGCCTCTAAGTATTTAATATAAAGTGCACATTAATGAAACGAAATTTGCCATCATTGCAAATTCGGCAGCTTGCAGCAGATAATTGTTGTACTACATAATAATTGAAGCTTATCTAGACTAACAAGATCCATAGACCGAAATAGCTTAGAACTGAACCTTACAAATTTCCTCATTCAATACAATGGCATATTCAAGAGCTTCAATTAATTAGCAAAAACAGCACAAATGGGAAAATATTTCTGTTTGATTGCAAAGGCGGTAGTTATAGATTTATTCAGACATTCAGGAAAATATTTATTTTCAGTAAATCTAATCGTTATATATCTCAGCTACAAATTACAAGACCGTTATGGAGAGGAAACAAGAGCTGTGGCAACAAACGGGTTGACAAGGTGCGACCTCAGGGCTGGAACTTCGCCTAATGAGCCAATCACGAGAAGTAATAAGAAGCGGTAAACCCCAGGACATGTTTATTAGCCCTTGTTAAGTGATGACTTGTTAGGTCCTTCTGGGTTATTCTCTATTTACATACTTCATATTTGATTTTGTTTGAAAGGGTGATATTTTGAGTATTTTATTGATAAATGTTTTCGTGATTTTAATAATACAAGGTGGGATCAATAAATAAGGTGAATTATAATTTATTTAAAAAAATAAGAACGATATTAAAAATTAGGACTTGATTTATTCAAAATAATCACCTTGGTTTTCTATACATCGTCTCCATCGTTCTGGCAACTTGTAAATACCCTCTATATAGGCACTCTTAGGAAGCGTGTGAAAAATATCTTGCACCACTTTCTGGACATCTTCATCCGAGTCAAATCGCTTTCCCTTTAACTCCTTCTTTAGTAGTCCAAAAAGGAAATAGTCAGAGGAGGCTAGGTCTGGACTATATGCAGGATGTTCTAAAACTTCAAAACCTAATTTAATGATTGTAGATACAGTTTTACATGATGTATGCGGCCTTGCATTATCATGAAGGAAGAGAACACCTTTACTAAGCTTCCCTCTTCTTTTGTTTCTTATACCGGGTTTTAGCTTATTTACAAGAATGTCACAATAAAGGTCGCTGTTCATACGTTGCCTTGAGGATAAAATATCAAGACAGATTGGTCCATCAACATCCAAAAAAATTGTTAACAAAACTTTACCGGCCGAACGTTGAGACCTGAGGAACATGTAATTCGTCCATTTTGAACTCGTTAACCCATTTATAAATGTTTTTGAGACAAACAAGACTCACCATAGATATTTTTCATTCTTTGGCATATTTGAGATGTTTGAATACCTTCTGCATTCAAGAAACGAATAACTGCACATTGTTCAAGCGTGGTGCAATCCTTCAAGGGAGCTTCCATTTTAGTTTATTTATAAGTCTCGCGCCGCGCGTTGGAAAAAAGAACAGAACACCTTAAATAGTCTCTCGATGTTATATTTTAATATTCTGTGGTTTAAATTATTTTTGCTGTTTTAATTTTTATGAAATAAGATAATTCACCTTATTTATTGATCCCCCTTTGTAACTTGTTATTTTATATATAAGCATTTTTGATTTATCCAGAAAATGGGTAGGTCAAATATCTAAATGGCTAATGTCAAATGGCTAAATCAACGTTGATTTTTGTTCCATTAGATGGCGCTCTGCCATCTGAAATGATCATGTGAGCGGTCATGATATGCGTTTTTTTTTTTCAAATATCAACACCTAACATTTTTTATGCACACATATATATTGAATGTCTATATCTTCAATATATATATATATTTATATTATATTTATATATAAAAAATAATATTAAAATATATTATCTATAAAAGCAATATATATCCATTTCCTTCCGAAAACAATTCTATCTATATTTTGGCCATAGGATTGTCCTAGCCACTATATCAGCTAAACACCTCTTTGGCGGGTTGTGAAGATTCCGAAAACCTTCTGAATCTCGTTAAATAAAGTCCGCCCTATGCTGTCGGGGGTCATTAGCCCGAAACCATGGTCTCTAGATGGATGTTTCTCAGTTTTCCAAAGCTGGTAATGTGGCTTTGTCACCGATCTAGGCCGCTAGTTTGCGGAGACTGTCAAAATATGGCGTCTAGTTTTGACGTTTATTTCGACAGGAGAAAGAACTTCTGCTTTTATAGATCAATTTCTCAACAGGTAAGATTCCATCTAGAGGTCAGAGTTATATTAAATCTTAACGCAGAGGTTTCTTTGTGATGATTCATACATAGCCTGGGACCTTTATGCGAAAAGGATAACTCTTAAAACCTTGAATAACTAGACTAATGACTCTCGATAATTTTAGCCCAGGTTGCTCTTAGGACGGCTTGACAACCCACATTTTATTAACACTCATGTATTTTTTCCAGAATGCGTTAAACGAGTCATAAATAAATAACGTAATTATCATTTAATTTGCTTCAAGGCGGTAAGTCGCTATGACAGTGCGGGTTAAAATTGGGATGTTATAATAGCAATAGACATAATTGAATATTATTTATAATTGAAATTTTATAATTACCGAGAAATATAATTTAGAAACTACTAAATATGCACAACAAATATGATGCAGCATTAAGTCTAAGCGACAATTTCGAAAATAATTATTACTAGTCGAATATCTACCGGCTTATCTGAGTTTTTCTTTAGTGAATTTTTACCAAACGAATATTGAATTACCAAATAAAATAATAATAGTTCTAGTAGAAGTAGAATTAGAGATAAAAATAAATATTTAAAAGAGAAATTATTATTATTTTATACCTTACAAAATATACATATGTATATGCTATTTAGATATTTTTGGGTTAAATTGAATAGTGTATATATTATTCTGCATATACTATTATTCAATATTTGTAATATTTATCAATAAATTAATACCTTTTTTTATGAGGAGGATTGACCAATATATCGATTTTATATTTCATTGATATTATATATATTAGGTTGGAATATTCGTTATAAACATGCTCAGGTACAATAGAAATAGACTTTTCAAAATTATTTTTTTACAAACCTATCAATCCAAATATGCAAATCTTGAACCCGATATATATACATACAGTTAAACCTGTCTATAGCGCTTTTTCTTGGGACTCACCAAAATTGGGTGCTATAGACAGATCACTTTTAATGTAAAATGTTCACATTTTAATGTGTGTGTTTAAAATCGGGCGCTATAGAGAGGAAGGCGCTATATAGAGGGGGCGCTATAGACAGGTTTAACTGTATATACATCTTACCATAAATATGATAAAAATATAATTATCCTATATATATTTCAACACAATATTTAAATTGATTAATATATTTTTATTAGGAAATAATAAATTAAATAATAAAACATAGCATATATCGAGCTTACTTCCAGTAATTTTGGAACTCTTAATTCCTCCACTAAGATTACAAAAATTTTTGCTACTTTATTAAATTATGCGCTTGTCAAGTTCTGTTAGGAATTAAATTACTAAAATATGTATGGCATCTACGTTTGCTCCAATTTAATTGGTTGTTCGTGGCAACTATTTTAAATAAAGTTTTTTTGTAATTATTGAAGTGTACACTCAATTCTGTGAGTTATTTTGTGAGTTAAAAATCTTTATCTTATATTATTTACCTATTAAGTAGTACTATATCCCGCCCAAAAATTCTCTACGTGGCGGGGGAGAGAAGCAGCACAGGTAAGGGACTGCCGTGTAGGGCGAAGTACGGTGTCGTGAGCCCCGAGCCGCTACGGTAACCGTGAACAGTGAACTCTGAAATGTGGCTGACTAACCGGGCAATGGCAGCCCCCTTCCCATGGAGCAATGGACAAGACACCACCACAGTAATACTATATATAAGAAATTTGAACTATTTGAAAGCGTATGTTTCTTTTAAAATTAAATCAATTTTCTACTTCCCTCATTTATCTATTTTTAAAAGAATCATACGCGTCGAAAATAGTTGAAATATCTTATAACAGATGGCGCGCTAATGCATCGTATAGGTACTATATATCTTCATGAATGAAAGAAGAAACTCTGAGAGAAATCTTCTGTTTTTTAAAAAAATACTTTCGTATTGATACGACACTTTTTAGCTGATATTGCTTGCGTAAAAGGCATACAAGGGGGTTTCTCTGTAGATAGAACTTATCGTGTCGCACCTTTTTTACTAGTAGCTACTATTGGAATCAAGGATTAGATAAACTTGTCTGTTCAATGTCCGCCACCAGAAGGACCTTCTTCGCCATCAACCGGCTTCAGTCCAGGTCGGGTAAGGTTCTCTGGCACCCATTTTAGGATCATCCACAAGTCTACAGTTGAAGACACCTTGCCTCTTCTTCTCTCGCCGCAGATGTCAATAGACTGTCTCTTCTCATTCGTCTATTTCTTCCTCAGCAAACTCCTTTTTTCAATTCACGGTCCACCCTGGGCCAAAAGTACGAGGGTCACTCCAAAAGATTTTACAATAACTTATTTTCATTAAAGCTGCAACTTTCAATTTTTCAGAGTTTCTCAGAGTATTTACCCTTAGCATTTATTCAATATTTCATCCCTAAAACCCAATTATCGTATCTTTAGACCAGTCACCTCTTCGGGGATAAATTTTACGACATTGATAAAGACTTGCAGTGCTTCAACATCAGTGTCAAATGTTATCCTTTTCAACAATAACTTTGGAAAATAAAAAAGGTCACAAGGTTCTAGGTCTGGTAAATATGGTGGATGAGTGACTAATTAGACGCCAGATTTGGCTAAAAAGTCTAATGTTTGGGCTGAGGTGTGCGGCCTTGCATTGTCATGGTGAAGAAGGACTCCTCTAAGTTGAGCTCTTGGTCTGCTTTGCTTGATTTTTCAAATATTTCTGGAAGGTATTTTGTTGTATACCAGTCAGTCTTAACTGTCTTTTGATATTCTAACTTCATAATATCAATGAAACCACATTTTCTAAATAAAATCAAGCGACTATTTGTTTTTCAACACTTCGAGCTTTGCGAACTTTCTAAGGAGGAGGTGATTCGGAGAGTACCAAATAAAAAGTTTCCGTTTTGTTCATGGATCAAAATTGTAAATCCAAGTTTCGTCACCTGTAATAATAACCAAACAGCTTTTAATTTGCCTTCGTTATATATTTTCAACATGAAATTACACCATTTAATGCAACCAGGTTTTGCTCTTCAGTCAAATCAAGCTGTGAGGTACCCATCTACTAACAGGTTTTCTGTATTTTAAATTATCATTAATGATGGTGTTGATTGCTGCCGATCCATTTATCACACCTTTCTCTAACTGCTGATATGTGATTCTTCGATATTCTCTAAGTAAAAATCTTACCAGCTCAAATTATTTTGGGTCACTGCTGTTGGTGGTCGACCTGAACGAGGTTTATCTTCAAGGTTGGTTTTTTCAAATTTGAATTCATTAAACCAATAGTATCAAATAGTACCAAATGACTATTTGATATAGATATTTAAAATCTTATTGAATATTTTTATGAAGGTTCGTAAAAAATACACTCATAGACAAAACTTAAGGAAGTTTTACTTTTTGCGTGTATATCGTGATTCAGACTTAACTCTGAAGTATATTTGATAAACAATTATCTTTATTGAAGACACCTATAACTAAGTGTAAACAAAATTTCCTCAGTCTGTATCTCCTTCGAAAAAAAATCAAACAACTGGCTACATCAGAAAATGTACACTTCCCAAATTTTTGACCAATAGACAAATAGACACATAGACAAATTTTTCAATATTTACCTTTCGTCCTTGGCGAGGGACCTCACCAATATTCTCTACATTGCTACTTTTACGAGTTAACGCACAAATTGCACTAGGGCTTAAGTAAGAGTAACTCAACACACAGACAAGGGTACACTCAAGTGTACAACTACAACAAAAGGGTGGTAAATAAAAACTCACGATTTGTTATTGAGAAAAAAACAGTACATATATTTTATTTTAGATTGGTAGGGATTAGACCGGGGTCACACAGGTATGCGAAGAGATAACCAGACACGGATAAAGCACACAGAAAACACTTTGAGCATTTCCATACAATAATCTTCATTGGCGCCTCTCGCACTACCTTAGCTCTCTCTTATATACAAACATGGTCACATTCGTCCAATGAGAAGGCGTGAGAGATGGTTCACTTAAAAACTGAAAACAATATTCTTTCCGCTAGAAACTGAGAGGCGTAAAACTGATTAGTTTGTCAATATAATTTGACGCTGATTTTTTTTTTTGTAATAAAATTGAATCAGTATTTCAGATAATTAGCCCTAATATCCTTACAAAATAGAACGTGGTTTCGTTTTTTGGGGAACTAGCTTAGGGTTAGGGGAAGGTAATTTTCTGGGTTTTTGATCTGAAAAATACACTTGAAAACATATTGGCGTAATTTCACCATAATCGGGATAAAGATTTAAAACAAACCTCTCAAATTAAATGTAACAAACTTTGATGAGCCAGGCCCTCCCTTTAATTTTTCCATCGCAGTAAGGACAGTAGAAATTGTTTTATTTTAAAAAGAATATTACGCCTCTAAAATAGTTTTATAATTTGGTGACAAACTTTAACAAATATATTAACAAAAATCCGAAAATGCAAAATTATTTGCACTATATATAACTAATAAACAGAATGGCTTCCAGAGAAGTTTCTTGTTTATTTTATATTCATCTCACAAACCCTTCTACAGGAGTACATGCTATACTCGTCAATATACTCCTCTAAGGGTCGTACCCATCAAGGCGCCATGGCGACGTAGCCAAGGACGTCGCTACGGCTACTCCTGGCAACCGTGGGTCGCCAAAACACGTCGCCATGAACGCCGCCTGCAAGGTCGCGACCACTTCAGTCGCTCTCGTGTCAGTCCCGTGGCAAGAAGTTGGCGACTGAATGAGTGAAGGACGGAAATATCCTTATTCACGGGGCTGCTAACACTGAATCAGTCACGGTGCGTTGACTCTTATTTTATATTGCTGGTGTCGCCGCCAAGTGGCCAGAGTGGACAGTCTCCACACGAGGAGCGGTAGACAACGGCGACCTCTCCAATCCGGGCCCGTCACCAAGTGGAAGCCAAGTGAGATACCTGCCATTCTTTTCAAAAGAGTTAATTGGAAACATTGCTGGCTACGTCGCCATGGCGTCCCGGTGAGGTACGGCCCTGAGGGGATTTGTGGTATCCTAAATCTTGAGGTGAATACTGAAAAAAAACAATAATCTCACAACTCGGAAGCCGTTTTATTTATAATTTACTAGCGGATGTATCCGGCTTCGCCCGGGTTTTGCCCGAGTAAAGGTTTGTCTAACGAACATTTGTTAAAACAATTCTCTATAAACTTATAAAAAAATAATATATATGTCATAATTTGTATATAATTAAATGCAACCCCGACCCACTATGTATGTACCATGTATGATTTTCAAAGATTTAATAAAAGAATAAGGTAACTGGAGGAAAGAAAGTAACAAAAGACATAGGAAATAGGCCTAAAGTTGGCACGACTATTCTGGGCACCCCTGTGTCAATATTGCAGGGGCAGAGACCGGACGTCTCTAGTGACCGCAGAAGTTATATTAGTCGCGAAGCACTCAATACTTCCTGACAAAGCAGGACGTATCTGGTATCCACAGAAGTTATATTAGTCAAGATGCACTCAATACTTCCTGACAAAGCAGGACGTATTTTGATAACGCGGAAGTAAATAAAGTGGAAATAGCACTCGACACTTCCTATCAGGCAGGCCATATCTTTCACCAAAGAGAACCGCGGGCCAATCAGAAGACAGCACCTTAAGTAGGTCAACCAATAGGAAAAGATCTTGTGACATCTCTCGACCAATCAGAGAGAAACTGAATCTTGGTGTTAAATCGAAAAGCAAGAATGGTTAGTTAAGTTTTCGCTCTCATAGGAACAACACCTAGAGTTGTTCACTGGCTCTCGCCGAGTTCGGATAGTTGCTCCTTCGCTTCCAACAAGGTAACATCTACTCTAGAGATCTCTCTCTCTCCGCTCATTTCATCTAAATCCAATCATCGCCATGTGATCAACTAATTAATAAGTCAAATCGCTCAGCTCTTCTCAAGCTTTCTTCCCTCCAACCCAGTTGCCTTTATTTTCAAACCCAATCACGTGTCCTGATTATTCCTAACTGTATGCTTAAACTTCCACTCAAACGACTGCGTTTCAACCAATCCTCACCATTCAAATCGAACAACAAGAAACCCCGCAACGATATTGCCACATATATATTTTGATAATTTGAAACTCGTAAATTTGAATCTCTGGATAAAGTGAACATTTTTTCCCGGTCCCCGTGTGCCGTGTCATCCTGAATTTTGTCTTTGCTAATTTTCTACATTACAAAATCATCGTTTTATCTAGTGAACATTTTTTCCCGGTTCCTTGAAAAATACTCTATAAGTTGAATAAAAATAAATATTAATTGGTTCCCTCGGTAATTGGAAGTTAAAGGAATAATATATTTGCCTTGGAATTGTATCATTTTTCTTGTCTCAAATAAATTGCCATGTCATCCTGAATTTTGTCTTTCCTAATTTTCTACATTACAAAATCATCGTTTTATCTAGTGAACATTTTTACCGGTCCCTTGAAAAATACTCGATAAGTTGAATAAAAAATCAATATTAATTGGTTCCCTCGGTAATTGGAAGTTAACGGAATAGTATATTTGCCTTGGAATTGTATCATTATTCTTGTCTCAAATAAATTGCCGTGTCGATAAATGATAAAACTTACTTTGACTTATGCGCAAAATTCCCACGCTCTACGGGCGGAGATCAGAGCTTGGTTAAGTGGATTCGTCAGTGTAGAGGACAAAACGTTCCGTCGGTGGTTTCATATTCAAGTCTTTCGCGCAGTCTCTTGGGATTAAAGGATTTGCTTCAAGCGAGTGGTGGCTTTCAAATTATAAAAAAAAAAACAAACGACACGGGATATCATTTAAAATATCCGCGGAGATAGCGCCAGCGTGGATATTTCCATTTGTTCGCAAAGAATTGACGACCTAAACCAACTTTTGAATGGCTATGACCTATGGTTATCGTCTGATTTCTACTAATTCAAAAATGAATAGAGGTTCGTATCAAGCAAATTCAAAGGGAAAACAGGAAACTTTTATCAAGTTGTTATGCTTACAGGACGAAACTATGCAAAAGCTTCTATATAAGTTATTTAATTTTTAGTATCGTATTTATATTTATTCGAATTTTATATTTAAACGATACTCATTATTTCTTTTCATTTTTATATATCGTATATATCGTCTTGCACAATTATTTAAACGTTTTTAAATAAAGTACAATACTTAAAATAAAATGTTTCTTATACAATCTAAAAAATCAGAAAATAAACTTTTAAATCGGTAATCTCAAGGAGATAGCCATTATAAAGCACTAATATTTGAATTAGTTTTACTTAATATATTAGCCCTGAAAGACCCAAAGTCATCAGGCGTGGAGCAAACTTCCAGCCTAGGCCTATCTCCGTCGCAATGGTGGCGCTGCTTGCGAGTTAAATCTACAAATCTGCAAATAACTCTAAGGATATTCAAGATATTCAAGAAATTATTTTTCAGAAACCTTCCCAGTACTATACTAAATAACTTCCCATAGTTCCATGGCGTTCCAATGAGTGGTTTGGTCAGGCATAAAGGACACACACACACATTTATTCATTTATATATATATATATAGATACAATTATACTATTCATAAAGATAAAATAAAAAACGGTCATTTTGCTCAAAATTAATCTTATTAAGAATTTTCACTTTTTTGGGCTTCAGATTCAATTTTTAAGTAATGACATTTAAACTGGAAGATGAATATATATAAAGAACGTTTAATATTAACATTATGTAATTATATATATATGAAAAATATAATCTATATAGAGTGTTTATATATTAAACTAGGTCCTATTAAAAGCAATTCCATGCAATAGACGCCGTGAAGCGTGCCAAACTGACGATCATCTCCGACTTTTTCTCCGCTTCCAATCCTATTATTTGGAACACTGGGTAATCCACGCCTCAAATTTCAAAGCAAATTAAATAAAACTCCAGTAAGCCCTCGAATTTCTTTAACTAATCCTTAGGAATAATTAACAGCCTCATGTGAAACTATTACTTAGTCAGAACATTGTTCTAGTTTATCGTTTATTTAAACCACCTCGCAGTGAGTTCTGTTGAGAAAATGAGATAGCTATATAATTTGATTTCACTATATTATATATATAGATATAAAACATTTAATAGATTGAACACATTTTAAATTTGTACCATCATTATTTTTTTCACCATAATATAAATGGTAATAAAATTTATCTGATCAAAGTAAGACTTTTTAAAATTCCAGATAAAATGATTTTAATTCGAATTTTAAGATATTCTCGCAAGTGTGTGTGGGTGTGTGTTTTACTTTAAAATTGAAATTCAATTAGATATAAAAAAGATAAAAATGCAATAACATAGAGTTGTGGAACGAATTTGCTACATTTTAGAATATTATAAGAAAATACTTCTAAATTAAAATGCAGTTATTTTTTTCAAAATGGGTTTGAAATTCAGTGGAATTTATATAGGGAATATAGTAAATGAATATAAAAATTAGTTATTGAGAATTGTGTGTGGTAGAAACCGTATGTTTTCGATAGCCGCGACTTAGAATCGAATCCCGCAATGAACTTTTTTTAAAAATAAAAAACAGTTCCAATTGCCCAAACGGTACACTGTTAAACTTGTAGATACAAAAGTCAAACTGCGCGCGCTTTCCAAATTAGTTAGAATATCGTGCACTTACAGTAAAAACAGACACCAACTTCTACCTACCATGATTATTTGGCCAATACCACGTGTACTAGGAATAAGTTTTTTTTTTTATAGAAAAACATATTCATTCAAAAAATAAATAAAATGGAAATGAATATATAATCAACATATACAACAAAATCATCAAAAACTAATACAAAATATATTTCTTCAGAAATTTTACTCTAATATACACAGGAATTTTAAAAACAAGTGGAAAGTAAAAACAAATAGAAAAAGTATCTGAAAATATCATTTTGGTGGCAAAATCAATAGAGAAAGAATCCCAACAATATTTACGCTGGATGACCGTATTAAGAGATAGTTGTGCAAGAAGAAAAATTAATTTCTCTCGAATTAATCGGAGAAATGTCAGATTTTATCTAAAATACATCCTCGGCACTCTATTTGGTTGAAAAATTACTTTTCAATTGTTGTGTATTTCCCATTCAACTTGGAAATAAACACAGTTATTTATTCATATCATCATGATAACTATTCCTAAATAATTTGATGATAATCAAGCTAGAATTATATATATATCAATTTTTTTTCTTTACATCTCTCTCACTCCCTTCTTTGATATACAATAAATTTGAGTTAAATATAATTTAAATATATTTTCTTGAATATATATTCCAATGGAATTGTCTCTGCGCTGTTGTATCAATTCATCTGCCATCTAGAAGCTCGTGTGAACGTGGTCAGGATATGCCTTTTTTTGATTTGAAAATATATATGTATATTTATATATATTATATACACGTCTTTGGAAAATTGTGAAGATTCCATTAGATCCTGTATGGATCTCGTGGAATAAAGTTCGCCCCAGACTGACAAGGGCCATTAATCAGAAACCATGGTCTCCAGGTGGACGCTTCTCAGTTTGCCAAAGCTGGTGCTGTGGCTTTGTTGCCGGAAGGTTTCTGGTTTGAATTTGATTCGAAATAAATATTCGTTGCAATTTTATTTGCAAATTTTCTACTTTCACTCGCAAGCAGCCTCTCTCGCGGCATCTGGTGAAATTACATTTATAAATTGTAAAAATGTGTTTCAAGTATAATAAATTTAATATTTAATTTGAGGATTTAGTAATATAATATTCCAATGACATTGTGAGAAAACTTGATATTTCAATATTAATATATATTTAAAGAAATTATCTTATTTAAAATTTAATAAATGTTTTCAAAAAATTATGTGGTTCAAAAATATATTTAAATGCATATAACAATATTTATATACGCTTATAAATCTGTATATAGGTGTATTGGATGTTTTCTAGAATCATTTAACAAATGTTCTACTCGGGTAAAAACCGGGCGAAGCTGGGAACATTCGCTAGTATATATATATTTGCACTGACATTGGAACTGAATTCGATCGACACTGTCGTCCTATATATATTAAAAATATATTAAATAAAATAAATTCAAACACAAACTAAATCATTTTTTATACCTTGTGTTTTTTTACTCTATTCAAAATTTAGAATAAATTTATATTTTTCAAACCTATGAAGATCATAAATTCGTTTATCGTTTAGTTGTGCCTACCTAAAGAAAATAAATAGTTCCAAGTCTGTATTATACATATATATACCCATAAAAAAAGTCATAATTCATATATTACTCTATTATTTTGTTACAAAGAAAATATTAACACAAAACAAACACAAGGTTATGTAAAAAGAGCTTAAATTTAATATCGAATAATATTTATATTTTTAATATTTCGCTAACTAAACTTAGAAATCAATGATTATATATAGGTCAAAACGCCATGTTCATAAAAGGGGTTGGTGTAGGAGTGATTCAAGCTGTCGAATTTCGACCCAAACTCACTATCCGGGATCGAATCCCTCATTGAGCACCATTTTTCGACTTAAGCGGCACCCGAATCATGCCCTGATC
>CP092878.1:48362420-48695394 GCA_030710605.1 Cordylochernes scorpioides
GATCTTTCTGTGGCTTTATGTTGGTACTTATGTCTCTCACTTATGCCGACAAGCTCGGCCATTTGGAATGTTCACTCAATTGTTGACAGCTGTTTTGCTTGCAGGTGTTAGGGATCGTCTTCGATTTTTACCTATTAAAAAAAAATGGATCAAAGAACCTGTATCAAATTTTGTGTGAAAAACGAAATTAAGTGCGCGGATGCATTCCGAATGTTGACTGTGGCATACGGAAAACCTACCTTGGACCGAAGCAACGTTTATCGGTGGTACAAAATGTTCTCAGAAGGCCGAGAAGATGTGAAGGACGAAGAGCGTGCCGGACGCCCGAGCACTTCAACAACAGACGAAAAAATTAATGAAGTGGAGAAAATGATATTGGCCAATCGTCGAATCACCGTTAGAGAAGTTGCTGAGGACCTAAACATATCGATTGGCTCGTGCTATTCGATTTTTATCAATGATTTGGGCATAAGACGGGTCGCCGCGAAATTCGTACCAAAATTGCTCAATTGCGACCAAAAACAGCATCGCATGAACATTGCTAATGAGATGTTGGACTCTGTCCGCGACGACCCAAATTTGCTCCAGAGGGTCATAACTGGTGACGAAGCGTGGGTTTATGGTTATGACGTGGAAACCAATGGTCAATCATCTCAATGAAAGCTGCCGCACGAACCAAGACCGAAAAAAGCGCGCCAAGTTGGGTCGAATGTGAAAGTTTTGCTGACAGTTTTCTTCGATTGCAGGGGCGTGGTGCATAATGAGTTCTTGCCACAGGGTAGAACGGTCAATAAGGAATATTACTTGCAAGTTATGCGCAATTTGCGCGAAGCAATCCGCCAGAAACGCCCGGATTTGTGGAAGAACAAAAATTGGCTTTTGCACCACGATAACGCCCCTGCTCACACATCGTTGCTTGTGCGCGACTTTTTGGCCAAAAACAACACAATAATGATGCCGCAGCCACCGTATTTCCCAGATCTGGCCCCCTGTGACTTTTTCTTGTTCCCTAAACTGAAGAGGCCCATGAAATGACAACGTTACGCTATGCTTGACGAGATAAAGACGGCATCGAAGGAGGAGCTGAAGAAGATTGGAAAAACCATTGGCACAAGTGTATAATATCTCATGGGGATTACTTTGAAGGGGACAAAATAGGTATTCATGAATAAATAAATAATTTTTGAAAAAACACAAAAGTCGCGATACTTTATGAACACACCTCGTATATGAAAAGAATAATCTAATACAGTATTAGAGCTCTAGGAGAGAACTGGTGAATTAGTGAAACTGTTGAAAGGGTTCACTTATGAGCTATGACCTCTCGATAAATTTTCATCGCAATAGGGGCGGTACAATTTTTTCCTATTTATAAAAGAAAATTTGTTCTGAATATTTGTTCGAATATATATAATCAAGTAGAGTTATATCTATAATATATGAAAGATAATTGGTATTAGATAAGGAGTATTGATAGTTAAAGAAAGAAATTAGATAAATATAATTTATTTAAGATATCAAAAATATTTGTAAATAGGGCTATAACAGATTTAAGCTGTGTCTTCGACAGTTACGCGTCATAATTGCGGAATATAGGGAAAAGAAAGAATTGAAGGTATTAAGTTAAGAAAAATAAAAAGTCAGAACCATGTTAACTTTTTATCTAACACTCAAATTTAAAATTAAACAAAATTCAATTTTGAAAAATATATTTATGATTTTTTTTTCTGTGCAAATATAATATAATTTCATGTGAATGAAATTTCTAGTGCACACAATTTATAATATATACATATCATAATTGTTCATTTACTATTCTTTTTTCCTAAATTTTCTCCAAAAGCCATAGGTTTGTTCTAAGAAGGACATCTTACCTCATATTTAGGAACAAATGTGTAAACCATCGTTTCTGGAGTCAGGATCATGATGAGAAGAGTTAACATGTTTTGTCTGTTACACACATAGATGAACCACATATTAACATTTCTTTAAGGTTACCCCAATTCCGAAGTATATATGTCTGTATATTAGAATCAATTTAACATACATATTTAATAATACCTTGTAATATTTTATGAGTTCAGACAAGTGTGATGTTGGTAATCAATATTTTTTCATCTAATATATGCCCCCTCTCTAATAAACATTTAATATTATTATTTGAAATTGTATGCAGTAGAGAGCTGCTGGAATCTTAATTCAAAAATGATGGACAAATGACAATTAGAAATATTTTATTGACAACAAGTTAATTGTTATACTAAAATATATATTATCAAAAATTATAGAGCGCCAGATCTCTGAGAGAGAGAGAGAGAGAGAATAAATATCAACTCAATATAGTTTCAAAATTAATAATAAGTTTTGGATAAGTAACATTTCTTAAATCGTAAAAAAAGCCTTATTATTTAGCCTGTGCAATGCCCACGAGTATTCTCGCCTACTTCTTTCCAATTCATTCCTTCTAATAAGTATTTGTATTGCCATTGTAATACGACTGGTTCTTTGATAGATTTCTCCAAAAATGTGTCTCTTTCAAATCTGCCTATATAAAACAGACCTTTAATTTAGTACTTGGTATATCTAGATAATGATTTATATAATGAACAAAAATAATCAAATTTTCATTATAAATGTGTGCTCCTGCATTCAACTATTTTTTTTATTTCAATAAGAAATATTCATTAATTAAATTAATTACAAACACACAATAAATTTATTTAAGCCAAATTTAATGGTTTTCGGTTATGAAACTTTCAATTTCCATTAGTGTGACTACAGTCAAAAGTTAAAAAACACATACTCACATATCTGTAATGTTGTCAATGGGTCGAGGAGAGGCGGCTGAATCATAGAAAGTGAAAACTCTCATTATTATGGATTGCTGAATGAATACCACCATATTGTTAGGAAACAGGCTAATATTTTAAATATTTAATTAAATTAATATTTTATATATATAATATATATATTTTCTTATATTTTGATATTCATATTTATCTCGTATTTTAACATATGATGCATAAATTACATACAAAGCTCAGTAGAGAGAGGTACTAAATTATAACGGATATCTTTTTTTTTTTCGAAAATTGATTACAGGGTGGCTGAAACTGTGTTCCTATAAAGCAAAGATTCCAACGTCTTTTATTTTCAATTATGCGTCTTTCACCTCAACGCACTACGATTAGGCACCTGACCGACGAAGGTTTTTGCTTTTCAGACATCGCACGCCGGCTCAAGATCAACGCCAGAATTGTTAGGAGGATTGTGAAGCAATACTTAGAGCGAGGACATTGTGGAGTGCTTCCAAACCCGGGCCGCCCAAGGACGGTAAACACTTTGAAACACGGAAGATCATAAAGAAGAGTAATTCCCGAAATAACAGCGTCAGCATGAATCGCATCGCTTCTGACCACGGATTCTCTAGGGAAAGAGTACAGAAAATCGTGAAACGCGACCTAAGACTTCGCAGATATCGTTTTTACCGTGGTAAAACCCTTTCCGAAGCTGCAAAGAAGAATCGCTTGGACAAGGCAAAGAAGTTACTCTCAATGATCCGAGTGATCCGGCTTTCGGACATTATGTGGATGGACGAGAATATTTTCACAGTTGAAGTCGCCCACAACTCCCAAAACCACCGTCAGCTTCTGGCTCCAGGAAACAAGGCTTCCAGGAAACGTCGGGTGTACACGAGGCTCGAGTTCCAGAAATCTGTCATGGTCTGGGCCAGAGTCACTTCTGAAAGCAAGACCCCGCTGGATTTCATTGATCTAAATGTCAAAATCGACTCCCAAGTCTACCAAGACGTCATTTTGAGGGACTGTCTGCATTAACGGGTTCTACAGCACTTGGCCGGTCGTAATTTCGTACTCCAGCAAGACTGGGCCACCGCCCATGCCTCACAGTCGACGATAGCCTTCTGCCAGCAGCATTTTCCTGGGTTCTTGGGCTAAGACATGTGGCCTTCAAACTCCCTGGATCTAAATCCGATGGACTACTCCTTGTGGATATACTTGGAAATGACTCTTCTTCTCCCCACAAGGGTTTGGAGTTCCTAAAAAAGGTCCTGCAGCGAGAGTGGGCCAAGATCGACGTCAAGTACCTGCGGCCCACGGTGGAGTCTATCACCAAACACCTCCAGGCCTGCATAAAGGCCAAAGGAACCCACTTCGATATGTTTCTTTAATAATTTGTTTCCTTAATGGTAGTTATTATATATGCTTTTTTCATTTTAGAATTATGTGTTCATTCCACCGAGTTATTGCAAACTGTTTTGAGGACTATACTTTTCAGCCACCCTTTATATACAATAAATATTTATAAAACAAATCTCTATTTCATAACGTGATACAGTAGAACCTTCCTTCAGCAGACACCCCGCTAGCGGACACCTCTTCACAAAGGAGAGTTTTTATTTGCAAAATTACCATTTTCAAAATTTATCAACTCTCCGGTAAGAGAACACCTCCCCTAAAGAACACTTTGGCTCTGCAATTAGGTGTACTTTACAGAAAGGTTCTACTGTATATAGTTAAAAAATAAATAAATTAGTCCATTTAATGAAAATGTTAAATGAAATTATTAATAAACAACCTCTATATAACAAAATAAAATACACAGTAGGTATTTTTCATATTTGGAAATAAAGAAGTATACATATTTTTCAATGTTTAATATACTTTAATAAATTGTAGAACGACATTTGAAAACTTTCCGCATATGTTTCTTTTGAACGAAAAATAGAAATTTATTTTATAGAGAAATAAGGAGTGTTTCCATCTCTGGACACTTCATTTTTCCGTTTAACATTACTCTTCACAATTCATCCTTTCATACTTCATCCCTAAGGTTAAAAATAATCATTATTTCTCCTCAAAATAAATTTCGATTTTTCGTTCAAAAGAAACACATACAGGATAATTTTCAAATGTCGTTCTACAATCATAAGCCGTATTATATTGTATCATAAATTATTTTAATAAATGTTAATTCAGTATAGGATATATTCGTTTATTTCCTTTCAAACTCCATTGTTGAAACAACTCACCCTCAGTTCAGCGGCTCTAGGAGTATCTAACGAAGTATATTCATATGTACTGCACAATTATTTAAATAGATTATATATGGATATACTTAGAGAGAGGTTAATAAAAATATAACTTACAAACATTCAGGCAGGCAATTTTGGTAGCAAACTTCCAAATCAACTTTTTCTAAACACACTTGGTCTTCTGTAAAAAAACATACAATACTATTAACCTATTTTTTAAATTTTATACAATATCTAAAATAGTACACAATTTGTTATTAATTATTCATAATAAATTCATATTAATGATTAAAAGTAGATTTGAGAATGTTTAAGTTAATCTTGGAGTTAATAAAGGGTTGTAAATATGCCGATAAAATTAAAAATTCTATACAGTAAACAATGGTAGATACTAAATTTATAATGAGGAAAATGATTCTATATTGAAGAAATGTAGTCATGATTTATTTATTTATTTATTTCAATTCAAAACGCTATGTCCCCCTAGGGACACTTGCGCTAAATGTACATACAAATATAATAAATAAAATATTCAACATGGAAAGATACACAGAAAGTTACTTAGAAAGATTCATAAATATTATTTACATATAGAGATATTCTTTGACTTTTATTTACAGTTACATCATTAAATTTAAAATATATACATATATACATGTAATGTTTGAAGATTACCTTTTTGAGATTGATTGAATTGATTGGTGATTGTGGTGGGCGCAGTCGTGTTTGCTGAGTTGGTAAGGTATTCACACAGGGGAAAAATAACGAGGACACAGAATTGAATTGAAATAGGCCAGCGATCAAGGGAGAAAGGGGTTGAAGCTATTTGTCGGATTTGACTAATATCTATGGCTGTTCACATTATTGAGGATTGGACTTATCTGATCGTTGTGAAGATGGTGGCTGGCTCCAACCGATTCCTTGGTACCAGGTCCCGACTTGTTGCGATGGTAGCGAGCTCCTAACTCGTCTCGATGGCGCCGAGCTCCTAACTAACTAAACTTAGTTCGCGATTTAACACGAAAACTTCTCAGGGCTTTGATTGGCTGATGGTCGACTCGTGTAAGTTTCCCATTGGTTCCTAGCTAATCCTCCTGAACTCTGATTGGATCTTTGCTAATCCTTTGTCCTTGTCTTGTTCTGACATGCTCCCGGAAACGAAGGTTCTTTAACTCAATTTTTATGAGTTCCTGGATAATAAAACCTGCTATTGACCGTTCCTTTTTGATGGCCTTTCTCCCCATATTTATAAGCCTTGTCTTTATTAAAAATCTTTAGATCATACATTGCATACATATTGGGGCGGGATTACATCCAGTTATGTACAAATTATGAAAAATGCGCCCCCTACATGTGAAGAATTCAAGAAGGGGAAGCCTGAGAGAATTCTGTGAAGGGAAAAAAATAACTTTTGTGGGAAAATTAGTTGTGGTTATTGAGAAGCTATATACAAGCATTGGTAGTGATATAAGAGATAAAAGAGAATGGTGTTGATGATATATAGGTTGAGTATAATTAATAGAAATAAAAAAAATTAATTGTAAGAAATCAAAATGAATGCTATGGTACATAGTGGGATAAAAAGAAAAGAAAATGCGCCTAAACGATATTCTACTCGAGATGGGGAACAAAATCGAGGATATTCTATTAGGGCTTTTGAGAAATCAAAATTAAAATAAGTTGGGAGAAATCAAAGTGAATGCTTTAGCGCATGGTGAGAAAAAAAAAGAAAAGTGCCCAAACCATTCTACTCGAGATGGGGAACGAAACGAGGGAATTCTATTAGGGCTTTTGAGAAATCAAAATTAAAATAAGCATGGTGAGAAAAAAAGAAAAAGTGCCTAAACCATTCTACTCGAGATGGGGAATAAAATCGAGGGAATTCTATTAGGGCTTTTGAGAAATCAAAAATAAAAAAAATATATTAAATTTCTCATTTTAAAAGAAAACCAGTGAGTTTTCGTTGATAAAAAATTGTTTAGTTGTTGATTTATGAACAAAATAAAAGAAGTTGTTATATAAATGGTATATAATTGATTAAAATAAATAATAAGTATTTGAATTAGGCTAAAATGGTAAATTTGATTAAGAATTTTGATTTTAAACATAAGAAAATAATGTTAATGAATAGGATAAGAAAAATGTATAGCGAGGTTCGCAAACTCTCTTTGTAACAAAATTACATGCCAAAATATATGTCATGCCGCGCAATTAACTTTCTTATTTGCCTCGTAGATTTTTTGTCTTTCCCGTGCGACTCATGGGTAAACACATGATCTTTCCCAATTGTGCTTTATATTATGTATACAGGAGACATGGGAATCTAATTAACCTTACGTGTGTATTTTGTTTTTTGTGTTTGTGTTGTTTTTCGAGATCTCAAGGCCGAGTGTATAATGTTAATGTGTCCCGAGCCTTAATGCGTTCTAGGGATTTTTACGCAATTCCCTAGGGCACTTAAGATGTGCTCGCCTGATATCCACTTTTTATATCGGGTGTCATAACCGGAGTCAAAATCTTTGAATACAGGGTTCGAGGAGAGTCCTCGACCCTCCTAAAGTGGTTGTTTATTCCTTTCGGAATAAACGTGATATCGAAAGCTTTGCTACCTAATTTTTCCTATCCTTTAAGTGGTAATGTGCGTGCTTTTGTTCATATTTAACCTTGAGACTCGCGTGTTGTGCATTGGTCGTGAGTTTTTATGTGTTGCCATGTGATATTATTTAAAAAATGTTATAAAAAGTCGAATTTGGTCGTCAAGTCGTTGAGGATGTCTGTAAATGTATTAAGTTTTTTGTGAGAAATGTAAGAATGAGTTTTATGTGTTGTTAAAAGTCTAAGGTCTGGGTGTAGGTTGGATATGCGCCTAGTGTGGGTAAATGTAACGTTTTTTGGAAGTCTTTAGAAAAAGAAATATAAGAATAGAAATGTAAAACCTCATTGGGATTCTGAAAATGTATTAAGATATAATGCTATTAATATAATTAAATTGTGTTTTTTTGTAAAGGTCGATATGTAGGCTCGCTGTACTGGGATCCAAGATTGGTGACCGTTAAAAATTGTCCTCATCGGGCAGGACGCGTTGATCTCAATTTTATTTTCGCCGCGGGGGAGGGGGGGGGGGTAATATGACCCATGTCCGCCCTCCGTTGGTGTAATTTGACATTTCCTGTCCTCTTAATTGATTTAGATTGTGTTACTCCCTCTTCTGGGGCGAAGCTGTAATTCGATGCTCTATAAAATGGCGGTCTTTATGTCGCGCGAGCAACAAATGGTCTCCATCTTAAAACCGGCTTTCTAATTGATTTCTTGCACGGCGCCCTAATTTGTCCTCCTAATTGATTTTGATTGTGTTACTCCCTCTGGACACCGTTTAATTAGTTGGGTCGAGGCCCTCTGGATTTTTCTAAGTTTTCTCCGAGAATCTCCCACAGGAGGTCTAGAAATTCTAAACTTGTTTGGCCTATATGAAAGATGGCTTCATGGACGGAACTTCCTATATGGAAGGTGGCTTTTAAGATGGAATATCCTATATGGAAGATGGCTTTTAAGACGGAATTTCCTATATGGAAGATGGCTTTTAAGACGGAATTTCCTATATGGAAGATTGTTTCCTGTAGTTGGTACAGCCAGCGGGGTCGTAGTGCATATATTAGCATGTGAACTATGAATATAAATGGGGCGAGTCTATAGGGTAGAACCAGAAGACAGATAACAGATATCAGATGAAAAATGGGATATTGGCACATATTCTCCCATGTTTTTGCCACGAATTGGGGCTTTTGAATATCGGGTTGGACTTCTATTGATTGTGGCGGATTTGGAACGGGGTGTTTCCGGGGATGTGCTATATCGCGTTTCTTGTGACTATGTGTGAGTTGCGTAAATCGTTTTTTGGAAAAAAATGGTAGGATCTAAATGCTTGAAAGGCTCGCTGTTTGTTGGTTTGAATTTCAACGGCTCTGCTGGAAACAGTTCGGGTGTGAGGTGTTTAAACGGGAACGTGTAATGGTTTTTGTGTCGCACATGGTGTATCTTTATGGCGGGTGGTGATATATATTGGATGTTTTCTGTGAATAGTTTAAGTTTGTTGACGTGGATCATATCAGTATCTCTTTGGAGAGGTTGGTTGGGTCTATCGATACGGACCACATTCGGTGATATGATCTCTAATATGGTGTATGGTCCTGTGAAATATGGGGCGAGTTTTCCTGTGTTGGGGTGATGATATAATTTTACTAACACCAGGTCACCTATTTCGAAGTGTGGTTGTTTGTGTCGTTGGTCATGAGTGTTTTTTATCTTGTATGTGTTTGTTTTGGGTTCTTGTGTGTGTGATCTTCCTAGCTCTGTCGATGTCTGGATAAGGTGTGGTGTGGTCAGAGAGTTCTGGGGCAGAACGCCAAACATCAGGTAGATGGGCGGAAAACCGGTGACAGAGTGTGGGGTACTGTTGTATATAGTGGTAACTCGTTTGACCAACTTGGTCCATGCGATCTTAGGATTCTCCAAATGTAGTAGCCTAAGTTTTTCTGTGAGGGTGGCGTTTAGGCGTTCACATAGACCGTTGGCTTGTGGATTATTACTAGTTGTGAGTGACGGGTGGTTTCTCCTGTTAAGCAGGAAGCTCCTAAATTTTGGCGAAATGAATTCAGGGGCTCTATCCGTAAGAAGGCGTTTCGGAGAGCCATCCTGTAATACTCGCTTGAGTACCTGTTGATAGGTGGTAATGCTGGTGGATTTGGATGGGAACGTCCATGTGTAGCGCGAAAAATGGTCGACTACGACATGGAGGTATATTTTGGCGTTGCCATATTTGGCAAATCCTGCTATGGTGTCGAGGGATAGTAGGTCAAAGGGTCCTTTGGCTTCCGGCGGTTGACCTAATTCCCCGTAAGTGGGTGCCAATGGACGTTTTGTTAACTGGCAGGTTGGGCAGGTTTTAACCTTTTGTGTAATGTCTTTTGACATGCCCTGCCAGTAATACTGAGCGGAGATGAGCCTTGTCATTTGTGATATACCTGGGTGGTTGTATTGTGCGTGTACTGTTTGTAGTAGTTGGTGGGTGAGTGTTTTGGAATTATAATTTTAGTTACACTTATTCGGGAAACGGTATGCAGTCCATTGTGATCAATGGTCAAGCTAGATTTTCCCGATGGGGAAGGCTGATGGCTCTTAATGAGGGAGGCGTCTAAGAAGCCACAGAACGGGTTATGAAGCATGACATCCGTTTCATATTGTTGTACTCCATTTAGGCTACGGATCTCATATTCGTATCTCGTTAGCCTTAATCTCCATCGAAATAATCTGCCTGACGGGTTTTTGATCTTTTTCAGCCACTGCAATGCGTGATGGTCAGAAAATATTGTAAATTTTCTGTCCATTAAACAGACGCGGAAATTATCCATACTCTCCACAATTGCTAGGCATTGTAGTTCAGATATGGAATAATTTCGTTCGTGTGCACGCACAGCGCGGCTGAAATTTTGGACTGTGTAAATCTTCCCATCATGGTAGACCTGTTTGAGAACGCCTGCGATGCCGAGTGTTGAGGCGTTACAGTACACCTGGCATGGCAGACCTTCCTGGTAAAGGTGTAACGTGGGGTATGTTGTAAGGCTTTCTTTCAGGCTAGTGAACGCTTTCTGGCATTCGTCATCCCAGACCCACATGACATCCCTTTTTAGAAGGTTGACAAGTGGCGTCCGCAAGAGGGCGTGGTCCGGAATGAACTTTTTGTAAGCGTTCACAGCGCTTAAGAAAGATCGCAATGCTTTGCGATTGTGTGGTTGTTGGGTGGCGTGGATTGTCTCTATGTTTCGTGTAGATGGGGATGTTGTTTTGGTGGTGGTTGTGCATGTGTTCGCGTGGTGTCGTCGTCGTCTGTTGGTGCGAGTGTCGCGCTTGTTGCGCTGGTTGTGCGTGTGACTGTTGTGTGACGACGTGTGGTCACGTGTGTGTTCTGTGTGTGAGCTGTCCTGTTGGATGGATACTGTCTGTGAATTGTTGTTGTGAGTGTCGCGGTGTACACGTGTGTGATTGTTGCGTGACGACGTATGATCACGTGTGGGCCTTATGTGTGAGTTGTCCCGTTGGATCGACACATTTTGTGCATTGTCGTTGTGATTTGAAGCCGTTGTGGCCTTGTGAATTGCGGGCATATAGTAAAGGCAATTGGCCTTAGTGAAAAAGTTGTGTTGTGCGGGGCGCGTGACTAGATTGGCAGGTGGGTGATGGGTTTTGACCAATGGATGCGCGCATTGGGTGCCATGTGCGGAAGGTTTGTGTGTATGGTGAGTCTTTTGTGACATCGCTTGGCACTCCCAATACGTGCATTCATTGGGCACATGGTGGAAATGGTAGGTAGGGTGAGACAATGGGGCGCCAAGTTGGAATATAGTGCCGTTGTTAAAGTCTATTGCTGTTTTAAAATTACGGAGGGTATTTATGCTGAGAATTCCAAATGGCAGAAGTGCTTCCACCACATGGAAATTCTCTTTTCTAGTTAGTTTACCTATTGTTAGGGGGAGTACTATTTCACCTATTGTTGTTACAAGACCATTTATAGCCTGTAGGTCTATGGACTGTTCTTTTAATTTTAAATTAGGGAGGTTAGTTTTTAACATTTTATAGAGATTATGGGGCACTCTATATTCAAGCTTGCGCCTGTATCAATTAAAAATGGGGGTGACAGTTCATGGGTTAGATGTAGTTTCATCGTCAACTGATTGACGGTAAAGGGTTGAGGCCTTACCTCATTTCCGAAAGGCCTGCGCGGCTTGTACGTCTTCGGCGTGTGGTGGGGGTGTGGGACGCCGGGCGTGCTGCTGAGTTGGGGCCGTTTGCACTGCCCGTGCGTTCGCGTGTGGATTTGGGGTTGATTGCACTGCCCGTGCGTTCGAGTGTCGAGCTTGTTGGGATGGTTCAGTCCACATACTTGTTTTTTCTGGACACTGGTGTATGGATCCGGCATGGTGGGTGATGGCTCCTCGGGGTGGCGCTTCAGGTCGCACGGCCACATGTCGGCGGCAGCCCCGTCAGTCTTCCGGTCGGTCACTCGGCGGAGGCTGTGGGCGGCGTATGTCCCGCCGGCGGATCGGGTCGTCTTTACTCCCTGCAGGACAGCCGTCAACTGAAGTAACACCGCCGCTAGGGTGCGTCGTGCAATTTCCTTTCTCTCCCCTGGCCCGCTGCCGTTAATTTTCGCTACTTGGTCTCGTTCGTTTTCCATTTTTATCCTGTCGACTCACTGTAATGTTTGAAGATTACCTTTTTGAGATTGATGGAATTGATTGGTGATTGTGGTGGGCGCAGTCGTGTTTGCTGAGTTGGTAAGGTATTCAGACAGGGGAAAAATAACGAGGACACAGAATTGAATTGAAATAGGCCAGCGATCAAGGGAGAAAGGGGTTGAAGCTATTTGTCGGATTTGACTAATATCTATGGCTGTTCACATTTAGTTGCGATGGTAGCGAGCTCCTAACTCGTCTCGATGGCGCCGAGCTCCTAACTAAACTGAGTTCGCGATTTAACACGAAAACTTCTCAGGGCTTTGATTGGCTGATGGTCGACTCGTGTAAGTTTTCCATTGGTTCCTAGCTAATCCTCCTGGACTCTGATTGGATCTTTGCTAATCCTTTTTCCTTGTCTTGTTCTGACATGCTCTCGGAAACGAAGGTTCTTGAACTCAATTTTTATGAGTTCCTGGATAATAAAACCTGCTAATGACCGTTCCTCTTTGATGGCCTTTCTCCCCAGATTTCTAAGCCTTGTCTTTATTAAAAATCTTTAGATCATACATTGCATACATATTGGGGCGGGATTACATCCAGTTATGTACAAAATATGACATACACACATATATACGCATACACCTATATATTGTTTACAACCATATTATATGTCCAATATTTCCTTGAGATCGTTACATCAAAGACCATTTTTCTTAATGAAATCCAGATTATATTTACAAAGGAAATTAAATTTTATATATGTGTCCTTATTTGATATTAAATAACTAGGGCCCAAAGCTATTAAATCGTTGTTGACTCTGTAATCTTGAAAGACTGGGCACTCTAGCAAGAGATGTATTGAAGTTTGTTCCCCCAATCCACAGAAACATGTTGAATCTTGCACAGCCTGAATTTTCTTAAGAAAAAACCTGAAATTCCCATGATCTGTGATAAATTGTGAATTATAATAGTTTGGTCGAAAATATTTCGGAATTTCATAAGGAAAGAAACTTTGAAATGTTTGATTAGTATTCATTTTCAGTAAATTAATCCTTGATATAATGAAATCTTTGAGTATACCTGGAATATACAAATCATAAAATTGTTTATCTTCTGTTGATAAATTATTCAACTCATATATAACCTATAATTCTAGATTCCATATAATCAGTGATCAAAGGAATATTGGCTAAGGTGTGAACACAGTTATAACTGGTTGTTTTATATGTTTGGGTACACCATAGCAGAATTTGATATTGCATTGAGTTCAGTTTGTACTTATATTTTTTTGCTAATAAATTGAAACCATATTTTTGTTCCGTAAGTTAACTTTGGTCTTATTATAGATTTATAAAGTGTAAGCCTTTTTTGGGTGCTAAGACCCCAAGATTTTCCACATATTGAAAAAAGAAGGCTTTTCAATCTTTGGGTTTTGTTTAGTATAATGTTAAGATGAGGGCCAAAATCATGATATTCATATGGATTTATGAATTATATTTATCTAGGGGGAAAACTTTTAACGTTATATCAAACACTTTCAAATATTTTTCATTGATTATTTAGTCACTTTTAAATGTTTTCTTATCCAAATTTCTAATTTCATGGTACTATATCAGATATGAGAAAATTGCGATTTACCAATATATCAAAAGACCTTGCGCGGGAAAAAAAAGAAACTTTTTGCGGAAGATTTTTTGTTATTTTTAATGGTACTATACACAAACATATTCTATATATTACTTGTGGTAAATTCTATTTACTCATAATAATGGATAAATAATGTTTTCAAAATATTTTCCTTACACAATTCTCTTTATTTCTAGAACAAGTTTTTTTTAGAACGCATCTTTTTACCACCAATAATTCTATTTATATATAAATATATATTATAGACTAATAATCATATCGTGTCTTACCTTTGGTACAAAAGCGTAGTGCTCCTGGAAATGGCACCTCTAAATAATGGCAACTACAGAATTTGGATATCGAATCTTGAATGCACTTGTTGATACACATCTGAACATATATTTATCATTATGGTTACATTAATGTATTAAAATATTTGTGAATAATATTGTAGCAAATTATTTATTATATATTTTATGTATGAAATATTAATTTTTTGATATTTATATTATTTATATTTTGCTATCTGTAAACTTCCCTCATTGCTCAACTTGTATCTTATATACGTATTTTGATTTGTGTTTTAACCTTAGCTAAATTACTGGGTCATTCTGATGTTTGTCGTTCCTATATTTCTACGTGACAATATTAAACATTCTGAAAATTGGGCAATCCATAAATAAATCTTTAATTAAAAAGGCATATATTAGATCAAAATATAATTTATTTTACCAATATTTCAGTTGGCTGAACGCCAACCTTTATCAAGGTATAATGAAATATTAATGTGTGTCAACATCAAACTCAGCACCTTTTTGAATACAATTTTAAGCAAATATAAATTTATTTAGAAGAAAAAATCAAAATTAATGGCGACGATAAAATAAAGAATCTGGTTGCCGTTTGATTTTCCTTCTTCGAAATGATATCTAACGATTCCTATTCTTGTAATATCTATTCATAAATATGAGATATTCATAAAAAGTAAATATCTTACCTTTCTTGAGAGTACTCCTTTTCCTTTCTTTTTCCAATGTTCAAAATAATCAAAGCAATTTGTTCGGTATGGATAAGGAAGTCGATGATGGAGGGCCTATTGAACATTCCCTCGTTATTTTATCAATAGTTTAATCATAAAATGAATAATAGTTAATATAAATTGTAAAATCATTCGCTCTTTGAAACCGGGATAGATAAATACATATTTCAAGAATGGTTGATGTTTCAACAATAGTCTTCTTTTTACAAAAATATAAAGACAATTAACTTAATTTTATTAGCATCTTGTCAATACATCCAAAGGTGCACAGTCTTAACTATTTTAAAATGATAATTATATATATATATATGTTGTCATGTGTTTCGACTCTGTAGGATGACTGTAGTGTGGCATGTTGGTTATATGCAGTCTATGTGGTCTCAATGTACAGAGTGATTTTAGTCGTGAATGAATTACACAAAAGGACAAGGAATTTTGAATGTCACCTTGGAAAAGGCGAGGTAGAGAGTGAAGCCGACGCCGATCAAGGCCGATTCTTCCAGAGGAGGATCTGTCAATCATTGTGCTTCAGAGGGAACTGCCGTATTTTTTGCGCCAAAGGGGCACATCTGGTAACCCGACTTTGTTTTTTCGGAAACCTTACTCTTGTCTGGGCCGACTTTCACTCAATCTAACTTTATTATTTCGTTTTGGTAGTATACTATAGTATTTTACATATGGGAATATAAGTATATATTGGAATATATTACAACATATATATATATATTACTGTGACATGGTCAGGATATGCTTCTTATGTTTTCAATATCAACACCTGACCTATGTTTTATTTTTTTTTATTTTTTTGCACATGAAAAGCCTATTTACGCAAACTTGGCCTTAAATACCCATTTCTTGATTTCTCAGGAAGCTTCTGGGACCAATATTTGGTCGTAGAGGTACAGTCTGCACCACGCTGACGAGGGCCAACAACCCGAAACGCGTTCGTGGTTGACATTTCTTGATTTATCAAGAAATGGAGTGGGCCCAATATCACGGAATAAGTTAAATAAACGTTTAGTTTATTTTTTTCTCCATTAGATGACACTCTGCTATCTAAAAAAGCTCATGTGAGCCTGGTCAGAATAGGCCTCTTTGTTTTTAATATATATCACTATGAACTGGGTATTTCGGACATTTCTGATGACACTTGTTGATATCAGAAACATTTCCATTCTATTAAAACAAACTAAAATTTATTTATACCAAACGCTCCTTTGTATATTATGCATATTTTTGAAAGGTATAAGAACTTTCAATGAAAATGCTAGTTGAAGAAATATTTTCATTGAAAAAATAATTCCAAAGTGGGATTCGATCCCGGGTTGTGATTATAGAAAATCGACATTTAAAACCATCCTTCCAACAAGCCCTAAATGAAATAAGGTAACACAGATACAAGAAACAGTGAAATAGCGGCCGTGAAAATAATTCGATATTAAGATAAAATGAGGCGTGTTTAGAGTAGTTCTGAAATAAACAAGAATGAAATAGGATTAATAATTATACAGCAAAATTAAAAGAGTGAATATGGATTGAAAAACAAAATGAATATTAATAAAAACGGTGCTTATTTCATTCCGAAACGTTTATACTCACTGACCTCAAATGTTTTATTGTGTAATAAAGTTTAATATTACTGAATACATTTTTCATTCTAATTTGATAAAATAAATAATAATTATTTGAAATATGTAATTTATAATTTGAGTAAAAATAGTATTTATCATTAATTTGTTAATGTGATACTCCTGTTGAAGAACTGACAAGTCTGAAGTCTTAAAAAAAAAGGTTTGCACAAGAAACTTAGACCTGGAAGCTTTATTAGAGCAGCATTAATATGTAAATTCAACTTAATCCTACCTTTTGATATTTAATTAAATATATTGAACTCTTTAAGAAAGTAAATGAGAAAAACTTACAATTTTGAATCTTTGATAGGTGAATCCATTCGACCGTACAGGCACACCGTCAAAATAAGGATTGCTCATTTCAAATGGAGAATGGACTTTGAAGGCAACTGAATTCTTAGACGGACGGAATCTGTCTTTGGGATTGAGGTACATCATAATAAATAAAGCTCTCTTGCCGTTGAAATGAAAAAGTTTCTCTAGAAAACAATGCACTATTATAAACATACAAGTGTTAAGAAAATATTAATAGGAAACTCACCAGCTTTAGTACTTATTTTAATGGCACTTTCATTATATTGGAACAGTTGATGATTAAGGACGAAACACTCAGTGACCAATCCATTGTTTGTTCTTGTAGGGAATTTCAGAATGTTTTCGTTCCTGCACATATATTTTATATTCTTATATATCGATACCACATATTGGAAATATAATATTTTTTATAATATATTTTGTAAATGGAAGAGAGAGAGATTTATTTACTTATTTGTTGATCTAAAAGGAAATGTTCAAATACCCGAGAAATTTTCTTCCATCAAAATCCACGTGCTGATCATATAGGAGCTCGTCAAATTTGAAGCCCATCAGATGTAGATCTTCTATTGTAGGCTCAGCATCATCGTTCTGATGTTCTTTCTTGACATACTGAACACCTCATCCATGTTAATATAATACATGGCATGAATGTAGGAGACATGTTCATATATGAAAATAACCTAGATTAATAGATATAGTATATTTTTTAAAAACCCTGTACTATATTATTAAAATCATTTCATTTGCGATCGAACGTTGTGGCCCATTGTATATATTACATCCCAAACACCATGCGACGCAAGCCATCTCTGTCTTGATCTCTATGTACCATCTCGGCGACGGTCAAGCTAAAGTTATGACGCCATTGTTATAGACAACAATCGTTTATTTTCCTAAGTATATGTTTTCTAAATTATTTTGGTTTTTATCAAAATATATCAAATAAAAAGACGTTTTATATAAATTGTATATTGATAGCTAGTTTTAGATTTCATTATATGCCAAGAATAAACAGAAATGCGTATTATTTCTATTATATATTTTTCCAATTAATAGTATCTATTTATTACGGAATGATTTTAAGAAGTATATTAATTTGAAAAAAGTAATGCTTTGTGATCAGTCACTATGTTAATAACTCGAGATGAATGACTCGAATTCTCTAATTTATGCTCAAGTAAATATTTCCTCAACCATTGATATTTCTCAAATTGTATGTTATATTATAAGTTTTGGTTGCAAGGAAATGAGAAATTTTCAGAATCTTATTTCAATAATCATTTCTTGATATCGCAAAATTTTGAAGTAATATATAGTTATTGGAATATAATTTGATTTTTATATTTGCATCTATGATAGTTTACCTTTTCGCATCTACTTATTTAGGGTGGAAATTTATGTACTTGAAGATAGAACCTATATTGTGTAAACACATTCCATAGGAAAACATTATTTTGATATTGTACGATTTGAACGTTCAATAATAGGGCATACAATTTGGATTATAGATTAGAAACACAAATCAATAAGACCAAATTCAAATAAATAAATAGTGTGTGACGTTTCGGTATCAACGCTGTTACAGAAATGTCACACACTATTTATTTATTTGAATTATTATAACCTTGTGTTGAACATTCAATGTTCAAGTATATAAATCCTTATCTCAAGTATATAAACGTCATATCCGATGTATATTTCAAATATTGTGGTAAGAAATTGAGAAAAAAACATATAAGAATTTAATGGTGATTATAGAATTGATATGAAATTATACGCAGATTTTAGGCTTGAAGTATTTTGGTGAACTATGACTTTATTATAAATTTTCAAATATCATATGTGTAGCTCTAATTAAGGCGGAATAAAGGTAATGTGCAAAGTTGTTGAACAAATATGCATATTCCTAGTTCAAAACTATAAGAATAATTATTTCATAATCTGTTACTTGTTTGATATTTCTTTAATGTAGGTCAAACTTAAGGCGAACCTAATGCGTAAAATATAAAATTACCTACAATATTAATTAAAATAATGTCTTTATGTCTTTATTATTTGAGAAAGAGCATTGCTCGATGCAGAATAGGAGAAAATAGCGCTTTAAATTGAAATAAAATAATAATAATTAGAAGTTTCTTTTTATTTGAAACCTTTTACCATTCTCGGGCACAATCACAATAGGCATTCATATAAAATAGTTATGATACATTAACGCGCGATCTTTTATGAAAATTCGAAGCAATTATAGACGGGTATGATTCTTTTAAAAATGAAATAATTCTACTGTCCTTACTGCAATGGAAAAATTAATGGGAGGTTTTGGCTCATTAGTGGTGAACCCTCCCAATAATATTTACATTGCAGTAAGGGAAGTAGAAATTGTTTAATATATAAAAGAATCACACCCGTATATAATAGTTTCGAATTCATATAAAATATAGTTAACATATATAAATTGTTTAATTAGATAAGTAAAAACATTGACCTTACCCTTGTTCCATTTTCTGAATAACATCTTTTTGGATATCGGTCACAAAATTTCCTTTTTACATATCTAGAAAAATACAAAATGAAATTATTAAAATAGATTTAAATATATATTTGAAGAGTAACAATTTAATTGATTTTTTATATATTTTTTCTAAATTATATATTAAGTTTTTACTACGTAAATAAATCACGTATATGAAAAATTATTATTAAAAAATATATATTCAATTTTTTTTTCTATATTATAGTGCTAAAAGATAGAGTTTAATTTACCGCACACATATAACAATTTTAAAAATAAGGCTTATTTTGGATTGTAATAAGATTATTTATTAATCCGATATTTCGATGGACTAATCTTCCATCTTTTACGAGGTATTTTGCTATGAAGCACGCAGCAGGTCGCGTGCTTCAGGTGAGCCACTAGACGCTGAAAAGATAACGAGTGTTTAATACCCGTTTGGGGGCACACATTTCTGCCTATTGAATATAGGTCGCATCTTTGTGTGGTTTGAACGGATTAAATGATACGGGGTGTTATCTGATAAAAATACCTCAAATTATAAAATTATATTTGTATCATATATTTTCATTATTCAGTAATTTTCTTATCAAATATCATTCCATGCGCAACTTATCTTTATAAAGGAAGGTGTATTAAACTTACTTTCTGACAGAAAATAAATGAAATTCGAATATGAATATATTAAATATATTGATTCTTAAAATATTTAGTTGATCTATTGAAGTTATTATAAATGACAGAGAAGTTAAATATTTCACACCTTTAGGTTTCAAGGTCAACATATAGAAAATATGCGATACGTTGCTATGTGACAAAAAGAGAAAGCTAACTTACCTTGCTCCTGAACAGAAGGTTAACGCAGGACCCATAATTTCAGAAGGATAGTGGAAATCTAGATTGAGAATAACTGGAAAGGTGAAGGCTATTAACGAATATTCAAAGAGTTGGTAAGAAAATCCAAGGAAACAAAGAAAGAAAATAAGTGATTTTGCATATCTCAATTTACCGCTGCTCAAAAAGATGTTTTTGATGCCATGAATCTTGCTTTCTTCCCAGAGGTTTCTACTTGGAGGCTCAGAGAGTCCAGTTGAAGACATTGTCTCAAGTTTATTTCAGTTTTCACATATTGATTCCGATTGACTGATCGCATCGCATTAGGAAAATTGATATTAAGGAGCACTTTTTAAAAGAATTGAAAATCTTTACGACTCATCCTATAATCTGATTTCTCCTATTTACTCTAAATATTTAGAATAATGGTTCTTATTGCTATGAATTAAGACTTCGTGTATCTGTAAAATATTATATGTATTGACAATATTTGCATTTATAAAATATTTCAATACATATAATTTCTGGCCATGGAAGCACCGAGGTTTCATCCAGGACATGTTCGATGATGCGTGTTGTGTGAGGTCGGGCATTATCCTGCTGAAAAAGGGCATTTGTTATCCCCCGACGGAAGAGTAGCGCACGTCTTCCTCCTATCGCTGAACCTTCATATTTCCCTATTTGAATGACATTTTCTTTCAGATTTATTAATATGACAACAATATAATTATTATTGTTCTCGACCAGAGACCTGCTACTCATTTGTGTGTTACATTGTATATAAATAGATGTCTTTGTTAGTGTGTGTGCGCTCTTTACCGTGGGGGTTGTTTTTACCGTTATTTTTGGACTAAAGTCCTTATTCAATAAAATCCCCCGGTGATCAATTCCTTCTCCTATCGTCTTCGTCAACATTCCTTTAATATGATTCAGAGGTGATCTGCTATGATAGGCGATGGCTTCACAAACCATATTTTCCGAGTTGTTGTGACTATGATTACTGAAACTGAAGCGAAATTCTTCTAAGAACACTACTCTGTGCCATTCCTATGTCCATTTGGCTCTATCCCGACAAAATTTCGAACGCAGATGTCTGCGTCTTTGGGTTAATGTCTGTCTTTTTATCAGGCACCCTGAGTCTAGACCTCCTGCGATTAATCTGCGTACAATGGTTCTGGTCGAAAGAAGACAATAAACTCCTGTACTTCCTGAAAATCGCGACAGAAGTGGATTGTGAGGCCACTAATGCAATCCGGCAGATGCGTCGGTCCACGCGTGCTGACGTCACTCTGGCCGCACCAACACCCCTAATTCGTGCCACATTTACTTATTCTAACTGTTGACCCGTCTAGGTGTCTGCCCTTCGGTTTCTATTCACCATATTTCTAGTTAAATTGTCTTTATACTGGAACAGCATCGGCTTGCAGCGGCCTGGTATTCTCTGCTACTAAACGTTTTTTTCTGAGCCAAATATATAGATATATATAATTGTTTTACTGTCAGACAGCGATATGCGAATATTTGCATTTTTTCCTTATCTCATATCTAAATCAATATGAGCTGGATAACTAGGCGAAAGTTAACTTCAACCTGAAATTTGCACAATTCCTAGTAATTCTTGGTGTTGCCAATTCAGAGTCAGTATATATAAAATCAGATAATCATAAAACAAAGAGGGAGTTAACATTTTGAACTCTTAAAGCTAGGTAGAATCTCATAAATGTATTTACATACTTTATTATAAACATTTTCTTTTCTTTATCGTTTGAAATCATTCAATATTTGTAATTAATGAATTTTAATAAATCTATAATTTTCAAAAATGGGTACTCCGGGAGCTAGTTTTTCTTCACCTCAGTAAATACATTTTGGCATACTAAATGGAACTGTTCAAGTACTTGGTACAAGGAAACTGTTCACCTTAGACATAGGAAATATCTAAGAAAATAATTAACTGAAACTGATATTAAAAAGAAATAAAATAAATTCAAGTATTAGAAAAATAACTAGTTTTTGGAATGAATTTTTACGAATAAATTTTCCTTTGTGAACATATGAAATCTATAAAAGTTAGATTTTCAATAAAAAATAAACAAATACTGTTGGATCTATTTAAAATTAAGCAAACGAAATGCCACAGTGCCCTGTGGCATTGGTTTGATTTATGTCAATATTTAAATCATTTAATCTAAATAAAACTGTTTTTTTATTATTATTTTATTTCAGCACACAAAACGCGATATCCCGGCTAAGGATAATTGCGTTTATTAAAATATTTTTAAAAACAGAAACAGTTTAAAGCATATTATACAAGAAAAAGTAATCAAAAATAAAGAGATAAACAATAATATTATATTTCTCATCATGAACAAAAATATAATGACGTTGTCGTTCTTCTGATGAGTAAATTCGTCTAAACAAGATGTATGAAGTTAAGCGCCGTTCAGGAAAAAAACAAAAAGGCATTTACTTTTAGTTCTATATGAATGTTCCATTTTTAGATTTTTTTAGACTATATTTCTCTAGAATTTTAAGACTATATTTCTAATAATGAACAAAATATATTGACCTATAGCTCCTGACGAGTAAATTCGTCTAAATAATGAGAAGTCAAGCGATGTTCAGGAAAAAGACGAAAGAGGGCATTCACCTATATAACTATATACTATTATTTTATTTTTAGATTTTAAGACTATATTACTCATCATGAACAAAAATATATTGACCTAGTCGTTATTCCGATGAGTAAATTCGTCTAAACAAGATGTAGGAAGTCAAACGCTGTTCAGGAAAAAGACAAAAAGGCCGGATTGTTCGATTCCCTGATGGAGGATTTCATTATGGAAAGTGTGGCGGAAATGTCAGCTCCTCCCCAGGCGTGTGGGTTGACCTCATGGAGAATTTACAACTTTGATTGCCTCCAGATTTCTACATCTTATTCCTTATCCTCTTGGCGAAACAAACTCTATAGCTTCTCTTTCGCCATATATGTATATATATATATATTTCTAAAATAAACCATATGTTTCTGTTTTATTCTGATTGTTTTAAATTTCTAATCCCTTTGAGATTTAAATTTATTAGTATTTTGGTATTAGTTCTTCAAATTAAATATACTTCGGCCAGTAAATCCTTTGGTATTAATTGTTCAAAAAATAAAATGAAATTATTCGTACTAAATATATCGTTATATTCAAAATTTATCTTTAAAATATATAATCAAGATTAATTTATCGATTATATTGAAAATGTCTTCGATTATTTCATTTTATTTATTTTAACTTATATATTTAAATAGAAAAGGCTAGTGTAGAAGTAGTATAAACCATTGATTTGAACAGCTACGACCACATAAAACTTTTTTCTGAAAGATAATTGCTTCAATGGCCCCTGATTCTTAAAAATTCCAACATCAATAATAAGTGGAGGTAACCTAATAGTGCTCTGGAGAACATTTATATGCAAAAGTGCAACTTTACTTTCTACCTGTGTATACATGTGGTTCACTTACAGTAAAAGCAGTCGCTAACTTTATCTACCATGATGATCATTATGTGATTGGGATAAGTACCACACCACTACTATTTATATATTTATAATCATGAAATATAATATTTCATATATGTATATATATTAGATAATAAAAGGCATATATTGGATTTAAAAATATATTTATTTTGCCAATATTTCGGCTGGCTGAACGCCAACCTTTATCGAGGCATTACATTTTTGTATACACAAACTCAGCGCCGCATAGTGTTATAATATCACAGTTGAAATCAATTAAAATACAGAGTAGGTGGGAGAAATTTGTGAATGTAAAAAAATAATTATTATAAAAAATTGCAATCAAAATGTAAAATATATTAAAATATTAACGGAAAAATATGGGTTCTATCTTTATATTTTAAAATGTTTTTAAAAAGTACATAAAAATAATGTAAAAATATATGTATCTATTAAAACATTTGAAAATGAATTTAAAATGATTTAAACAATAAACTGTAAGAACCTTTTAAAAGGTTTAACAAAAAATGTGGGTATTTAAAAATTCATTTCAAAATTGATGGAGATCGATTTAAATGTAAGTAAAAATATTTTATAAAAATGCATTGAAATGGAAGTTAAAGCAATTTAGGAAGAATATATGAGAAAAAATAGATTAAAAAGGAAACTAAAAAAGTTTAAAGTATTTCATGTAATAAGTTATATATTTAATGTATCAATACTTTTGTGTATTAAAGCGATAAATGTAAAAATAATTAAACAAGTGGTATGTATTAATTACAGGTAATAACTAATGTGTGAAAAAAATAATTTAAGAAATCGCGGGTATTACAACAAAATTTAAAAATTCATTAAAGCAAAAAAAATAAATTAAATAAAGCAAAGTTATGTAATTTAAAGAAACGGCACCTCTCCCTTTAAAAAAAGTATAAAATAAGTCAATTTAAAAATAAAAATTGACTAAATGAAATTAAAATAATTAGACAAAAAAATTAAGAAGATCTAAATGGTGTGTAGATGTCTGGTAAATCAATTTTCCTATTAATGCTTTCTTTGTCTTCTGCAGAGGCCCAGCTTTCTAAGAACAATCGGCAGTGTTTCTCTTTAATGTTCTGGTATAAAATAGCTGTATTTTCGAAATCCGGAGTGTGGTTGTTTTTTAGTGCATGATCTACAAGGAGAGACAGTGGGTTGTAATTCCTTAGTCCTGATTTGTGTTGATTTAAACGATCTTTAAGTGGTTTGCTGGTTTCACCTATATAATTAGCTTGGCAATTGTTACAAGGTATTTTGTAAATTACGTTGATTTTGTTTTCCATTTTGTTAATTTGTTTAGTGTCTGGATGGCGTAGGGCCTTTTTTAAATTTAAAGATGATTGATAGGTAGTTATGATGTTGTATCTCTTTAGGACTCTGGCGATGCGTTCAGAGCCGTAGCTGTAGGGGAGGGAGCAGTAAAGTTTTTTTGATTGATCAGGGGTGTTATTTAAAAGTGGAGATTTTGGTTTATAAAAATGTTTTTCGACAAATTTGCTAGGGTAATTGTTGTTTTTTAATTCTCTGAAGATTCTATTTCTCTCCACTAAATCATTAAATTTTGAAGAACAATGTGTATCTAATCTTTTGGAGAGAGCTTTAACCACAGCGATTTTATGATGAACTGGGCCAAAAGAATTGAAATTCAAATAATTTCCTGTGTGGGTTGGTTTTCTAAAAATACTAGTTTCTATTTGATTAACCTTTCTTTTAAGCTGTAGATCTAAAAATGCCAGAGAATTATTATTTTCAATTTCATGTGTAAAATTTAAAAATGGTCTTAAATTATTTAAAAATTTTGAAATTACTACAAAATCTGATTCTGTTATGCAAAAAATGTCATCTATGTACCTTTTCCAAAAATTAATTTTGAGTTGCTTTGATTCTGTGACAGCTTGATCAATTTGGTCCATGAAAATGTTGGCTAAGGCCGATGAGATTGGGTTTCCCATCGGTAAGCCTTTGATTTGTCTGTAGAATTTATTTTGGTGGCTAAAATAATTGTGTTCCAAACAAAGTTTAATTAAATCAATCAAAGCCTCTGTGGAGAAAGGAAAATCTAGATTTTGATGGGTTTCTGTAAATTTTCGAAGTGCTAGAATAGCTTCATTGTGTGGGATTGAGGTGTAGAGTGATTCAACGTCGAAAGATACCATACAGCTGTTATTAGAAATTGAAAGGTCTCTAATCGTTTTAGCAGCTACTGTAGAATTAGGGACAGTGTGGGGAAGTAATTTCTGGAGGGGAGAGATGATGGATGAAATAAATTTAGTGAGGGGGTAAAGAGGAGAACCAGCATAGGAAACAATCGGACGTAAAGGTGTGTTCGGCTTATGTACTTTTGGGAGGCCATAGAAGTTTGGTAAATTCTTGTCCTCAGCCTTTAAATTTTCAAAAGTTTTTTTGTCTAATTTATGTGAACGTATGATTTTATTAAGTTTTTTATTAAAATCTTTAGTAAAATTAGGTGAAGGGTTTTTTGTTAAAGGTTCATAAATTTCTTTATCTTGAAGTAACTCTTCTACCTTAGTGTTGTAATTAGTTGTGTTCATAATTACTGTGTTTCTTCCTTTATCAGAGGGTGTGATAACAATATCTTTATTTTGCTTTAACGATCTAATAGCTTGTCTTTCTCCTTGATTTAAATTAGTCTTGTTTTTTCGTTCTAAATTTTTAATAATAGGAGTAACTTCTGTTCTAATTTTAGCCTTATTATTATCTGGTAATTGTTTTATCGAATTTTCTATAGCAGCTAGAGTTTTTGGAATATCAATTTTTTTGGAAGGTACGAAGTTTAAGCCTTTTGATAGAAGTGTCTTAATTTCGGGTGTAATTGATTGATTAGAAAGATTAATAACAGTATTTTGGTGAGATTGGGGTTGTGTTTTTTGTTGCCAAGTGTTTAATTTTTTTGAATGAATGTTGCGAATAGCAGTGGCTTTATTTTGACATTTGATATCTAAGCACTTATAAAATTTGTCAAATACTTCATCATTTAAAATTCCTTTTAGTTTAGGAATTAATTGATCAATATTTAATTGTAATTTGTTCAAATTATAATGACATTTTTTTATTCTAGCATTTAAAAGTTTCTTACCTGTATCAAATAATATTTTTCTAGAATAATTTGTGCGGACAGGATCTTTTAAAATTAAAGAAGGTGGAATTATGCTTGCGGCGAGACACTGGTGATTAAAATGTAAGTGTAATTTCCAACTGTTGATAGAAAGTCTAAGCCTTTCCATTGTTCTGGCTAGGCGAAGCGCGTCGGTACCAAAACTGGTTAAAATCGTTTTGAAAATAGAGCAATCCATACTTAATTCATTAGATAATAAAAGGCATATATTGGATTTAAAAATATATTTATTTTGCCAATATTTCGGCTGGCTGAACGCCAACCTTTATCGAGGCATTACATTTTTGTATACACAAACTCAGCGCCGCATAGTGTTATAATATCACAGTTGAAATCAATTAAAATACAGAGTAGGTGGGAGAAATTTGTGAATGTAAAAAAATAATTATTATAAAAAATTGCAATCAAAATGTAAAATATATTAAAATATTAACGGAAAAATATGGGTTCTATATATATATATATATATTGAAAATAGAGAAATCCATAAATAAATCTTTAATTATAAAGGCCTATATTGGATTAAAATATGCCTTTTTAATTAAATATATATTTATAATATGGTTTATTATTAAATATTATTTATCCATAAATATATATATAGTATTCCATAATCTCAAATAAATTATTTTTTTTTCAAATTTCAGATAAAGAACTCAAGCTCAGAAAAAATGTTTGTTATGAGTGTCTGAGCGAAGGAGATAAAGAACTCAAGCTCAGATGAAAGGTTTGTTATGAGTGCCTGAGCGAAGGAGATAAAGAACCTAAGCTCAGAGGAAAAGTTTGTTATGAGTGCCTAAGCGAAGGAGATAAAGAACTTAAGCTCAGAGGGAATGTTTTTATTAGTGCCTGAGCGAAGGAGATAAAGAACTTAAGCTCAAAGGAAAAGTTTTTTATAAATGCCTGAGTAAAGGAGATGAGGAACTCATACTCAGATGGAAAGAAAAGGCCAAATAAGTTGATAAGAAGCCTGTTATAGAAATTGAAGAAACTGTGAATAAAGTCAAAAGGCTAAAGAAACTGATAAGAAGCCTGGTTAAAAACTGAATGTAGTGAAAGGGATAAATAATTTGATTAGAAGCTTGTTGTAGAAACTGAAGAGGCTAAAGTTAGAAAAAAGATTGGTGATGAGCATAATAGTTCAGGGTAATTACTCCGATTGAAATTGGTTTATTTTTATGTATCATAATAGAATAAACCTATTATGTAAATACATTAAATATTTTCGCTCAATACCTCCAGTATATCACCTACTTATCGCTACTGTAAGTACAATAGTTAGATATAAAATTATTTAGATTTTGTCTTTATTTATTTATCAATTTTTTCCTCAATGTTTTCCATATTATATATGGAATATGTTATCATATCTCTGACTTGGATAATATTTTCCTTTTTTGATATAATATATTTCGAAGTGATTTTATTACAAAATATCAATATTTTTCATATCTTCTAAAAATTTTGAATCAGAATAAACTTTCGTTTTAATTCCGAATATTTTCTTAAAGGTATTACTAAATATCGTAAAATTCAATTTTTTTAAATCCGTGAATTTGATTTTTACCTATCCTTGAATTTTTAGTATTTCAGAGATTTATATGAAATTACCCCTTATATGGAATTAATTAATTTGTTATATGAAGTTAAAGTAAATATTATTAATAAGTATATATATATATAAAGTTAAAATAAATATTTAAAGCTCGAAGTTTCAGTGACTCTGTCACTCTACTGAGGAGAATCGATTCACTGAAACGGGGAGAATTAATATAAATTATTGGTTGATGCGACTAAATTATTTTTTCAAATTAACTTCTTACCAACAAATGATATTCAAAATTAAATATTTAAAATAATTTAAAAGTTAGTCTTCTCACAAACTCCTCAAACGTGTATTGTTGAAAATAAGTGTTGAATAGAACGCACAAACAACGATTGTAATTTAATGTTAATAATGTTTAAAGGAACATGCGCATATTTACTTGATCACAAGTCCAAGATGATACAAATATAATTGCCTTATTCAATTTGAATGACATCAGCTATCATCTAACATTGGAAAAAAAAAACTTTAGAATACAATATATATATAATCGACTTCCAGATCATTACATTTCAAATGGTAGGAAATTATAGAAATATAAAAAAGGCAGCAACTATAAGGTATTATTATAACAGCCATATATCTCCCTAGAATAATATATGTATGATATATGATTTCACTGAACTCTCTCTCTTTGCATATTTCCATTATTTGTTTCGAAGATATACAATAATATATACACCTACTCTTCAAATTGTTTCAAACTAATTCACCCATGATATATTATCTCTTTTGAGAAAAAAAAAATGAATGAAAAGAATAATTTCAGATTTTTATTTTGTGTCACTTCCCTTTTGTATTTCACGACCGATGTCCATTATCTCTACGTAAGCAGTTCACTTAGCTGGGAACATTAGAGGGGAACTGGGGGTGAAACTGGGGCATTGATTGCAGCTGGGGGGCAGCTAGCATGTTGTTAAAAGGTCCCTTTGCCCTGAGGTCGCTTTTGACATCAACCTCTTTGAGGGGTGAGTGGGTGATGAAGCGTCTCCCCCCTACCTTTCCCCCAACCCCCTAGGTGCTGTGAATTTTGATATTGTAAATGGATTATTGTAGGGTATACCCTATTATATGTTATAATGTAATATTTTCATCCAATTTTCTCTATTTGAATGAACCACTTATACCATAATTAACAATATTTTACCATTTTGGTATTTTCTAAATAGTATTTCGAGATATAGAAGGAAAATTAATATATTTAACGAAGGTCTACATGAAAGAGAGAACCATTGGTCGTTATTTCATTGATCTTTGTCACTCCTTCGATGAATGTATGTCAATTTTTGTCCTTAAAAGAAAAGAGTGATACAATTAATGGATATAAGATAATTTTGTTGTGCACAGATATTCTAACCAGAAGCAAAATATTTGAAAATAAAAGGTATTTTATGAATTTCATATACAAACTTAATAAATTACTTACTATATTCTTTTTTAAGGTGAATTATTCTGTGGTTGTCGATTTATTAAGTCCAGCGATGGCCCAGAAAAGTATTTCAAAGTTAGTGTTTATCAGCATTACGTCTTACCTAAATTTTATAGGAAGTCGATAAAGGAAGGCAAAAGGACAACACCCTTGAATGTCCATTGGGTTATGATTGACTTCCGCCGATTTGCCGTGCCTCGCAGCGGTGGTCATCTATTTCCTGGCCCCTCTTGTATGTTTGCCGACGGCGTAGTCTGTCATCCCAGCGAGCTGGAAGGATGTCTTTCGGCTCCCAGAATTCCTAAGACTGAGGTGCGGTAAATCATGTTCCTCAAAGGAACTCAATCATTAACAATTGTTTGGGTATAAGATGTTGCCTTGTTTCACTTGGTCTATTCATTGTAGAATTCTGTGGGGAAAATAATGTGGTAGTCCTATCATGCTTTCAAAGTCCAAATGGTGCTAAACTATTATTAAAACCTCATCTACCTTTAGAAGTAGTTTGAACCTAAAGAGGAAACGGATGTTCTTTTCATATTTTTTCTTCGCAGGAAACCTGAACCTTAAACTAAAGCATTTCCCACACTCTTCCAATACTTTTATATATAGCTCTCTAATATGAAAATACTAGAATCAATATAGAATATATATTCCAGCTATTCAGTTATAAAACTAATAGTCATTTTACCAGTCTATATGAATAGGGAATATTTTTAGAAAGGTATGGCGCCTCCGATGCTGTTTCAGTATTGATAAAAAGCTCGTCCGACTCGTTGAACCCAAAGAGGGGTCATTTCAGCAATGAAGTCGGCGATGGCTTCAGAGAGCTAGGAGCCTGGGCGAAGATAGTGCCATAGCGCCCCCGAAGGAAACGTCTTAGCTAGCCCCCTGAGATAACGTTGCGTCATCGTCTATGTAAGGGGCATGAAAAGACGTCTTGCTCGCAAGGAACGCCCTAGGTCCATCAAGGAAATATAGTCGTATCAGGCAGTGTCGTCCTCCTAGTCTCAGCCTCAGGCCTTGTCTTGACCTCTCGTTGTATCCACAGCCGGACTCGGCGACGGCCGTATCTCCGATACCAGATCTGCTCCGATTCTGGTTTATCGTTCCTATAATATCTTGGGTTTATGATTTGTGCTGGGTTTTTAGAATGGCTTAAAAACGCTGGCTCACCAGATAGCGATGAAACCGTGGCAGAGACATGACGTTGGTTTCCTGCAAGAATCAGATACCAATCCTAGGTCAATTTCGAAAACAAAAGATTATAATTCTTCATAAAAAAGAGGCGATGTTATGCTTATTCAAAGTGGCAACTGATAAGATCATTTGGGCTGCCGAACAGAGTTTCTGGCACGTTAAAACTTCGCGTACAGAGTATTCCTGGTTTCCTCTGTCGTTGTGGCCAAGGTGTCTATGGCCAGTCTCTGCTATACGTTGGAGTTGGCAAGAAGCTTTTCCATATAATTGTTTTGTCTATAAACCCACAGCTGCTGGACGCAGATGATGGCAGCAGAAATTTTGTGGTTTATCATAAGAGCGTATATTTGCCTCTGCGCCAAGGACCGCTTCTCTTGTTATGGAGTAAGCTTCAGGGATTCAGTGTTTTTGCTTTGATCCACACTAGCCGTAATGGCGACGGTTAGAATTTGATATTGGCGTAGCTTCTGGGGAATCTAGAAGGGAAGTGGCAAGTGGTTTATTCCAAGCGAAAGGGTGCGCAATATGCAGCCGTTCAAGGAAGATTAATTTATACTCCAAGCCTATTATATTAAGGAAGTTTTCCCACTTGTTCTCATTCTTGTGAAAAGGGAGCAACAGATCCTGTAGCTATGGTAGACGCGCGTGGCTATCCCTTTATCCTCAATTTCGAACCGAGCAGGAATCAGAATTTCACACCGTCATGCACGGTAAAAATGGCCGGCAGAAATTTCCGAGCTCCACCATTCGTTGAAAATGGGAATCACTCAGCCATATATATATATAGAGAGCTAGAGCGCCGAAATTAGAGCAGCGACCTTTATAAAGAATAGGAATTTACCCAAGGCGAGGCACACTTGTCTTTCTTTCTAAGAGGAAAAGGGCGCACGATGGCGTCTTCAAATTCAAAGGCTTTTTTCAGATCATCTAGGCGATATTAATATTGGAATAGACGACCAAAATATGACAGGTGATTTATACATCCTTTTTCCCATCCTTAACTCCAGCGCCAAATTTGCATGGCTCAAATCTGAATGGTATTTCCGCTAGAACATTGGTCTACCTGGCCGGTCCCCGATTCGGCTTTGACTCCGCCTGCAGGTGCAGAATTCTGGTGCACCTCGGCAGCCGGGCTTATTCTCAGAAAGCGAACAGTGGTCTTAGTATCTACAACATGGACGCGAGTCTCTTCTGCTTTTCAGATCAGAGCCTCTTCGGAAAGCCTCTTTCGCCCATGGCTAACAAGGATGAAACTATTGTCTTCCTCCTTTGTTTGCCTTGGTCGACGAGGTAACCTACTTGTTGACGACTTGCCTGTGTCAGGCTGTTGATCTTCGTTTTCAACCAGGGCTGCTACTGGGATCTGAGGAGTGATGATTGCATCAGAAGATGAAAAATATAAACAATTTTTAAATGTAATATAATTTCGATATTCATATAAATTTAATTTATAAAATTTTTCATATAGCTTCAATCTAAAGGCAATGTGGTTTCTATCTTCACAGCGACTGACTTTTATTGGAATTACCTTCCGCTGAGATTTGAAATGACTTGATCGCCTTCTTGAAAGGCTATTCAACTCCTCGGCTTCGCCTTTTTTAAAAGCTATCTTCCGCAATCTTCGTCACAATTTAATACTCCTTTAGACAGGCTTTGCTTTTCTCAGTGATTGTCATTTCGAAGAGCTACTTTTCTCCGTGACTCCACACGTCTTGAATGCCCTATTGACGTGCATTTCCTCTTCAAAGCGTACGCTTTTTCAAAGAGCTACATTCCGTTGAGACTCGCCACGCATTTGTCGCCATCATGACGGGCTTTCCATATCGCCAACAAGCAGACATTTAAAGAGTTATCTTGAGCTAGAACTCTACATTTTTTTATTGACCATTTACTGGTATTTCTCTTCTCATCGACCTACATTTCAATAAGTAATTTCGCAGAGCTACATTTCGCTTAGACTCGATACGCCTTGTTCGCTCTCATGAAAGGCTTTTGATCTTTTTAACTATCGCCCATTTGAAACGCAATCTTCTTCTAGGACACTATAAGCCTTGATCTCCCTCTTTAGACGTTTTTTCTTTTCTCAACCTCGACCTTTCGAATAGGTACTTTTCGCTGGATTTCGACACGCATATATATTTTTCTTGAAGAACTTGTCTTCTTCTCAATTATCGTCCTTTTTGAGAATTATTTTTCACCAATAATTATTTCCTTGAACTTGATTTCTAGAGGTTATACTTGACACTTTTCATCGAACCTTTATATATAACGTGCTTTCTCTTCTTTTCAATAAATAATTTCATATAATCCATACTTTTCATCTTTAATGTTGCCTTGATAATTAATTTGGATAACTGCATCCCTCAATGGTTTTGTGATTTTCTCTTTGACATCAATAAAATTCTATAAGCATTTTCATCGCTTAGAGGATGCGACATTGATTTAGTTAAAATATATTGACGATTATTCATAGTCCATATCTAGTAATCATTCTTCTATTTTTAAACTTTACAAACAATTAAAACCTCATTAGCAACAATAAATTTTCAAGATTTGAATAATCCAATATAGTGATTTATACTATATCTTCATTTACAATTTTGAATATACTCTTGCTAAAAAAATATTTATGATTAAAATATTCAAAGGAATTTTGAGAATCAAAAATATAAACGATATATATATATATAAATATTCTACTTAAATATGCAAAATATATAAAACGAGTTACTAATCGATCTCTTTTATAAATTCGATTAAAAAACGAATGAGACTTTAAATATTATTTGGAAATAATTAAACTAATCGGAATTAAATTTCTTAATATTTTTCAAATTTTTATTGCGAATTGTAATACGAATACATGCGCTTATTTTGAATAAGCTAAAGTTCGCAAAAATTCGAAATTTCCGTTCAGGAAGGCGACACAAATGGTACATCGAACCTTCAAAAAGGCAAGCGGAGCCGTTAAGAGTGTGATTGAGGTGTTTTACACGAGACTGAAGACAAGATATCGCTGTGCGAGGATACTGGCTAAGAAAGAAACATGGAGGGCAGCCTAATCGCGTTGCGAAGCAGTCCATGGGGTAGAATCTACAGTTTCATCAAGGGAAGGTTTAAGCGCAAACCTCTCTAACTTTCCCACCAGACAAAGGTTTCACTGAAGGTCCGCAGGACACATTAAAATAACGCATTGGAATACACTGGAACTCAGAGTGAGAAAATTTCAGGCTATGGTTTTCCTCAGACCACACGCGAGAATTACCTGTACCGCGACGGGATCTGGTTATCTACAGACAGCCAATCCAATGGTATGTCTCAATAAAAGTACTGGGAGTTATGTTTGACCGTCGTCTATATTTCAACCAGCACGTAGTTAAAGTCTGTGCTAAAGTCCACGGCATGTTTCCGCGTTTTGCCGCAGCCGCTAACTTTAACTTTGGTTTTAATCACAGCACCTTGAGAACTCTGTATCTGCAAGAGGTTGTTCCTGTCATTGCCTACGCCTTGGCGGTATGGTTTCCCAATTTTTCTTAACCTTCTTAAATATTCTACTAAAAGGTAAAAAGGTTTCTTTAGTAAATGCTTGCAGAGCTGTCTGTACAGATAGAAACGCTGCCCTTATCTGTTTCTCTCGGGTCCTTCTCCATGACTTGGAAATCGCGGCTAAAACTGAATTATACTTGAAAAAGTATGGGTCTGGTCGATGGTAAAGTTCAACTCGAGCCTCTTCTCTCTCCAAATCCTCACTCTCTCTCTCACTCCCATATTATTCCGTTCCAAATATTTTTTCTGCTCCTCTATTCCACGTTGCATATCATACAGATGGCTCCAAAACCAAAGATGGAGTTGGCGACGGCGTGTACAGAATCTCTGGTTCAGGATTAGAAGGCGCGAGCCGATCGAGAAATTGACTTATACAGTGGACCATATGAACATGCTATGCTATTTCTGGTGTACAATTGTGGTTGCTGACTTAACATTGCGACTCTCATTATTAATCTGGAATAAAAAGTATCAATAGCGAAATATATTTTGAACACAAATTTATTTTATCACCAATTTATATATTTTTTTATTTTTCGGAATTTTTTATAAATATATATAAAAAGTATGTCTTTTCCCAGCACCTACTGATTTATACTAGCCCTTTATTTACTTTATCTTATATTTCTTCTGTATCTTATCTTCCAAGTCCTGAGGAATCTCAATTTTTCAACATTTTAAATTCTGAAATATTTTATTTATGTAAAATGACATTTGAAAATTATCCCGCATGTGTTTCTTTTCAACGAAAAATCAAAATGTGTTTTAAGGACAAATAACGATTATTTCTAACCTTAGGGATGAGGTATGAAAGAATGAATTGTGAAGGGTAATGATAAACGGAAAAATAAAAATGTCCACACACACAGGGATGGGAATTATTTTCCATTTATCATTACTCTTCACAAATTATCCTTTCATACCTCATCCCTAAGGTTAGAAATAATCGTTATTTCTCCTTAAAATAAATTTTGATTTTTCGTTGAAAAGAAACACATGCGGGATAATTTTCAAATGTCGTTTTACAATCACAAGCCGCATAATAATATATTTTATTTTATCTTGAGATGTCTCTCCTCCTTCAACACATTCAAAGAATGAAACAAACGCTGTGGATTACATATATATATTTAATATATACAAACATTTTATGTAGTTATAATTTATATATACAGATCAAAACATATATATTATAATTATTTTAAATATTTATTCAGTGTGAATTTGATTTTTATCACTATACACTGTATATACAAACATGTTCATTACATTCATAAATAAAGCATAAAACAAATTTAAATTAATGTTAAAGGTTTGCATTTCAGATGTTCCATTTGATGGTAAATTATCAGCCTTTAGGTTGTACAATGACCACGGATTTTGATTTCTTGCAGAATAGATTTAAAGCCATTAACTCGAATATATTCATGATGGCAAACATAGGCACTCCCAGCCATATTCCCATGAATCCTCCATAGTAGCTGAATATTTCCAAAGTCTGAAACATTCAAAAAATCAATACATATAAAAATAGATAGCCATTATCAAAATATACTTTTAAATTTGATATAATAACCATAAATAGATAATCAATTAAAAACCAATATAATGAATCAAAATATAATTTATTTACCTATTTTAGTTGGCTGAACGCCATTATTTTATAAGGCATTACAATGTTTTTTTTTTTTTTACGTTAACAACAAAGGGGCTAATTTTATTGTTGATATAAATACGTTGTTCTACGGTGTTCAAAGTCCGTTTAACATGTTCCAATATATGCGGCTGTTATTTATACACACATAGAGCTTATTAATTAAAAAGGCATATATTGAATCAAAATATAATTTATTTTACCAACAGAGCTTATTGAGACAAAATAGTCGTTAAAATACATATGACTTTGATCTATCTATACCGCGAAAATAAAACAAATTATTCATCAGAGGCAGAAATGACATACTGATATTTTGGATGTAAGAAGCTCATTGGAGTGCTCTATGCTCGAATAAACACTAGTTTTCATCATTAAATATAATAAACATATTACGAATATCAAAAAAATGAAATTGTACTCATAACAAGTGGATATAAATTAAAAGAAAAGCATCTTCTTATCTCGCGCAAATAAATATTCTTGATTAGCTTTCTGGTTGGCTTTCCTTGATTAAAAATAAAGGTGTATTTGGCCAATTCTAGAATATTTCAAACATCATATATTAGTTACTATTTATTACAACAGATGGCATAATCCATCAGCAACTTTAGGTTTCGCGAATTAGAGATTCCTTTCTCTCAAAATATTGCAAATAATATTTATTTAGAATATTTCTTATTATTATACAAATTAGGTCACTTTAAAGAAAACACAGCATGTTATAAGCTCTAGGGCAGACAAGAAAAAGGTCTACCTAGAACAAGATGTGTAGACACTATGTAAGTAGGCGGGGGCAGGATTCTCATTTCAGAACAGAAAGTAGAACGTTTAAAATATCGAGGAAAAATAAATGTGGTTATTGGGTGTCATCACTAGTATTCCTTAACTAGATTACAATCTGCAATTAAATATATTCACTAATCTATAGTATTCTATATTTTAAAAATGGTAATATCAATTTATAGGCAGGGTAAATTTCAATTTGAATTGATATTAAATAAAATTATTAGTTATCATGTGTTAATTAGTTGATTATTCATATAGCACTTTGAATATATTAAAGATACCACTTCTTAATACTATTAAGTATCCTAACCTATATGTACTTTAATATTTACATCTTTATAAAATTGAGTAAACTTAAAAATTAAAAAAATATCGTTTATATAATAATGCTTTTAGACAAATTTGTATAATTTATTTTTTAAAATTTTGTTTATATAGTAGAAATTTCCCATAAACGATCGCCTAAAAGTGGATAAACACGGTTTCTCCTGCTGATAGTTTCTTATCATAGGTTCTGTTTCGATTGAAATACCTATCTTAAATTGGCATGAATCACATTCTTTGGTAAGAGAACACCTTCAAGCTTTTTTCATGCTTTTAGGTGGTCTTTCATGGGATTATACTGAATTATTATTCATGATTCCTCAGTATATAGACATTTTAACTATTCAAACAATTTTATAGATTATTCTAATCAATTGTATTACAGAAAGAAAAAAAAAGTATCAAGTATAACGGATAATATATAATAAATGCTATATAAAATATAGGTCCGCAATATATAGATGATATCCAAAATTCTTATTCACTATACAATAATTTTATCAATTGATATTATATATTGTATATTAAATTTAGTTAATTTTCTAATTTCTTAATAAGTTTGATATATAAGTGTTAGGTTTCTTCATTAATATGGTATATATGTTATATTTTATCCAAGCCAGGCTAGGGTCTTTTCAAAAATAATTTCAAGTCAAAGAACTAAGGGTAAAAATATATTAGGAACAACTTACTTCATACTTTGGAACGAAGGTATAGACAATAGTCTCTGGGGTCTGAATCATCATGAGAACGACCATGGTATTTTTTCTGAAACCACAGACAAAACTGAATATTGGAATATTTTATGATTAAATATAAATCATATTTAAATTTTGTATCACCTAATAGGAAAACTATGATATTAACTTTGAGAAATACAAGAAAAAGGAAATAGCAATTTATTAATATTTCAGCACAAAAAGAGATATCCATAGAAACGTTTTAATGACGGGTAATGAAAATTTCGAAAAAGGGCCCATATTAGGGCCAAAATATAGTATATGAATATATATTATTTTTATAATACTTGTAAATGAGCTTTGTTTACCATTCTGCAGAATTTATTTTTACTACCACGGTGATATAACAGGGTCAAAGTGGATGATATTGGGAATATATCTTATTGAAATATTTATCATAGAAATCATCTGCTCGTGTTATAGTATCATGCAGGAATAATTTTGTCACTTTTAATAATTTCTGTTGACACGATGTTTCAGCGATTCGCTTCCACCTGCATTCTCTTTATATAATACTAGACGAATGGCCCGGGCAACGCCCGGGTTTTACCCGAGTGCGAATATATTTTAAAAACGTTTTAATCTTCATCTAGATCTTCATCTTGTCAACACCTTGTATACATCTTGCTTCCTAGGGTTGCCCGGCAACGCCCGGGTTTACATGATTAAATGTATTATTCAAACACATTAAACATGTGCCCGTTGGCTGCCAGCGAGTAAATGTCGGCGCCCGTTGACTCCCGGCGAGCAAGCGACCGCTCCCGTCGGCTGCCGGCGGGCGAGTGGCTTCCCGGCGCATGCGCGCGCCCGTTGACTCCCGGCGAGCAAGCGACAGCTCCCGTCGGCTGCCGGCGTGCGAGTGCCTTCCCGGCGCATGCGCGCGCACAGGGAAGCCACGTGTCGCAGGCCGTCCAATGGGCGCGCCCCGCCATCAGATTCCACCGCGTTCTAGATGAGCTATTTAGAATAATTTGAATATATAGTTTTAATAATTGATTTATATATTTTTTAAAATAGCCTATCGTCATCCTCGTTATTTTTTACCTATGTATTGAAATTTTGGTTTGAATTAGTGAACTACTGCGAATTTGTATACCGGACATAAAAACCAACCAACCAACCAACAAACATATAAACATTCATTTTTATATATATAGATTACCACATAATCGTCTATAAAAACTTATTAGTTCTACAATAAAAATCGCCGATTTTTATACTCTACATATTGATCTAATTTCGTCAATACATACATAAATATCATTATTGCGGAAAATTAATCAGGTCTCCAGAGAAAAGTGTCTTTTCTCTGGAGACCTGATTAATTTCACTTAAAATATTGATGCAAGGTATTATTTTATTGAACATATATCATTATTAATATTCGAAACTATTATAGACACGTACGATTATTTTGAAAATTTAACCATTTCTACTGCCTTTGTTTAATGTTTAATTTTCAAAAGAATCATACGCGTCTATAATAGTTTCGAATATTCATAACAGATGGTGCGCTGATGCATCATAATATATAATTGTTGTTGTTATTAATGATACTCACATATCTGTCATATTCTCCATTGGCCTTGGATTGGCATCTCTACTGTAAAAAGAGAATACTCTAAGGAAAAGTGATTCCTGAAAATAATTAAGATTAAAATACACACATATTTGACAATAATTTAACACATAGTCTAGTGGGTGTAAAAATATATTGTATTTTACATTCTAAATATATCTCTGCATCGCTTTTAAATGTTCTATCGATTAAGAGATCTTTTAAATTAATCTGAAAAGAAAAAATGGCTTAGGCTAAGAAACAGAAGTACTGTGCGTGTTTGTTTATTTCAATATATTCGGTAATATTCTCTATTTTCTCTATCTATAAAACTACATATTATATTTACCTATTCAACTATTTTGCATCATGTAGAAATGTAGATCAAGGAATTATAAATGGACTATATTTAGATTTTAAAGATTTTTTGGGCTCATGTCATAAACCTTGGTAAGTCAACAATTGAGTTGGAAGCAGTCGTAGGTCGAGTGGCAAGACGTACAGAGTGTAATGTCCGCTCAGGACAGTAATGAAAAGTTTGGGATCAAAAGGAGCTCTCCCAGGACGTCTCAAGTGGCACCAGGACCGGGGAGAAGTCGAGGAATACCACAGGAAGGCCCGGCGTCAGGCCTGGAGCCGCGGGTCAAGAAGGCCAGCAAAGATGGCGGCCGTGAGATGACAATAGACCTAATACTGAGCGTACCTGTCAGAAATATGAACTGTAAAACTGCCCTGTTTTTGGACATTTTTGGAATTTATAACTTAAGGTATAATCAAAAATTTATATTTATAATTACATGAATTATATAGTGATAGCAAACATATGAAATGGTAATTAATATGTTACAAGATTAAATAAGGATTATTAACTTATTAATAATTAACTATGTTTAAAATACGATATTATAACCACAGAGTGTCTCTCCCGTTAAATTAAATGTCAAAAATATACACTAATATGAAAATATATATAAATAATCAATGAAAATATTTAACAGATTATTACTTTGTATTTGTAAAATAATCATAAAGGTCCCTTAGCATGTTTGTTCAATATTCTCTAGCTGTATATAGTTTTTTCGGGGTTTTTGTTCATATTAGTTCTGACGCCATTAATAAATACTGTCATATATTAAGATATATAAAGACTCGATTACTATGCTATAAGTAGTGGAAAGGCTGGCCCGATACCCATTAATAAATAAAAGGAAAATTGATTCTGTTGAACCGGAAGAAACTACTATGAATGTAAAGACGGAGGCAGGTACCCAGGTAAGCAACTACATTGTTCAACATCTGCCAAGGAACCCCCCCCCCCCCCCCCCATTTTGTCCGGGGAGGGTGGTGAAGGTCCCCAAAAATGTTTAAAAGGGTATGAACGTTTGGCAAGGCACAACCATTGGGACGAAACCCTCTGTCTTACTAAAGTTTATTTTTATCTGTCTGGAACTGCTCTGAAATGGTTTGAGAACAACGAAGAAAGGATCCAGACTTGGAAGGAATTCACATCTCAATCATAAAATGTGTTCGGGAAAAAAAAGAAGAAAATTCAAAATTGTAAGCGGAGAAGAAACTCAAAACAGGGTCGCAATCTAGAAAATTATCAGATTTTATATCGGATTTTATACCCATATAAACATAATTGAAGAGCTTAGAAAAATTTTCTTAATTTCCCTTTATATTTTCGACGGTTTCTACGTGTTATTGATTTTAAGCACCGTTTCATTTATTGTTATAAATAGATTTTAATTTATACATTATATCCAAAAATAATATGAAAAGGATACTCACCCTAAATTCAATAGGTCTAGGAGAGTCTAATGAATCAATTTCATATGTTCTAAAACAGATCAAGCTAAAAATAAGAATATGATTTAGTTATATGAAATTATGTTTTTTTTATAAATTTACACTACTTCCCAGTTATATATAATGGTATCATATCTATCTAGCACAATAATTTAAATGTCTAATTCATTTTTATTATGTGATTATAAATATGTTGGTGCGGTTCTGATAAAGATATCTCTATTGGTTTATTATTACATTGATTTATTCTGACAACACCATTATTTTAAAGTGTCATCATGAGGCTTGCTTTTTCCTGTGAACTGTAAAAAACCTAGTTCCTGTTTCCCCTAAAAATCGACTTTTGTATCAAAAATGTGTTTTTGCGGGGAGTTTTACTTCATTACTTCAATATGAATAAAAAATAAGTCAAAAGTGATAAGATTTTAGTGGAAGTATATGGTGACCATGCTCTAGATGAACGAACATGTCAGAAGTTGTTTTCAAGGTTTAAAAGTGGCAATTTTGATTTGGAAAACGAAGATAGACCCGGAGCACAACAAAAATTTGAGTATTAATAATTAGAAGCAAACCTCTATGAAGATCCAAAACAAACTGAAAGGTAACTTGCAAAAACATTTGTATTCACTCAACCGGGTATTTTCATCGCTTAAAAGAAATTGGAATGATCCGGAAGGTATATTTTGGGGTGCCGAATGAACTGAAGCCAAGATACGTCGAATATCGTTCTTCCACTTGTTAACAACTTCTCCAATGTGAAAAAAAAGAAAGGAGTTTTTGCATCGAAATATAACTGGCAATGAGAAGTGGGTCCATTACTATTAATATTTAAAACGTCGGACAACGTATAGATACCCTGGCCGTGCCTCATCATCGATGGCTAAGCCGAATATTCATTGCGAGAAGAATATGCCCTGTATTTGGTGAGACCAGCTAGGAGTGGTATATTATGAGCTGCTACAACCAAACGAAAGGATCACAGAGGAGGTCTACCGAAGACAATTGATGCGTCTGAGCCGAGCATTGCGAGAAAAATGGCTGCAATACGCCAATAGAAACGACAAATTTATTTTGCTACTTTATAATGCTCGGTGACATGCTGCAGCACCCTTTAAAACGTACTTAGAAACGCTCAAATGGAAAGTCTTACCCCACCCGCCGTATAGCACAGACTTCTGATTATTATCTCTTCCGATCAATGCAACCTGACTTGGCTCACCAGTACTTCTCAAATTATAATGGCGTCAAAAAATGGTTCGATGAATGGTTAGCGGTCAAAGAGCCTTTTTCCGCGATGGGATCCGTCAATTTCCATAAAGATGGGAAAAAGTAGCAGCTAGCGACGGACAATACTTTGAACATTGAAGGTCTAATCAATTTTTCACAATAAAACTTCAATTTTCGAAAAATAAACCGCACTAACCTATTTATACTCCTAATATTTTGAAATTTAATAATAAAGTCTGAAAAATATAAATAGGTATATCAAATAAATGAATATAAATAATGAAAAGGTAAATGTGTCAATTGTGTTTTTTTTTTGTCAATATTTCGGTTGGCTGAACGTCAACTATTGCAAAGCATAACAACGTATTTATTTTGTATAAACTAACTCAGCGCCACATAGCATCATTAGATTACAGCTAAAAATAGTTTTTTTTTTTTCAAATATATAAAGAGGGAGGGGGGTGGGGGGGGAGAAAGATTATATGCATGAAAATTATTATGAAAATATTTTAACAAAATAAAATAAAATTCTTGATACGAAGTGTTTAAATTTTGAATTAATATAAAAAATAAGGTGTATCTTGAATTATAAAATAACATTAACATGTATATAGCATATAATATATATATATATATATTAATAGTAGATTTATATTAATATACAATTTAAAATATTTTTAAAAGATTTTTTAAAATGTTTCTTAAACCGTATACATTTAGATATGAAAAAACAATAGGAAAAAATAAAAGATAAGTGGTTCAGGTATTGATATTAAAAATAAAGAAAGCATCTCCTGACCACGAGCACGTGAATTTTTAGATGGCAGAGCGCCATCTAGTGGAGCAAAAATAAGCTAAACGTTTATTTAACTTGCTCCGTGATATTTGGCCAACCCAATTTCTTGATAAATCGAGAAAAGCCATCCAGGAACGCGCTTCGCGCTATTGGCGCTCGTCAGCGTGGAGTAGGCTGTAACCACTGCAACCAAAAATATTTTTGATCTCAGTGGTTCCAGCCTACTCCACGCTGACGAGCGCCAATAGCGCGAAACGCGTTCCTGGATGGCTTTTCTCGATTTATCAAGAATATCACGGAGCAAGTTAAATAAACGTTTAGTTTATTTTTGCTCCACTAGATGGCGCTCTGCCATCTAAAATCCACGTATGCTCGTGGTCAGGAAATGCCTTCTTTATTTTTAACATTTAGATATGTAAGGGTTATTAAAATTGAAGCAATATGAAAATTTTAGTTTATTTTGTTAGTAAATTTCTCTAATAATATTTTTCAAGCTTAATATCTCCCCTTTTTTGTATATTTTGCATACCTTTTTAACATTAATATGATGACGCGTATAACGTATAAAAATAAATACGATGTTGTGTCTTGAAAAAGGTTGGCATATTGGCAAATTAATCTTTTTTTTTCCTCATTCAATCCATTATGGAGTATCCTATTTTGAAAATATATATTTGAAATATAACTAATTCTGTGGATATCTATATCATAAAAAGAAAGTGCATTTGATAATTGAAATGAGAGGATTATAATAAAAATAAAAACTTATAAAAAAAAAGTTCAATAATATTTGAATATATATGCTCAAATCCCTGCAAAGTTAACCTAATTATGAATTAATTCCATTGAAGAAGGGCACAAGGATCCAAAATCTTGAGAATAGAAATTATAAATTCCAGAAAGCAATTTATCCCTATGTGATATTTAAAAAATTAGAATATTAGTGCGATATAATTTTTAAACTCCTCTAAAATTTACAAATACAAAATAAGGAGTTTGGGCGTCAAATTATTAAAATAACATGATAAAATATAGCAATTGGCTGAATAAATTCATGTTTTAGGAAATAACCAATCAAAAGGCAAATAACACTGACACCATACGTTAAAACATTGACCCTTTTGATTAATTTTAAAGTGTAAACGTATTCAAAATATAATATAAATCGTAAATATATAAAACAGAAACAAATGATTGAGAATAGTGTACAGCATGGAAATTTTTGAATGGGCTAAGTCGGGATATATTATTGTAATAATCATAATCATATTATCATCACAGTGATATATTTTTGTTATCCAATCATACAACAGAATCTATGAACACTTACAGGCATTCAGGCTTACAACGCGCATAGCAGGTATCCAGATCTATCTTGTTTAAACAAGGGGCGTCATCTGAAAAATAATTTATCAATTAATTCTTTATATCATTTATTGTTGATGGAGGAAGATATTATCAAGCCATGATGAAGTAACAGAAAATAAATTATCATTAAACAACTCTATGTTAACTCTTCATCTATATATGTGTGTGTTGTAAATTCAATTTGTAAATATTTTAATATATACTTAATATACCCACATGTAATATAGTTATAGTGTAACAACCAAAACTGTAGACATAATACATCTCGACAGTTTAGTCATCATGCAATACAAAGCGAAATAATAAAATTATGCAGTGCAGTGGTAAAATGAATCAACTGAAGCAATAAAAAAACGAGTAGAAGTTTTACAAAGTAAATGATATACACCATAATTAGTTTTGAGGTCAACAGCCCTTAATGGTTACTCCGAAATACCTGGGATAATCTCTCAAAACCACTAATTCATTCAAAAGATGCGATTTACTATAAAGGCAAAGCGCTGGCAGCGATAGATGCGACCTGGGAGATATTGACAAACTCAAAGATGAACCTTTTACAGTCATTATGAAACTGTTGTAAAGAATAGTTCTGTCAACTTTACGCCGCGCCAATTTTGTCAAATGGGCAAGGATGATCCTAAACAAGGTCTAAGATATGTTTCTTCGCAGATACTTAAATCTCCCTAAAAATATTCCAGGATTTATCCTAAGGTTTAAAACTGCGAGATTTTTCACTTGCAGCTACATCACATAAATTAACTTTAAAATTTTGGTTAAGAATATTAAAAATGACGAATCAAGGTTACAATCTATTTGTTTAATACAACTGTGGGATATATCTACTCGGACAAAACAAATAAATAGGTTTCTCCGAAAGCATAACAAATATTTTAAATTATACAGGATTCTCATGGCTTATTGACTGTTTCGGCTATTGTACCCTACAAAGCGCGATTCCTCAAATTATCAAGCCTGCTACCGACCAGGCTCACAAAGAAGACCTACTAAAGAATAGCGAATTCTGCATTTTATTGAATTACTATGAAAATATACTTTTTTCTATACCAGCAGAATAATATTTTTCTGGAGATCTCCAATAGCAGTCAAAAGATGTATCGCACAAGTAGGAATACTCTTTACACTGTTCAAAGAAAACCACGCTAAACTATTTAGCTGAACTGATCGTTTATGTCTATTATGTAATAAAAAAAACGACTCTGAACTGGAGCACCACTTTTATGTTTAAAGTTAAAAAGTGAAAGGTACATAATCATATCATCTTGCTCTGGAGGCTCTACTGTCTAAGGCGACAAAGAACAAATACAATGCATTGGTCCTGTACAGGTTTTACAGGGCGTCGCAAAAAAAAAAAAACACTAAGTGAAGAGAGTCGTGTGTAAATAGAAATAGAAACGAACGATCACCTAAAATACCTATTCTTTTCTGGGCTGTTTATACCTGGGCGAATCCTGTGTAAGGCATAGTTTCCCATTAAAAGGCTTGTTGTTGTTGATATTGGTAATTAGAAAGGAGTGATTCATATTGAGACAATAGTAATATTTTGTAAAGTATATATTTGTGATTTAACATATAACCTTTGAGTCAAAATTGAACCGAAGTAATTTTATACTTTTTAGTCCGTTTTTATAATTTTCTTTTCAGAAGTTACTTTACTTTTGATTATTTTCAACGGTGTAAAAATATTGGGAGCGCCTAGCTCTTCATTAGGGTATCGCTTTATTTGATAAATAATTGGTGTGGTATGTCTATTTATATATATCATAAAGTTTATTCAAAATATTTTCAATTTCGAATTATTGGAAATTTTCTCACTTTTGCTGCAGAATCGAAGACCTCCTGGATAAGGGACTTCGAGGTAATGACAATGGCATATAGCACCGATGGTCTCATGGATACACTTGTTGATACACATCTGTACATACACATGAACACTTATAATATTTCATTTTATAAAAAAAAAATAACCCTTTAAACTCTTACTTTGAAAAAGCATTTCGGAACAACATGTGAACATTTTTCATGGGAATATTAAAGAGAGAAAAAGGAAGTTATTTCTAGACTATTTAGAAAGCCATTTAATGTTTTTAGAGAAAAATATATAAAATATTTATATTGAATTGGGACTCCAAATAAATGTCAAGGAATCCGTTACTTACCTTCCTTGACAGTACACCCTTTTTATATTTCTTCCATTGACCGAAATAGTCGAAACAGTTAGTTCTGTAGGGATAGGGTAGTCTCTGATGGATGTTCTACAAAAAAGGTAACAAATTAAAGCACACATACTGATTTTGTATATCAGTGACTTGATCAAATGTATCACACTTCATCATGAAAAATGAGCATATTTTTATATAATCATTATTCATTAAACTGATATATTTGGTTAAAAAGGACAAAGGTCGCTTCTCCTGTCGAAATATACGTTAAAGACGCCATCCTAGACGCCATCTATTGACCGTCGACGCAAACTTAGCAGTCTCGGGTTGGTGACAAAGTCACAACACCACGGGAGATGGGAGAAGCGACCTTTGTCCCTTTTAGATCAATATCCTTCTGGCAAAATTTCTATATTTAAGATATTTATTATTTAATATTATATTCTTTATGCGGCTAATAGACCTAAAAGAATTGAATGAATTCACTTAGCTTGTATCATATCTTAATTTGTAAGCTTATTTAAAAAATGAGTTCTACATCTTTGTGAGATTATTGCAACCAGGATATGTTATAGCATATATATAATTATCAAAATAATGTCATATTTATAGTCATAAATTTTATTTTTCTAACAATGATATATGCTTCGAATATTTATTTCATTTAAAATAGATTATTATAAAATAAATAAACAATCCAGGGCTAAGTTTCTTGTTCGATCCTTTTATATTCAAGTTTTCGGACTTATCAGTCCTTCAACAGGAGTATCATTACAATTACAATTATTTTATTTCCAAAGCGCTATATCCCGCAAGGGATACTTGCAAAAAACAAGGAGAAAAGTTTATTTACATAAGTTATTTACATTATTCAACGCATGAAAACATTAGATATCCAGATTTTGTAGAAGGTTTTAAATGTATTTACTTAGTCTAGCCATATATTTTGTTACAAAACCAAATCAGTGATAAAAATTTCAATTTGACCGCGTGAAGTATTCAAAATACAGTAGTTGTTATTTGAATATCTCGTACACACGTGTTCAGAAAAAAAATCGGAATATATTTGTTTTTTTTTTTTGTTTTTTGATAATAAATTGGGGTGTTAAAGAAAACCATATAGCTGTAATAGCCTTATACAAGGTAGGCCAAAGTCTTTCATCCATTTTTAAACTTTTACAAAATTTGAATATTACGCGTCAATTTGTTTATCGAACCATTGAAAGGTTCAACAAGGCTGGCACTATTAATGTCCTTGAAAGTTCTGGTCGACAGCGCGTGCAACGAGCGCAAGCAGCTATAAAAGACATTCGCGAAAGAATTCGTCGAAATCCACGCCGCAAAACAAAATATCTTAGCAAAGCAGATGAATTTAGCTCCAAGAACCGTTTCTAGGATAATCAACGAAGACCTTGGACTGAGTGCTTTCAAACGACGCACAGGTCACTTGATAACCCCTGCTCTTAGAGATATTAGAAGGGTTAGATCAAAAATGTTGTTGGCGCGGCATTATGGTCGGTGGCATGAGAAAATCCTTTTCACAAACAAGAATATTTTTATGTCGAGGAAAATATTAATTGTCAGAATGATAGGATATATGCTCGTAGCTCTTTAGAATCTTCTCTGAAAGTCAGAAGACTTGAAAAAAGTCACCATCCTTCTTCTGTCATGGTTTGGTGAGGAGTTAGCTACCAAGGTGAAACAGATATTCACTTCTGTGCCAAAGGTATAAAAACTACAGCTAAAAACTACCAAGAATATATTTTGGAACAAATAGTAAAGCCTCTGAATACAAAAATATTTAATGGAGAACATTGGATGTTTCAACAAGATTCAGATCCTTCTCACAAAGCTAAGTCAACTCAGCAATGGTTGGAGACGAATGTTCCGGAGTTCATTAAGGCCAATGAATGGCCCTCTGGAAGCTCTGATATAAACCCCCTTGATTACAGTTCATGAGCATATTTAGAGGAGAAGGTGTGTTCTAAAAGATATCATAATTTGGATCAATTGAAATCAGAATTGGTGAGAGCAATGAAAGAAATACCCTTAGAAAAGGTGCGTGCCGCCATAGATCAGTAGCCCGAACGTTTGAGATCCTGTGTCAAAAAAAAGGGAGGACATTTTGAATGATTGTATATATTCAAAATCTATGTCCTATTGGCTGATAAAATATGTATTTATATTACATTAGGTTTTGTTCTTAATCATTTAATTTCTCAAATTGTTTGTAACAGAATTTATGGCTAGACTGTGTACAAAATGAATTGAACTTTAAATATGATTTTTTTTACCTGAAATCAAATCGTTAAGTTCACAAACAACTAGTTCATTCTTCATTCTATAATCTTGAAATGCTGAGCAATCGATCAGTAGATGTCTTGAGGTTTGTTCCTCAATACCACAAAAGCAACATGAATCCTCCACTGCCTTTATTCTATTTAAAAAACCTTTGAAATTTCCGTGGTTTGTAACAAATTGAGTATTATAAAAATTTGAACGAAAGTATTTAGGGATATCTTGTATCATGTTAACAAATAAATAATAAATAATATTTTTATATACACATTATTATATACATATTTTAAATACTTATGATATTGAAAGGAAGAGAGAAAATAAATGACATTATTTTGTTTGCACAAGAAACATAGCCCTGGAAACTTTATTTATTTTATAATATTATTAAAAAAGGAATAAAGTTTATTTTTAAATCAAGATTAATATAGATAATATTTCTACTTACAATTTTGAAACGTTGATATGTGAATCCATTCGACTTTATTTTCTCTCCATCAAAATATGGATCATATAATTCATATGGAGAATGGATTCTGTAGGCAGATGCAGTTTTCCCAGGTTTGAATTTGTCCAGTGGGTTATCGTACATAAGAACGAATAAGGCTCTCTTCGCGTTGAAATCGAAGATTGTTTCTAGAATAAATTATTGTTTAGTTACATGTCACATTAATGTATAAATAATGAATGTACTCACCTACTTTAGTACTCACTTTTACAGCGCTTTCGTTGTAACGAAACAGTTGATGATTCATCACAAAACATTCCGTAACTAAACCGTTACTTGCTAATAAAGGAAATTTCTGAACGTTAGATGGGCTGTAAAAACATTTTATTTTTTATCAAATTGTGGTAATATTGAATAGAAATTTTTTTAAAGTAAAAGGAAGTTAGGTAGTAATCACAAATAAAATAAGAAACAATATGTGGATTTTGTATGTTTAAATGATCATTTAAGATATATATATATAGTATCGAGGTGTAAATTATATAATGGAAATGTTTTAATAATAAACCGATAAATATATACACTCTCATGGACAAAACGTAAGGAAGTTGTACCTTTTAGAATGTATAACGGAATTCAGACAATAACTCTGAAAGTTATTTATACACTGTGACCTTTATTGAAGAGACACGAGATAACAAAATGTGAACAAAATTTGCCTTGTGTTTTTTAAAATTGCGGACGACCAGCGACCTGAAAATATGGAATACCCTTAAGTTTTGTCCATTAGTGTAACAAAACTAGAATTTTATACATATAACCCAAAATATTTTAAATAGCCTTGTAATTCACCTCTATTATAGTATATTTATAAAACTGATATTATATTAGAATTCCGAGAATAATTATATAAAGTATGTACATTGTACATGATATTGCTTTGAGAAATTAACTATAACTGAAGAGGCGTTTAATATCAAAAGTGAAATTTTTATTATTAATTTCCTATATTAAGGCTTAAATATGAATATATCTTACCTTAAAAATGTCTTTCCAGAAAAATCAACCTCTTGATCAAAAAAGATTTCCTCGAATCTGTAGCCCATCAAATGAAGATCTTCAATGGTTGGATTGAGATCGTCGTTGTAGTGTTCTTCTTTCACATACTGAGAAACAACACATTTTATCTATTAGTAAACTATATTACTAATAAGGTTAGTTTATATTTAGATACGTTTGTCTGTTATTTCAAATTTATACTTGAGGAATTTACATCCAGTGTTATTTTTAAAATTACAAAATATTTTCTCACAATGAGTTTCTTTTCATAGAAAGAAACTCATTGTGAGAAAATATTTTGTAAATTTGAAAGTTTTATCACGATTTCATGATGAATAGAGATTTACATCTAGTCTACTAACTCACATGATGGTAGTTTCTAATAAAATGTATTTTATAAAACAAATGATTCATACCCTTAATTCCATTCCCTATCGATGTATTAGGTTAATTGAATCAATTCTCTTATTTTCAAATTTAGAATCAAATTAAATGTACCTGTTTTATTTTACTTATCTTAAGTGTATATTGTATAGGTAATTATGTGTACTTGTGAACAGTTATAGATTGCTTATACTGTAAGTGAACCACTTGCTTACAAACACACATATAGAATAATTCGAATATATACTTTCAATATCCTATTTACGCTTGTATAGTTGAAATTTATTGTTGAGAATGATTGTTTAAGAATTGAAGGTTATTGAAAAAATTGATATTTTAAAGGTATTCAATGTGGATTTTGTTCTTGATTCCAAGAAATAAATTATCTACAAATAGTTCCTCACAGAAACCAACAATATAGGTAGAATTATAGTATAATAAAACAACAACAACAACAAAAAGCCTTTATTTAGGGTCACTGACCCTATACAGGATTCACCAGAGGTATGCATAAGAACAAAACAGTGAGACAAAGGAAACAACGATATAGACAGAAGAAAAAGAAAAAAAAAAAAAACAAGAAAGAGAAACAGGGAAGCAAGAAAAACAACACAAATAGAGTAGCAGTAAGAAAGTGAGGAGTGAGTGTAACTTGGCCTTCTTCTGAGATATGGACTTGTGGAAACCATAAAACGCCGTAGCAATATACTTATTCTGGGTCATATTGTCAATTATTGATGGAAGTGAAGCACAGAGTTGCCCAGTTTTGAGCATAAGGGTTCTTCTTTCTTCTTTCAGAGCAGAGCAATCAGAAATATAGTGAGTGATTTCATTTTTCAGTTTTGAATTACAGAAGGTACAAATCGGGTCCTCACCGCAGAGCATCTTGGTGTGGTTTTCTCTAAAAAAACTTGATAGTATTCTAACTTGTGCGAGTAGTCTTACAACCGGGAAAGGAAAATCCCCTAAAAGGTATCCCTCTGTCATGAAAGATATGTGAATGTCTTTGTAGTGAGAGTATAGCTTAGATTTATCCATTCTTGTAAGGTCGTTTTGTATAGATTGGTCTGCCGCTGTTTTTAAGGGCCTTGTAATCGCGCTCCTCAGCGTTTCTAGTATAATAAAACAAAAAAATACAATCAGAAAATTTTGCCTTTTATAATTATCGTCCCTATTTAAATTCAACATGTTTTAGAATTATCCTGCCTTACCAAATTTGTTTGAATATTATAAGGTAGATGAGAGAATCAAAGGAGAACAAATCATCGATTAGAAAACCTGACACCAAACATATACATCGATTTTAAAGAATTTTATAGGTAATCATTATGGGTATTTTTGACAAATTAGAGCAAGTGGTATTATAAAACACTCACTTTATTATTACATATATTTTAGTTTTACTTCTTGAGATAATATCATATTTGAAGAAATTTATTCGAATAGAAATCAGAATCGGACAAATGTCTTCGTAGTTTCTAAATGTGTAGAGATGTTAATTTGGAAAACATATTTTCTGTTACATTATTTGTTTCACAACAGAAGACTTTCCAAGTTTATATAATTGCATTATTGATTGGTTCAAATCGTGCCCATGTGTATGACCATAATTTGCACAATTAATTACTTATATCTAAAAAATGAGCGTGTCTTGATCATGTGAGTAGGTATTTGGTTTTGAATCGTTATTGTAATTTCAATACATACATATTTATGGATATTGAGCCAATTTCATTTTAAAATTACAAATAAAAAAGGGAGATTTGAATTATTTTAAATTCGCACAAGATGTAAACACCCAGTGAATATATACAACCTAACAGAATATTTTACAGAGAATAATCTTTCTATCTCTATCTATTAATAACTATATGCATTTTTAATTATCGAGTAAAAATATATCAGGCGCCTCCGGGGAAAAGTACCTTTTCAAAACACTTTTTATTCTCTAGCTTTCGGGCACGAACCCCCTTCTACAAGAGAAAACATGGTATAATATATACCATATATATTTTAACCATGTTTTCTCCTGTAAAAGAGCTGCTAGATACTAAAATGTTTTGAAAGGATAATTTTCCCTGGAGGGCTGATATATTTTTACTCGGTATGTATACGGGGGATTATTTTATTGAATTTTCAATTATGATTATTACATTAATCGAGTAAATTATCATATCACTAGAAATTATGAATAAAAATATAAAATAAGACATCGTCATTATAATGAATGATTTTGAAGTGAACGCCAATATCAATAACAATTCGATCAACCCACTCGTACTTTTGAGAATTTGTATACTTTTAACATACTTATCTTTGGGTTGCTCATCGTTCTTCATTGAAAAACATGATCTCACCAAGTACTATTTGGTCAAATTCGAACCACTTTTAATTAATAGGTATTCATTTATTTCTAAAAATACTTCTCTATTTAAATAATAACATATTTTCACTAACTATTACTTGAAAAGCCAAATAAACCCACTTTTAATCTTATAATAAATTAATATGTTCTAGACACATACTTACTCTTGTTCCGTTCATAGAATAACATCTATCAGGATAGCGGTCACAGAATTTCCTTTTCATGAATCTGAAAACACAAACATAATATACAGGAGTACACAACCAGACATGTTAATTTTTATCATGGATATGGCATGCAAATTGTAATAGTTATCTGGCTAGTATACTACTAGTATACTATAGTATATTTTTTTCTTATAGATTTTTAAAATATAGGGTGCTTTGAAAGTATCTCATGAATTCCAAAAATTATCAAAAATTAGAATATATAATTTATTTAAAACTTTTCAAAATGATCGCCTTTAATATCTATACAAATCTCTCGTATTTCTTTTTCAAATGTGGGTTAAAAACACTTGAAAAATATATTCGAATTCATAATTCTTAAATGAGTTCTAAATGGATTTTCAAGGTATTTATTCTATAATTTATTTCTTCAAAGTTGGGTTTGGTTAAAATATTCAATGTTGTTGTTGTCGTATCCAATGAAGAGCCTCAGGTGTCTCCATGTATCTCTATCACAGCAGTTGCAATGTCCCCTATTTTGGGTGTGTAAAGCTGCGGGTTTGGGTCCATGTCAAATTTCTGAAAGGATGCAGACATTGCTGGGCATGATAATTGTAGGGAGGTGTTAGTTCCACACCAGGACAATTTTTGCTTGTCCTATAGGTTCTTGTGCCATCTGGATGTAGTGTCATTTCTTTGTAGTGCTTCATTCTGAGTCTTGTTATTTTCTTTGTAATTTTTCTCACAGAGTTTTCAATTGAAAGCAAATATTCGAAATAAAGGCGAAATATAATAGTTATTAGAAAATATATTATATTAGAATGAGATTGGTGAATATCCAGATTAACATGTTAGTCATATGTTTGATAATTGTTAGTTTATGGTGCAAAAGCAAATTTTTCGGTTTAATTTGCCACTTTCTTTCAAATTAATGATTTCTCTTAAGAATCTCAGGATCCTTAGATAAAAAAAAATGTTCCATTCAAATTTTATATTCACTCAATTTGTCACACCACACGGAAAATTCCAGAAATACTTACGTATAATAGGAATAATATTGATACTTCCAATAAAGAATATAGTTTTAAAATATCTGAATATATATATTATAAATAATAGTATATAAATATTCACTCTTATTTTATAGTTCGCTTTAAAACATACCATTCAAAATATTTTATTTTCAAACACACATAAAAACAAATACTTATACATTTCGGAAATTGAGATTTCTCTCGATCTTTTTGTTCTTCCTTAGTGTATTTCCCATTTAAAGACATCATTGAGAAAGCAGTAGATTTCAAATATCTCTTCGATTCAATGTTACAGTGTCTATTACTTTAATTAACAAATGGTTCTAAATAAAAGGTAAAACCCATAATGATGATACATTTTATATTTCTTTTCCTTCTAAATATATATTTATTGATATTATATTCCTTTCGGTAAAATTATAAATAAAAGATAATTCACTGAGATAAGAGTTTCTTTCATATATATCGGCAATACAAGCTTCCGGGTTCAACAGCCCTTCGACAGGTATAACTACCCTACTAAAAGTGCTTAGTTATACCTGTCGAAGGGCTCTCACTCCTGAAAGCTTGTATTGCCGCTATATATAAATGTAAACCCTTCCCTTTAGCAAATATTAATATATGTAGCGCAATATAATGGCGAATATATATTAATTAGTAATTTATAGTCGCTTAATATTTAGGAAAGCTAGGTTTGAGTAAATTTAAATGAAAGGTATATGGAGAGAGAGAGAGAGAGATATGAAGCCTCAATAAAAATAGGACAAAAATAAAATGTTTACCTGTTTCCTGGACAGTAAGTTAGAGCAGGTCCCAGGAGTTCGTCAGGATATTGGAAATCGATGTTCAGGACTACAGGAAAGCTGAAGGAGATCAGGGAGTATTGAAACAACATGTAGGAAAATCCCAGAAAACATAATATGAATATAAATTTCTTCACACGTCTCAAAGAGCCACTGCTTAGGGCAATGTTTTTTATTCCATGAATTTGAGATTCAGACCATAGGTCCAAGTTCGGGGAGTTTGACTCAGCGATCATCATGGAGGTTTGACTGATATGATTTGATCCCAAATTATTGAAATGATTATTGATCATCTATCGATGTATTTCATTCAGAAGATTGAAATCTCTCTTTAACTTCAGAGAGTTAAACAGAGGTAGTCGAAATCCATAATCCATTTTCTTAAATACTTTATCATTGAATTTCCATATTCGATTCACTCGCCTTGAATAGGAGTCAGGATAAATATGGTGAAAATATAATAAATCATAATTTTCTTTATCATGTTTCTATATATCGATATTCCGCATCAAAAATATCATATATATTCAAAGTACAAACGATTTTAACTGAAAAATATAATTTAAACTCGATTCGAGATACTAACCTAAATGATGTCATTGTTACAAAAGTCGATCTATATATATTATAAAAATATATATATATATTTATATAGGATATGCCACATTGTTTTTAATATAATAACCTGATATTTTTATTTATTTATTTTTCTATTGTTTTTTTCACGTGTTAAGCGTATTCACGCAAGTTTGGCCTTAATTACTCATTTCTTGGTTTCTCAAGAAGCCACTGGGGCCAAAAATATTTTTGGTCGCAGTGGTACATCCTGCTCCAGGCTGACGAGCGCCAACAGCGCGAAACGCGTTCGTGGATGGCTTTTTTTTATTTATCAAGAAATTGGGTTGCCCAAATATCGGGGAACAGGTTATATCAATGTATAGTTGATTTCTGATCCACCAGATGGCGCTCTGTCTTCTGAAAAGCACATGTGCTCCTGGTCAGGATATGTCTACTTTGTTTTTAATATCAACACTCTGATCTTTTTATTATATTTTTTCTATTGTTTCTTCATATAAAATTATGTGAAAAATAGTACAAATGTGATATTGTACTGGGATTAGGTGCATAAATTTTGAAAAAGGCATCTCCTTATCCCCTTGCGCCATCTATCGGAATAAATATCAACTATTCCCGTTGATATTTATTATTCCAGAATTAGCCAAATACAAATGACTAGAATGGGTATTTGGCCACTGATGATTGTTCATTCAGGAAACTTGGTCTCTTGTTGTTTTCCTGCTGACGTGGAAAGCGTTCCATGTAGGGCTTGTAGAAGCTTGTAGCTTCTGTAAAGTTGATGGCGGCTTGTCGCTTTGAAAATTGTATCGTTGTCAGGTCGAAGGTGGAGAACTTGTCACCGGGTTTTCGTCATTCTGCTCCTCGGTTTCCATGACTTGCGGGAATTTCGACTGTGTCGTGGGGTGGTCAGACAGCTTGATCCCGGCGTTGGCGCTCTATTAGCGGGTCTGCGGAGGTCCCTTGGGACGTCGTTTCTTCCGTAAATATCTCTTGTTGGGGAGAAATTGCTTGGTCGTTTCGTTGGAATGGCGGGCTTGTTCCTCCATCTTCGCTCTTTCTCGCATCTATCTGAACAGTCTTCTTACCTTCTTCGCTGTGTCATTCTTCGTTTTGGTCATCCTGTCGACTATAAATGTGGTGAGGTCTGGTAGCCTCTTGTAAAATCCTGTCGACTAAATATGTGATGAAGTTCTGTTGACTCTTGTAGAATCCTGTCACTAAAACTGTGGTGAGGTATCCAGTCGACTTAACTATGGTGTAAGTCCCTGTCGACTCTCGCTATACTGTGTTGACCGAGAGGAACAGTCAGGATGGGGAGTTTTCCAGTACCTCCCTGCACCTTGTAAGACCTTTAAAAGTCCTCACAGAGTACAGGCAGTCGTGGTCGAGGCAAAGTGGAAAGCTTGGGAATGCCCATACAAAAAACGAAGAAACAGTTGCACTAGGAAAGTTCCGTGAACAGATAAAGGGTGAGCTAGGAGCGAAAGATGGAGATAGAAGAGTTCTTACTGGTCTACATGGTGGATGAGGAACACCTTGGTGACAACCGACGAGGGCTCACGTTGATGGTGAACTGACTGTGAAGTGACTGTAATTTTTGGCTAGGACGGAGGCTTTATATACCTTTTCTGAGAAAGGAAGTATTGCATTTCAACAGATGCGAAGAGTGTGGAGCGTCTGGTGAAATTCTAAACTGACGCCGTCCTGACAGTTTCCAATCTATCTTTAGAAGTTGTTTTGTGACTTCCATCTATCTCGAATTTAGACGTTTTTGACTTCTATCTCTTGCTTCAGTTCAACTCTTAATCTATTACAGAGTTTTATTTATTTATCCTCAGTTTGTACAAAGTTTTTTTTTTGCTTATCCCTAGTACACGTGGTACAGGCCATGATAATCATGGTGGGTAGTTAGCGACTGCTTTTACTGTAAGCGCACCACATATCTACACATGTGAAAAGCAGTTCGACTTTGCACTTACAAATGCCAGAGCCCCGTTTGGTTACTTGCACTCGCTGGTGGGGCTGGACTTTTGCAAGAATCGGGGGCAATTGGAGCATTTTTTTTTTTTAAACAGAAAAAAGTGCCCAATGCGGGAATCGAAGTACATTACATATTATGATGTAATAGCACATGTCAATAATGCGTATAATCATTTACAGATGTGTTTCTATTATACAACATGAAAATATTGTTATAAGTTATATACAATATGGGGTTGTTGCTTTAAATTACCATATATATTAAAAATATATTCAAATATAATTATTCAAAATATATGATGAATAATATTTTTTTTGAAATTGTTTATATAAAATAGGCGCAGAAAACCTAATGTGTAGATAACAATATACTGTATATATAAATATGAATTCAAGGTAATGCAGTTTGGACTTTCTAGCGCACCCAAATCCTTTGAAAGAATGATGGACAGCCTGATAAAGAGACGAAGGTGGACAATGTGCGTATGCAACTTGGACTTGGGCGTATGCACATCACGTTTACGGTATGTACTGGATTGGTTTCAGAAACTGGTTTGCGACTATGTTACAAAAGGGATGCTTAAGATCAAACCAGATGTAAATTTTGGCACAACAAAGAGGTAAAGAAGGAATCAAACCCGATTACGAATAAATAAAGACAATGTATAGTTGGAATTCCAAGGTCAGACGAAATTATAACAAGTAAAAAGCTTTTGGGCTCATCATCCTATTATCGACGAATTATCAAAACCTTGCTGATATTTCGCGAACACTAAATGAACATTTGTTCGAGGAAGCTAATTCAATTGGAAATTAATCAATAAAAGTCGTTTGAAGCTCTATATTAAGCTGGATCATATCCGAAACCTATACTTGATAAATTTGACTTAAACGCATTTATAGAAGTATACAACGTGACTAGCGGATACAGAATATATAGATGTCATTCTAATTCAAATTCAAAAAATGAAAAAAGGGTAATTGCGTATGCGTATCCCTCACTAATCAAACCCCTCCAAAAAACTATTTGACCACTGAAAGAAAATGTTTGGCAGTCGTATTGGTAATCTGCTAGTTCCGACCCTATCAATTTACACATTTATTCAAATTTTATTATGACTGATCACCATTCCTTACGCTGCAGTTTGTCTTCCCAGTAGTCTTTTAAAAGATGGAATCGATTGTGTGTGAATATATGATGAGTTTATATTTCTAAAAACTTTCTAAAACATCATTGATGAACAGAAAAAGGATTTTTTTATACTTAGGAAAATCTTGATAACCTGGAAAAAAAAGCCGTCCAAAAAGTACAGTTTCAAGGTTGTTAATGGCCTTGTTTAAAAAATAAGTTGAAAACAATCCACTCTAGCTACTGGTAGTCCCAAACAAACTAATATTTGACATAATGAAAAAATTAAATGACGCTCCGACGTCGGTCATTTTGATTTCTTTAAATCTTACGATATTATCATAAATAAATATTTTTGGCCGGGGTTTATCGGAGTGTCAGAATATTTGTGAAATTTTGTCAAGAATGTATTCGTAGGAATAACACCCTGCAACTATAGACTAGACAAATGGTGTTTATTTTGCCCTCAAATAGGCCATTCCAAAAGATAGGCGAAGATATAATTGGACACTTTTCATTATCGCGTGACAAGAAAATATAGCTTAGAGTGTACACCGATTATTTATTCAAATATTCCCTCGCAAACGTCAGCTTTCGCTGCTTTATGGACATCATAAGCTGGCGCTATGTTTCCATTCGATTCAAGAGCTAATTGCATGTCATTATATCTGTTCATGGATTTTTAAGTGCTCTTATCTGAAGTTTTAAAGATATATTTCGAAGGTCTCTATTCCTTTGATTGAAGATTTTAACAATATCCCTGCCTCACATCTATATGTTAGAATAAGCCAGATTAGTGTTTCAATCAGTCCTTGTTTCGTTACACACATTATATTGGTAATTTCCCCATAATACAAGGTATGTCCCATAGGTCCCCGGACTGGGTCCATAAAAAAAGGTGAGATATATATTTTAAAAAATTATTAAACTTTTAAAAGTAATCCCCCTTGCTTCAACGCACCAGCGCCATCGTTTCTCCCAATTGTCGAAACAGTTTTTATGGGCCTCTTTTGGAATGCTCTTCAATGCCAACAGCGATTTTTCTATGATGTCATCCCTGGTGTCAAAATGCCTTCCTTTTAGAACTGCTTTAAGTTTGGGTAACAGAGAATAAGTCATTTGTTGCGATGTCTGGGGAATAGGGTGGTTGAGGTAGGATTTCTGTCCCGTTTTTCGCCAAAGAAAATCGTCACCTAGTGCGCTGGGTGAGGACGGGCATTGTCATGTAGGATCCAGTCACCATTAGTCCATTTTCTGGCCTTTTATTCCCGAATCGCTTCCTTTAGACGGCAAAGAATGCCCAAATACATTTCCTTAATAACTGTTTGGCCTGTGGGAAGATACTCGTGATGAATAATGCCCTTGTTATTCCAAAAAGCTACCAGCAACACCTTGTTTCTGGATTTCAATATCCTGGATTTTTTGGGTCTAGGCTCACCCTGACCTCTCCACTCGGCAGATTGACGCTTGGTTTCAAGGTCATAGCCATAGACCCATGTCTCGTCGCCTGTGATTATCTTGTCTTTCCATTCCGGATCCATTCTTGTCATTTCCAACATGTCCTCACAGTTTGCAAGCCGACTCAGTTTTTTCTCATTAGTGAAGAATCTTGGGATGAATTTTGCAGGGGTCTTTTTGAGCTTCAAATCTTCGGTTACGATCCTTCCAATCGTTTTTTTAGAGATGCCTGTGTCTTGCTCTAGCTCCAGAAAAAGTGGTTCGAGGATTTTCTTTTATGAAATCGGTGATTTTTTGCACATTTTCATCATTCCTTTGAAATTTTGGGCGTCTTTGACGAGGATCATCTTCAATGGAAATTCTGCCAGCTTTAAATCTAGAATGCCATTCAAAAACAGTTGTTCTCTTTAGGGCATCATTAGGGAATGCTTTATTAAGCATTTCAAAAGTTTCGGTTGCTAACATTTGACGTTTCACACAAAGTTATATGCAAATCCACTGCATCAAATTTTGTTCCATCGTAAAATCGCCGCAGCGCTAGGTGTAACCTTTAAATAAATTAGAATGACCTTGGCGCGCGCGCATGTACCGCCTCGATATTGGTACTACCGTGTTGCAAGGTATTTTTTCTATGATAAACAGTCAAATTTAATTACTTTTTTTTTTGATGGACCCAGTCCGGGAACTTATGGGACATACCTTGTATATATTTTTATTCCATAAAGTTTGTTTTATCTTTGCAATTCGATTTTTTTCCCATCCATCAGAGTTTATTTCAGAAGAGGAACTGGGGCTGATGGTTTACAGGGAATGTGCAACCATCCCTCAAGAAAACATCCTTATGCTCATTTAGTCAGTACCAAGACATGTTGCTGCCTGCATAGTCGCCCGACGTAGTCCCACAACATATTGAGTGGATGGCAAGGTCGCTCCATGTATAGGTGTATTCTGTTTAATATATATCATTTATTGTTCTTCACTGACACTTTCTTCATGTATATTTTGATAACGCTTTGTCCACTACTTATTAGTTTCTCAAATTCTCTGTCGCGTAGGGTATATTTGTTAATATACGCACATGATAGAAGATCAATTTCTAACGAGTACACTTCAAAATACAATATAATACACTGCGGCCTGTGATTGTAAAACGACACTTGAAGTTACACCGCATGAGTTGCTTTTAAACGAAAAATTAAAATTTTATTTCAAGGTGAAATATCGACTATTTCTATCCTTTTTGGATGAAGTATGAAAGGGAGAATTATGAAGAGTGAGGATGAACTGAAAAATATAAGTGTCCAGGGATGGGAATCGAACCCACAATGTTCCGCTTTCCGGGCAGATGCCATGTTTCTAGGTTACCCTGGACGTATTTTTCCGTTCGTAAATTATTCCAAAAGTAACTTATAATACAATATAATACACTGCGGCCTGTGATTGTAAAACGACACTTGAAGTTACACCGCATGAGTTTCTTTTAAACGAAAAATGAAGATTTTATTTCAAGGTGAAATATCGACTATTTCTATCATTTTTGGATGAAGTATGAAAGGGTGAATTATGAAGAGCAATAATGAACGGAAAAATAAAAGTGTCCAGGGATGGGAATCGAACCCACAATATTCCGCCTACGGGGCAGATGCCTTGTCCACTAGGCTACCCTGGATGTATTTTCTCGTTCGTAAATGATACATAAAGTAACTTATAATACAATATAATACACTGCGGCCTGTGATTGTAAAACGACACTTGAAGTTACACCGCATGAGTTTCTTTTAAACGAAAAATCAAAATTTTATTTCAAGGTGAAATATCGACTATTTCTATCCTTTTTGGATGAAGTATGAAAGGGTGAATTATGAAGAGTAATGATGAACGGAAAAATAAAAGTGTCCAGGGCACAATCACAAGCCGCAGTGTATTATATTGTATTATAAGTTACTTTATGTATCATTTACGAACGACAAATACGTCCAGGGTAGCCTAGTGGACATGGCATCTGCCCGGTAAGCGGAACATTGTGGGTTAGATTCCCATCCCTGGACACTTTTATTTTTCCGTTCATCATTACCCTTCATAATTCACCCTATCATACTTCATCCTAAAAGGATAGAAATAGTCGATATTTAACCTTGAAATAAAATTTTGATTTTTCGTTAAAAAGAAACTCATGCGGTGTAACTTCAAGTGTCGTTTTACAATCACAGGTCACAGTGTATTATATTGTATTATAAGTTACTTTATGTATCATTTACGAACAGAAAAATACGTCCAGGGTAGCCTAGTGGATATGGCATCTGCCCGGTAAGCGGAACATTGTGGGTTCGATTCCCTTCCCTGGACACTTTTATTTTTTCGTTCATAATTCACCCTTTCATACTTCATCCAAAAAGGATAGAAATAGTCGATATTTCACCTTGAAATAAAATTTGGTTTTTCGTTCAAAAGAAACTCATGCGGTGTAACTTCAAGTGTCGTTTTACAATCACAGGCCGCAGTGTATTATATTGTATTATAAGTTACTTTATTTATCATTTACGAACGGAAAAATACGTCCAGGGTAGCCTAGTGGACATGGCATCTGCCCAGTAAGCGGAACATTGTGGGTTCGATTCCCATCCCTGGACACTTTTATTTTTCCGTTCATCATTACTCTTCATAATTCACCCTTTCATACTTCATCCAAAAAGGATAGAAATAGTCGATATTTCACCTTGAAATAGAATTTTGATTTTTCGTTTAAAAGAAAATCATGCGGTGTAACTTCAAGTGTCGTTTTACACTTCAAAATATTAAATATTTTTTATTCATAATAAGATGAGCGTAATTAAACCTATTAAATATTAAATTCGCCCTTATGTTGTATAACCTTTTCTTCAAAAACGTATTTTAAATTTGGTTAAAAGTAGAAATCAAAATTTGAGATACATTTATAGAATTATTCTGAAGTGTATGTTTAGTTTTATTGTGAACATAGGTGGCAGAAGGCGGCGCGCGGCGGAGAGAGAAAGAAGAGTACGTCATCGCTGACCAATGGGAGGCCATCTGGCTGCGCCACCAGAGGGAGCTCGCCACCTTCTCGAACATTCTTAGCACCGTCGCCACTAAAGAACAAGGCCTTTAAGCTGCGGCTTTAAATCTTTTGTAAATTCTTTAAATATTTATTGTAAAGAAAATTAAAATAAATTCATTTGTAAAGCTTGGGATAATTGCCTGACCAAAGATAAGTACATTTGTGTCTTTAAGCTATTATAAAACTTTCTATTCAATTAAGGCCTAACGAGAACAAATTGTTTTGTAAACAATCATTCTGCTTTTCCTCCTTGCGTATTTGCCAAGTAGGAAACAAAACAGTGTATTTAAATAAGCAAAAAATATATATATATATTTGATATGTGGGTTGCGCGATTTTTTCGGAATAAAAGATAAGCGTCGTTGTGCATGTAGTCAATGAAAATATTGAGTTATTTAAATACTGTTATTTGCTATTACGTTTCAATTTCGGAGCTATATCAGCTTTGACGTAAAATACGAAAGAATACTTAAAGAATTCAGACTTTCTATGCAATACAATTATGTGCCTACTTACACTACCCACACGGGCTTCCGTCGGTTCTTAATTTGTTCTTGGCGAACCCTTTTTTACTGATTATTTCTTGCTTTTATTAGCATTACACAGGTTTATTAGAGAATAAACGTGTATTCCGAATTTTAAAGATCGTGGTTCAATAGGTATGTGTAAAAATAGACGAAACTCATTCAAAACAAAATGATCTGTTCATCTTTGTTGTTGTGTTCATTATATTTATGTAGGGTTGACTAGGCGTGGTTATGAAAAGGTAAAGCAAAGTTCGTTGTTGACAGTACCTAGTGGTAGACACACTATTGTAGAGATGTGCACCAGACTGTGAACATAATCATACTGAACTTCTTAGCCATTGATAGACTGTTGATTTCTAGTTGTTTCTTGTGATAACAATGCAATATAAATTGAGATATTAAATAATCGTCGCCACACATTAATTTATTTTGGGTGTGTAATTTTGTAAGTGTGTGTTGTGTGTAACACGTTTTTTCTTTTTCATTCTATATTCTTAAAAAAATATTAAGTCGGTTTCACACCTATCACTTAATTTCATGTTTTTCACTTGTTTGGATTGTTTATTGGACTGTGTGAGTGTTAAAAGTTTGATACTTCTATGTCATCTAATAGTATATTAAAATTTATTAACAAAATATGAAAGGAAATTTGGAAATATTTCCATCTGCGGCCACATTGACAACCACAGAGGCCTGAAAATTTGTCAACTTGCATTGTCATGGGGTTCTAAAAGTGTACCAAATTTCAGATTCCTACTAGCTCTAGAAGTATATTAAATATATATTACAAGATTTATGGACAGAAAGGTAAGCAAGTTAAATAAATGCCTTTAATAAGGTATCAGTAATGAATAAATGTGGCGTGTTTATATCTTATTATTTATAACATATATATTTCAAAGGTATTTTGACAAAATTTCTTACAGTAGGGAGGGAAGAATTGAAGCAATCCTTTATTTTCATAAAACAAAATTGAAAAAAACATGAACAAAAAGTTGAACCATTAACATTTTTACATTGAAATTGGATAACAGCGTTTTTTATTTCAATTTATTCCACATCTTAAACTTTAGGCTCTACTAAGACAATTGATCTAGAATATTTATAGAGATATCTGAAGAGAGCTAGTTCAAATATATTCATTATGGCAAACATAGGAACTCCAAGCCATATTCCCATGAACCCCCCGTAGTAGCTGAAGATCTCCAGAATCTGAAAAACAATATAAAATTAAATTTACACGACATTCACATATAATAAAATTCTAATAATATTTAAATATTTATAGTATGCATGCGTGTGCCAAATATATAGCAGTTGTAAATTTAATAAATAAAATTATAATGCGCGAATAAAGAATTTTCGATCTTTAAACCATTCTTATAAAATGGCATTCAATCAATTACAAAGATTTCAAAAAACACCTATTTCTGGAATGATCAATATTTCGGGGTTATAGGGAAAGAAAATTTGGTAGCATTGGACAGCTACATGAATTCGTAAATGAGAAAAGAACATATAAAAATGTTAATCAATTTTGTAGATATATATACAACTATCTTTTGAACTGGGAAAGAGAGGGAAGGAAATTTTGAGGAATTGCTTTTATATGTTTGTCTTTTTTCTTCTTGACCTTTCTCCTTGTATATAGCCAATTTGTTATGATGTGAAGAAATATATTGAGGCAAATATCTCTGAGTTTGGGATATAGCGTTATAGGATGTTAATAAAGTTAATGTTTAGATATTTATAGCATGCATTTTTTGTGCGAATTTTAAATAAAATTATAATGCGTGAATTAATAATTTTTTATCTTTATATCCATACTTATTAAAGATTCTGGCAGTCAATCAATTACAAAGATATCAAAAAAGATATATAACATATGAGATTGATATATATATGTTGCTTTCAGGTGAATCATTCCTAAGACTGTTGTGCCTCCTCTTATAAGAACCTTCTAAGAGATCAATTGAAGACCTTATTTATAGGTAAGATTTTGCTTTGAAATAGTTGGTTGACTCTTTAAAGATTTATATGAGAAAACTAATGCGTTATTTTCCCCTTGCTTCCAATATCTATATGAATTTGATCGACTAATAAAGTTCTATCCTCTTTAGAAATCGTTTTCACCTTCAAAACAAAGTTCCGTTCAATGATGTATTTTTTTTTTATCGAAACAGCTTTTGCAAGATTTTGTGATTCACATTCAATGTTATTTTAAATTATTTTTAAATCTATTTCAAAATTTTATTTTTATTTATTAATTATTATAAATGAAATCAACATTTTTTTAATTATTAAAAATTTGGTTACCTTTTAATCGTAACTTGTAAAAAAAAATTTTAATCTTCGATAGATTTTAATGGTTAAAATAGAGAAAAATTGTTATTTATTAGTATCAACTTATTCGAACTACGTAATTTAAAACTATTTAAAAAAATTTAATTATAGTGGTAAAAATGAAATATCGTGTTTTACTTAAACGATATTTTATTTTTGAATCTATATTTATAATTATATATATTAAATATTGGTACAAATAAGGTGAAACAAAAAAAAATATGCATATTTTTTCGCTTAAATTCTATCTCTAATAATTTTAATATATATTTCTTACTTTCTATACTTTCTATATTTACATATTTAAAAATATGTAATGGATGAGAATAAAAAGTTGCCACCTCGGCAGGCCTCAGGCGAGCTGCGTCATTGCTTTTTTTTTTTTTATAGAACCAAAAGAGAAATAATCTTCGCTTTTTATTGATAATTAAAATTGTCCATACTTTCAAATCACTTTTATTTAATATATATATATACATATATATTTTTGATAATTTTATTTATAAGTTATTATTTTACCGATATATTTAATTATGTAAATTCTCAGTATAAAGGTTTTCAGTCTTTATCACTCAATATTTCACATTTATAAATCCATTAAACCTAATTGAGTTAGAATATTCTTTGAACAAAGTTTATAACATTCGAAATAGGTCTTGTGATGTTAAGATTTCAAATATCTTACCTCATACTTAGGGACGAAAGTGTAGACTATAGTTTCAGGGGTTTGGATCATCATTAATAGGACTAAGACATTTTCTCTGCAATCATCAGCATTAATTATTCTAATTATTATTATTGTTTATTCGGAAAACATTTTTTAAAATATATATGATGACCTATCACTCATGAATAGACGCAAAATCTTAATTCTATTTATTTACTCTCTTTGCAAACGAGCGAAGTGATGCCTACACTATTTTTTTAGTATAAATTAATACATCTCTCCTCATGGCAAACCTTTACATATATATCTCAATTTATTTTTATTTAAACATTATAGTTTCTCTATAAGGTAATAGTATATGTAGTATTTTTTAATTGTGATATAATAACACTGTTAGTATATTTGAAATATCTTCGAATTAGTTAGGTTAGTGTCAATAATTTATAAGATCATACCCACCTATTAAAAGGTACAGTGCTCCTATTTGCTACCACCCCCCATATTATGTATGATATGCTATATCTTCATTTATATAACTTGTATCATACTTATTTGTATTCAAATTCAAAATGATGACGTCAAAATAAAAACAGCAAAACAGCTACGAGGCAAAGTCAAATTACACAGCCGATTTCCAGGAAAGGGCCCCTTCCGGAATTTTATAGGCGACTTCGCCCGGGGTCAACACAGCAGTGTCAGCTTAGAGAGAGTGCTATAGTGTGTCCATCTACGCAGGTCGCTGCTGACTCTCTCTCCTTGTCTCGATGTTAGGCACCCATCTCTGTCCCGTGGGCTGTCTCCAACCCACTCGCTGCTAACATCTAGCCCTGCTTCTGCTTCTCTCTGTCCACGTGTGGGAAAACGTCAACACTTCGCGTTTATTCACACGTCGGTTTACTCGGGGTAACAACATATATCTATATATAGTGTGTAAAGTATGTGTGAAATACTCACATGTCAGTCATATTCTCAATGGATCGAGGATTGGCCGTACTAGTATGAATTGTAAATACCCTTAGGAATATCGACTCCTGAAAAACCCATCAGCCATAAGATATACATCTGTGTGATATGCATTTTATACATTGAAATTACTTGAATTTACAAAATTGTTAATATCTACATGTTATTCTGAGAATAATATATTTACTCAAACAACCTCATCTAACCTTCCTTCTTTTATCAGCGAATTTCAAGGTCAAGTATTTTCATACAAAAACAGTTATCAGAAATAGTATACACAGAAATTTAATGATAGTTTAAAAATTAATTATGAGTTTCAATTCATAGTTTAAATTATGAAACTAACTTTTGGAAATGTATATTGACTAAATCAGTTGCAAAAGCAAATATTTCATCGATTTAACACTGAATTCCACTACACTCTTTAAAATGAACAATACCTTGTTGTACAACATGACCTGACATATCTGTTGTTTCTCATCATGAAATTATATTTTTATTCTTCTTTTTAATTATCGATTTTCTGTTCGACTTGAACTTAGTTGGATCATTTTCTCCACAATCCTGATGCTCACTACGCGACATTACTTAACTAGTAACTATTACTTTATTAACATCATGAAACGCGATATCCCAAACTCAGGGATATTTGCGTCGAGACCTCTCTCTACATCACAACAAATCGGCTATATACAATCCTGTTCAATTCACTATTTTACATAATTAACAAAGAAAATTGTCCGAAGAGAAAAACAAACAACAAAGCAAAACACACAAAGCAGGCATCGCAATTCTTTTCTTTCTAATTTTCCCTCTCCCTTTTCCAATTTAAAATAAAGTTGTAAATAAATTTGCAAAATTGATCAAAACTTTTGCACCTCTCTTTATTGCCTACAAATTCATCAAGCCGTCCAATACGACCAAATTTGTCTTCTCTATAAACCCGGAAAATTGGGCAATTCATAAGTAGATGTTTCGAGTCCTGAATATCACCTCCGCAGAAGCATCCTGGTTCCTTCACCGCGCCGATAGTTGCCAAAAATTTCCCAAAATTACCATGATCTGTAATGAATTGGATATTATAAAAATTTGGACGGAAAAATCTTGGGATTCCAGACACGAAAAAGCTTCTGAAAATTTCATTAGTATTGTCAAAATTTTCCTTCATTTTTGCGTGCAAGAAACTAGTAACTAGTTACACGCTAGCTACTTCTTCTGTTGCAAGTGATATCAACGTTTGCTGATTTCATCTTTTTGTTCATTAACATATTCATATTTTATATACAAGCAATAGTTATCCAGAAATTGTTCCAATTAAAATAATGAGGTTTTTGTTGTTAAATATTTTCTTTATTTATATTAAAGGTACTTACTCTCATTTCTGTGGATCTTGGCGAATTTAATGTAGAAAATTCGTAAGTTCTATAAAACACATAAAATGAATTTTAATATGGTTCTTTCTCTATGAAAATTTATTATGAACATTATTTGCCATTCTGAAGAAGCATGTTAAAATCTGTATATGTATAATATAAGAATATAATTTATAATTTTCAAATACTATGGCATAGAAGGATAAAGAACTGGGTCATTAAAATCTTATGAACAATGTATAAATATTTTGTTTATTATAAAATTAATATAATTTAGCACATTGGTTATTGATTCATATTTAGCCTAATCATAACGATAAACTTATTGGGTTTTAATACATTGAAGTTTAAAACTTACAAGCATTCAGGCTTACAATTTTCATAGCAGGAATCCAATTCAACTTTGTTCAAACACGAGGCGTCCACTGTCAATAATAATTATCATCATTAATTATAGGGTATTGGTGGTACAAATGTAAGTGAAAATCAAACAATCCAACGAGATAATGGATATATTTATTTTGTCTTTAGAAATTGTCAACAAATACCTTAGTACCTTCAACAAATATTCTTATATATTCCTATATAAATAGAACAACCCAATCCAATTGTAAAGTAGCTTAGTAGATTAAATAATCAGAACAGGCCTTCACAATTTTTACTTAGTGCAGTGAAGAGAGCTAGACAAAATTTCAAATTTGAAAAATATCTATCTAACTTGCTAGAGTTATTCAATTATAAATTACATCAATACTGTATTGTAAAAGAAAATATGATATCACGCTACATATATTCAAGTATAATTTTGATTCTGCTTTAAAATATTCTGATTTGCATATTTTAAAAATACGAAAGGAGACAGGTGTGGAAACTCATTAGCAGAAATTGGGAGGAAAAATAACTGTGTAAATCAATTGTTAAATATAAAATTTCAATTCTTTAAAACTCTGGGTACATAAATCGTTAAGCCTATATAATACTAAACTAAATGAAATACTAAACTAAAGTAAACAATACACTTGGAGTTTTTAGTATGTAAAGGATCGAAGTGTTTCAAACTATTGTTTTATGTATATTCTATATTGTATATTTGTAAATATTGTAGCAAATTGAATATCAATCAATGCTGATTTTGTTCTTGCCTCAAATAAAATGCCGGTCATCCTGTAGTTTGTTTTTCCCTAATTTTCTACTTTACAATATTTAGTTCGTTAATTGTAAAAGTTCGTATTTTATTTTCCCAAAAAGGAAAATGACGTTGAATTGTTTCATCTTCTACAAAATAATATTGATGGACATAACGTTCTCAATAGGACTTTCATAAAGTAGATAGTGTTTAGAAATATTGAATTTTTAATAATATCTTAATTCAATTTATTTTCCAATATTTTAGTTTCAATTCGAGCCAGGAAAATGTGTGTTGAGTTTGTATTCGCAGAATAGAATCATAGCAAAAGTTTGAATTTCAAATTAAACGAATACATCACCAGTTTATAATATTGCTCATTCAGGCTTGAAATAAGTTTCTTTTTGGAGAGAGGAAGAAAACATTTACCTAATCTCGAAATATTTCTAAAAATTTCATCGTGAATATTTGAGACTACTTTCGATATTTCAAATATCTAGCAACCTAATAATATGCTATTTGTATTTTACAATTAATATAATCATAATGTGTACACTCAATTTAAAAATTCCCAAATAGAAAATTTCTCTTTATCATTATATTATTTGATATTCAATTATTGGTATCTATATTACATTTATATAGATAATTTTGTATTATAAATAATTAGTGTTCTTTATCAAATTCTCTGTCAAAAGTAATGTTTGACTTATTCAATGCAATATTTAAAATTTATCAATAGTAACTTAATTAAAATGCACATAATAAAGAAAATTAAAATATTTGTTGTTGTTTCATTTCAGTTTCAAATGTGGAAAAGCCAAGATTTTTGTATTGTAAAACATAGCATGGTTTTCCGGGAGAATGATATTTATGTATAGTAAAAAGTATCTCTCTCCCTTTAAAAATCATTAAAACAACGCTCTTTTTATTACGCCTTTGCGGAACGTAATACTAATTAGTAATAATGGGTCAAAACGCCACTGGTTCGGCCGATTTCATCCCTTAGAATGTTGTAAAATAGATAATGCTCCTGTACTGATAAGGCAATAGTTAGAAATATGGAACACTGGGTGGTCTTTGTTAGAATTTGACAAAAATGATTTTGTGGCTTATTCCTTATGACCAATTTGACATTTTGCGCTGGAGGGGGGTCTGCTCATTTTGTTACATGTTTGGAATACCGTTTTCTGATGACTTTATTTCTTATTCTGGCACATGAAAATGAGCCTTTTCAAACGACTGCTTATATATCTTCTCTCAAAGAATTCTATGAAGATGAAACCGCCCACTTAAGGGTGAGGTCCATAGCCCGGCACCATGCTATTAAGGCTGGACTTTATCTATATTTGCCAGAACTAGTGTTGTGACTCAAGCATAATCACTAACATAATATTCTGTGCTGAAATGGTGAAGTGCATATTTTAAAAATAATTTTTAAATGAGGATTTGCCTTCATAATACATTGCAAAATATATATAATATGTTCACACCTATAAAGCAGTTAGAATTTAAATTTAATGTATAAAAAGTCAGAACACAATGTAAGCTTTGTTTGAACAGGATATATATATATATAAAGAGACAAAGGTCGCCTCTCCCGTCAAAATAGACGTCAAAACTATATATATAGAGGTAACTATTTCATAAGATTATAAGTATGTTTTAAGAGAAATAAAATCGTTAGCAATGTTTTTATTTTAAAAGCTTCATATACAGAGGGTGTTTTCACACTTATAGGAAACAAATTTATTATAAAATATTAAAAATTAACACCATATTTGAAATTGTTCAAATATTCTATTTGAAAGCCTTTTTTATTTACAGAACAGAACCTGATTTTTCACGATAGCAGACACTTTCTGATCATGGTCATACTCAAAAGATTCCATTCTTCCTTTACCACTTTCCAGAGACCTTCAATTGTCCTAAGGTGTCTCTTTCCAAGTGCTCTTTTAAGGTATCTGTCGCGTTCAGCGGCGCAGCGCCCAGGCTCTATTTTGCCCAGACGCCCGAAGTCTCTTATTCTGGTCCCGGGGAGGAAAAAATCCGTGGAATCTCAAAGGTAGAGAAGAGCGATTCCCAAGAAGTCAAATCCGCGGAAGTGTCTAAGGCAGGTATCAACCAAGGCGTAGACCTCTCGAGAGCGGGCCGAGAAACCACACGACTCTAACCAGTCAACTACTTTATTTTTTGTCACGAATATATATACATATAAATATTTACATATGGCAAATATGTTTCTTATAATGGATTAAATTTACATATATTTAAAAAATATAAATCTATAAGAAAAATAACATTATTTTCCCAACATACTCCCACCTTGAGTTTTTCTACAGAAACTCAACCAATAGTTGGGAAACGACCGTTTTCATTCCAGTTCTTTAGGATTGGGCTATCTTCGTAGGGTCTTTACTGGCTTCTCCTCGGGAGCCTCCCCGGCGTGGTTCCGACTGTATACTCCTCAAGGTACTCCCCAGATCGGCGGGTATCTCTAAATTGTAGAGCCGTTGAACCGGCCTAATCTGGACGCCCTTGCTGGTTCTCAACTTGGCGACCCTCACAGGTCCATCTCGGCCAGGGTAGACCTCCACAACTCTCGCCAAAGGCCAATTGACTCGCTTAGCATTATCTTGTCCAATCAACACCAGATCTCCCACCTTGATAGGTCTTGTCTTCGAGCGTCTTCTAGTCTCTTGCCTTAAGAATCCAAAATACTCCGTCCGGAATCTCTTCCGCAGATCTTCTCTTAACCTTTGTCTAAATCGGTATCTCTTCTGAAGACTAGACCTTTCAATAGAGTCCAGATCTGGAACTCCTATTTCTTTGAGGTCGTGTAAGAACAAGGCAGGGGTTAATGGACTAAGATCTTCGACATCTTCAGACATGTAAGTCAATGGACGTGAGTTCATCAAAGACTCTGTGTCACAGATAATGGTGTAAAGTTCTTCAAATTCCAAACGAGCTTGACCAAGAATCTTCCTAAGGAGTTGTTTCAGCAAACCAATCAATCTTTCCCACCATCCACCCCACCATGGAGCCGACGGAGGGATAAACTTCCAATTAATATTTTGCTTGGTACTCTCTGATTGGACTACCGCATTGTCTAGATTCCCTAGAGCTCTGCTCGCACCACGAAAATTGGTACCGTTGTCCGAGTACACTACATAGGGGCGTCCTCTCCTTGCTACAAAACGTCTGAAAGCTTGCAGAAAGTTCTCGGTTGAAAGAGAAGTCACCAGTTCCAAATGGACCGACCGATATACGGCACAAGTAAATATAACAATCCACACCTTTCGCCTGTTCCTTAAAACAAGTGGTCCAGTAAGGTCTATCCCCACTACCTCAAATTTTGAGGCATCCCTTACTCTATTTTCAGGTAATTCCACGGATTCAACAGAACCCGATTTAGCCGTGAACCGTCTACACTTAACACATTGATGTATGACCCTTCTTACAGTCCTCCTGAATTTCAAAATCCAATAATCCTCTCTTAATAAATTCATCAGAGTTTGAAGTCCCACATGCCCCCAAGTTTCATGCTTCCATCTAATGAGTAAATATACCAAGTCATGTTCAGAAGGCAACAATAAAGGCATTCGAAAACTTTCCAGATCTTGTCTCCTACTTATTTTAGTTTTGACCCTCAACAATCCCAAAGAATCGCAGCATAACTTGAAATCCTTCAACCTCTTGTCCTCTGGTCCAGTGAAGGATTCCCGTTGGATAACTCTCACCAGCATCAGTTCCGCCCTTTTAATTTCATTCACAGTAAGATCACCTTTCACTCGCTGACCTATTGTTCCTCTCGCATTTGTTAAAAACCGGTTCATCCAGGCAGTTACTCTCAATATCTTGTAGTAGTTTGAAAAGCGAGAGTAGTACTGATCTTATTTCCCTTTCAATACATGTTGATGTTAAAACAATCTTTCTCTTTTCCGAGTTCACAATATCTGGGTCAGGGTATATTTCCCTATGGGGCCAATCTCTTCTTGGTCTTCTCAACCAACTCGGGCCCTCCCACCACTTCGATCTCTCCAGAGAATCGGCTAAGCACCCCCGTGATGGTAAATCCGCTGGATTCAAACATCCTGGTACATGATACCAATCCTCTGTCTCACTGAGAGATCGGATCTCCATAACTCGATTCATTACAAAAGTCGCCCAGTTATCTTTTCCCTTGATCCAATGGAGTGCATTCATGGAGTCTGTCCAATAAAATCGCTCCATGTCTTCAAATTTTAGGTCCCTCACAACGTTGTTCACCAAGCGGGCCCCAACCAAGCATGCCAACAGCTCCAAACGAGGAATGGTAGTCCCCTTCAAAGGAGCCACTCTCGACCGAGCCTGTACTAGTTGACACGTTACTTCCTGTTCGCTCTCGATGCGTAAAAAAATACAAGTGGCGTAGGAGGCCCTAGACGCATCACAAAAGACATGAAGAGTAGTTCCAATCCGGTGTTCTTCTCTATAGCAAAGCCATCTCGGTATGGCAATAGATTTCAGAGACTCCAATTTGGCCAGGCACCTCAAAAACTCGCAAGACAAGTTTTCAGGCAGAGGCTCATCCCACGACAATTTTAACAGCCACGTTTCCTGTAGGATAAGTCTCGGAACGAGGGTCACTGGACAAGTGAAGCCCACCGGATCGAAAATACGGCTTGCCAAGGAGAGTACCTTTCTTTTGTTTATTGGCCCCTGTATTTCCAAATTCTCCAAAGAACAAGCCAAAGTGTCCTTTTCTTGATTCCATGTCATGCCCAACAACCTTCCTCTATCAGACCTAGGACCATCACACATTATACTGGTAACATTGCTTGTCCAATCACGCAAGTTGAAATGAGCAAAAGCCAACAATCTCTGTGCTTCGTCCACAAATTTTTCCATATCTGTGACTTTTGAGAAACTAGCCACACAGTTATCGATGTATAAAGACTCCCTCAATAATTCAGCTGTTTCTTGCCAGTGTTCAGGAGCCTTGTTCAAGTGGTGAAACAGCGTGGCAAGCAGGAGATATGGACTCGTCGTGATTCCGAAGATAACTCTCGCATGACGTAAAACCATCACATTTCCCTCTTTGTCATACCAGAGGAATCTTAGATAATCTCTGTCTTCCTCCCTAATCCCAATTTGGAGGAAGGCCTTCTCTATGTCCGAGGAGACTCCTATCTCGCTCTTCCTAAATTTATTCAAAATTCTTGGGATCGTTTCTATCATATTCGGACCTCTTTCTAGACAATCATTCAGTGAAAGTTTTCCCTTCTTCTTCGCCGAAGCATCAAAAACTGGTCTTACTTTGGTGGTTGGACTATTCTCTTTAAAAACTGGTCGATGTGACAAATAGTGCACGCCTTCACGTTTATTGTCTATAACCCTTTCTATTATTTTATTCCTTAGCCACTTTTCGAGAATATCTTCATATTCTGCCAAATTTCCGGTATTCACAAGATGTTTCCTCACGTTTGCTAATCGTTTTTCGGCAACATCTCTATTGTCCGTGAGTAGTTCTCTTTCGCGAATCCAAGGAAGGGCAACCTGGTAACGCCCCTCACAATCCTGTGAAATAGTACGTGCAAAATATTCTTCCGTTTCTTTTTGTATCGAGTCGTCTTGACGAGCATCTGAAATACCAATAGCCTCTAATCTCCATAAATTCTCCAAATCGCTAGTCAACAGTGAAGTTGTGCAAAGTCCACTAACGCGAGTTTCTTCTTCTGTGGCCGGAATCTTGCCCATTAAAGTCCAGCCCAACCTCGTTTGCACCGCCACAAGCCCAGAAGGAAGTCTTCTATGCTCTCCGGTTAGTAATTTTCCAGCAATATCTGCTCCTATAAGAATCTCAAGAGGTCCCCTGTGTAGATCAGTTAATTCTATGTCATGAGCACTAAGATCTTGCATCCATTTACCCTGATGGACCCTGGGCACGCTGTCGCAGATAACATCTTGGCTCAGTGCTTCAAAATTACAGCCATAAGATCCGTCTAAATTGCTCAACCTGATATCATAAACTCCATGTTCGTACAACTCTGTGTTCGATCCACCAAACAAAGATTGGCGAAGAGACTCTTTTATGGAACATTCATATCCCATTTCTTCCGCCGTGTCCTGGAGTACATAGGACCTCTGAGATCCCGTATCAATCAAAATTCGTCCCATTCTTTCTTTACACTTTCCTCTGATAGTCACTCTCAGTGTGGGCAACAACACCACAGGCGTCGTCAGATTGGTCAAAGTCTCATCCCTCATCATCCCTCGGGCTGGAGTAGCATTCTGGTTCTTCCTGGGGCACATAATCCTTGAATGTCTCAATTCCCCACAGCTGGTGCAACTTGTCTTAACTTTGCAGGATTTGCTCAAATGACCATATTTCAGGCATCTGAAACAAGCCCCTTTCTTCTTTAATTTTCCCAATTTATCTTCCAATGTCAAATTTTCCGCGAATTCGCACTTTGTACTTTCATGATCTCTTTCACAAAAGGCGCAATTCTTCCTCTTATTCACTGCTTCAGAGGCATTCAAAAAACCAGCAGCCGTGGGCAGGGGATTCCTCTCATTTCTTCGATACTTCACGATAGAGCTTTGTGACTGAGGGTGCTCATTTGATGGTTGGCCGGCTGTTATTTCGTCCCGCGTACCGAACGTGCTTTCTAATGCAATCAATTGTCTCTTCAAAAATTCAATCAAATCTCCAAGAGAAAAAGCTCCTGTGAATTCCCGGTGTAATTCAAGCTTTAAGTCTGATGGCAATAGCTTGAGGAGTAAAGGGCACAATAAGTTACCGTAGCTTTCAACGACAACACCCAATGACTCCAAACTTCTAATCTGCACCAGGATTCTGCCGTACAATTCTCTGAAAGCCCTCACGTCCTTTGTCACTCTAAGTGGTTTCAAGGCCAAGAGGTTGTTCATATGCACGTCGATCAACCTTTCCCCTTTTCCGAAGCGTTTCTTCAACAATTCAACGGCCTTATCGTAATTTTCCTCAGATAGGCAAAATCCTTCCACAGTTTGGGCCGCCGTTCCACCCAAGTAGGCTTTAAGATAGTTAAATTTATCTATCTTGGTCAAGTGTTCATTCCTATTGATTGATGAATCGAAGGCATTCCAAAAATTTAACCACTGGCTAATTTCCCCGTAGAATCTTTCCATTGTCAATTTGGGTAACTTAACCATCCCAGTTAGAGTCGGTCGACCGATTTCTCCTGGATATTCCTTCTTCGTGGCAGTTGCAGTTTCCCTCTGCATTCCTTCCGCTACCACCAGACTTCTTTTCTTTAACAAATATTTCCACGCCACGGCCTTTTCCCGGTATTCCTCTACCATCTTTAGATCTTTCTCTAGATCTTTGATGTCAATCAGCTTACCGATTTCTTCGTCTACCCGCCTCAGTTCTTCGTAGACATCCGAAAGCTGCCCCAGCAGTTCCTCGTGGTCACACTCCTTGTACACGTCATATTCCTCTATTCTTTTCCCGTACTTGGATAAAGACGTGCGGAGTATGGTTCTCTTCTTCTTGAGTCTCTCTAGCGCTTCTTCTCTCTCCATCTTCTGATCCAAAAGGGTTCCAAATATAGGCACGGCTTTCTCCTCGCGTCCCGGCTGGGATGCCAAATGTCGCGTTCAGCGGCGCAGCGCCCAGGCTCTATTTTGCCCAGACGCCCGAAGTCTCTTATTCTGGTCCCGGGGAGGAAAAAATCCGTGGAATCTCAAAGGTAGAGAAGAGCGATTCCCAAGAAGTCAAATCCGCGGAAGTGTCTAAGGCAGGTATCAACCAAGGCGTAGACCTCTCGAGAGCGGGCCGAGAAACCACACGACTCTAACCAGTCAACTACTTTATTTTTTGTCACGAATATATATACATATAAATATTTACATATGGCAAATATGTTTCTTATAATGGATTAAATTTACATATATTTAAAAAAATATAAATCTATAAGAAAAATAACATTCTTTTCCCAACAGTATCCAAAAATGCAAAAATCCATCGGGGCTAAATCAGGAGATTTTACAGGGGTTCTGTTTTTTGGAATAGTGTTGATTCCTGTTCTTTGCCTTAGATCTTCCAAATAAGCTTGGGTTGAAGATGAGGTATGACTTGTGGCGTTATCATGGTGAAACCAGACTTTTTTGCTCTGTTTTCCATAGATAGAGGGAATATCATTTAAAAATATAGGTTCTATAATGTTGTTTTGATAGTACTCCGAGTTTATTTTGGCATTTCTTTCAACTTTTCTTATTTTTCCTTCATATTATATACCGCATGCTACCATAAATTCTTTGGGGTAACCTTCGGCACTTTCCTTCAACCAAATTGGCCTAGATTTTTCCACCCTTTTTTTATAGTATATAGCTCTTTTTCTGTCGCAATCGGTTAAATATACCCATGCTTCGTCATATGTAACAATAAATTTTCATCTATCAGCAGCCAAGAAATTTTCATAAAAATATTTGCTGATAGTGTGTCGCTGAGGAATATGGCTCTGAAACAATTTGTGAACCGCATGTATTTTTATAGATTTTGGGCCTAAATATTTATTTATTATTTATTTATTGTTGACACTGATGTTCCTATTAATTTGGCTATATCTCTTTGCGGCATAGGATTTTCTTTTGTAATATATTTTTTTCACTTTTTTGACAATTGCAGTTCTCACAGATATAGGGTGATAATCTTTTGTCCATTTCTTCGTAGGTGCTTTGAATAAAAACTTGATATTTTTGTCGTGAATAATATTATAAATACCTTTTTTAGAAATGTTGATATCATCTTGTTTGCATATTTTAATGATGTCCAAAGGTGAGATTAGCTCTGGAAAGTGGTAAAGGAAGAATGGGATCTTTTGAGTATGACCATGATCAGAAAGTGTCTGCTATCGTGGAAAATCAGGTGCCGTGTTGTAAATAAACACATATGCTTTCAAATAGAACATTTGAAAATTTTCAAATATGGTGTTTATTTTTAATGTTGTTACCTATAAGTGTGAACACCCTCTGTATATTTTTATCGTCTTTTAATTATTAGCATGTTTTCTTGTATATGAAAGGGAAGGCAACATAAAGACTTCCTCAAAACAATTTCAGGTATACAACAGAGCCCTCTTTTAAACTACCTTACGCAATTAATGAATTAATAGTAATAAATATTAATGATAGAGGCCTTTCGGAGGAGTCCTTATTCAGCTAAATACGTTAATGTTTCTATCGTCACCTACTAATTTCTGTAATTATTAAACTGGAAAACTTCAAGATCATGAAGAAGCTTCATAATTAGATGAAAGAGACCTTTCGGAAGTCTCACCTCTTTCATTCAATTATTAGCACCTTCATGATTATAATGTTTTTCCAGTTTGGATAATCACAGAATGAGCAGGTTACTCCACAGCCGTTAACGTATTAGTTGAATAAGGACCTTCCCTAAATCTCAAATTTTATTTTTAATAATAAATATTATCGATGTCACTACTTTCTGTAAAGATTATACAAGTGTAAATAATAAAGACACCATTGTAAATATATCTATATATTTTGTATATATATCCATCATTATTTTTGTGTTTCTGTTCTCTAATAGACATATATATCAAAGTTTTTCTCTCACTTTTGCTGCAGAATCGAAGGCCTCCTGGATAAGGGACTTCGAGGTAATGACAATGGCATATAGCACCGATGGTGTCATGGATACACTTGTTGATACACATCTGTACATTGCATATTTGCATATTAACTTCACTATAGCGTCAACATTTTAAATGAATGTATTAGGCAGTGAGGCCTACGGCAAGGTAATTGAAAAATGAACAAGAGTTTTCAAATAGAAAGATATCATGCAAAAATGTTCATGGAATTCAACTTTATTATTTCAGAAATATGAAACAAATTTTATTGGTGAAAAAGCCAATTACTTATATAGTGAAAAATAATAAGGAAAATTCAAAAAATATATTAGGGATTTTAAATATATTTCTAAATGGTTGTGTAAAATATCAGTAAAAAATTGTATATGTATACAATAAAGTATTTGATAAAAATTTTATTAACAATATATCTATAGAAATAATAAATAATATGTGAGAATGTAAACGTTATATGTATGATATCTGTAAGAAATCAGTTACCTACCTTCCTTGACAGCACACCTTTTTTATATTTCTTCCATTGACCGAAATAGTCGAAACAGTTAGTTCTGAAGGGATATGGTAGTCTATTATGGATGTTCTATAAGACAAAGAACACATAATTATTACATTTTACTTAAATACATTCAGCTCAGACATATGAGTTAAATTGTATGGGAACATTCAGCATGGTTCAAAGTTACCATGGTAACAGATCCAAATATTTATATTTTCAGTAAAGAAATGTATATTAAATTTAATACCTTTTGTAGATATATTTTAAATTATATAGCAACAAATATTTTCAATTATTTTTCTCGTTTTTTTCTCTCTTTTTCGTTGTTAATATCATATGACTATTCTATTCACGGCGCAAAATTATTTTATATATATGTATACACATGTATGACAGAGCAAGTGTCCCTAGAGGGACAGAGCACTTCAAATTGAAATAAAAAAAATTAACCATGGTAGCTGTCCCTGTTTTGATGAGGGCCATATCTTGGAACCATAGTAGACAGGTTGACCTTTGGCTGAATTTGCCAAAACTGGGATTGTATCAAATTCGATATCACCATAATTATGTTATGTATGATTGCAATAGATATACAACAATTTAATGCATTTTAAAATAAGAAGTACCTTTTTTGTACAAATAATTTCATGCTCATACTATAATATTCCGAAAAATACAATATTTGTAGGTTGTATTTTTGATTAATTCAAAGTTGAGGGTATAATCGACCTTTTATAAAGGTTTATTGACTTATTAAAGTTTCAGCGACAATACTTCACGAATAAGCTTTCAACCTTTTTCGAAAATGGAGAAATGTGTCGTTGAGATGTCAAAAAGATAATAAATCTTTATTAAAGATTAATGGAGTTTTAAAATTAAATCATGTAATTTACAAATAAAACTACACTATCTCGCCTTCTTTTAAAAATACATGTATTATTATAAAACATCACTCATTACAACATTTTAAAATGAATATGGTAATAATTGAACTTTTTTTACGACACACATTATTCAGGTTATCAGGTATATACTGATAAACATATTGCGACTCTTTTTGTGTTGTTTTTCTTGCTGCCCTCTTTCTCTTTCTTTTTTTTTTTTCTTTTTCTTCTGTATATATCGTTATTTCCTTTGTCTCACTGCTTTGTTCTTATGCATACCCATACTTCTGGTGAATCCTGTATAGGGTCAGTGACCCTAAATAAAGGCTTTTTGTTGTTTTGTTGTTGATAAACATATTAAATTCTAATTTTCTATGTGTCATACTGAATTTCAAAGAATTATTCAAGTAAACCTTGAGATGGGACTCATATACATTTCAGATATCAATTCATCATATTTCCGATAAATAGTATTTAACTTCTATTCATATATGGCCATAAGAGTCATATTTTCCTTTTTAAAAGTGCAATAAATGAATGTTGTGAAATTAATTCAACGCCACTTTAACTTTCTGTATTGTTATGAAATTTATAATCTTTTTTAATGCATCTTCAATTAAAAATACATCTTTTGGTAAATACACATATATTTATAAAAATAAAAAAGACATCTCCTGACCACGAGCACATGTGCTTTTTAGATGGCATAGCGCCATCTAGGGGAGCAAAAATAAACTAAACGTTTATTTTGCTTGCTCCGTGATATTTGGCCAACCCAATTTCTTGATTTATCAAAAAAAAAAAGCCATCCACGAACGCGTTTCGCGCTGTTGGCGCTCGTCAGCGTGGAGAAGGCTGTAACCGCTGCGACCAAAAAATATTTTTGGTCCCAATGGCTTCCTGAGAAATCAGAAAATGGGTATTTAAGGCCAAATATGCGTAAAGACGCTTAACACATGAAAAAACAATAGAAAAAAAAGTTTATAAATATATAAAGATTGGAAATATTACTTTATATAATTATAAAATATGTGTTTGTGTATGTGTTTGTTCAAAATTTGGGAAAGGGGATGGTTTGTATTCATGTACTAATTATTATAATATTACATTTATAATACAGAAACCAACCTACTTGTAATGACATTTAATAGAGTCTACATCAACAAGGAAACCTTACACGAAATGACCTATATATATATATATATATATATTAAAAAACTAAATAAAAAAAATAAAAGATAAAAAGATCAGGTGTTGAAATCAATATAAAAAATGGCATATCCTGACCAGGAGCACATGTGCTTTACAGAAGGCAGAGCGCCATCTGGTGGAACAGAAATCAACTAAACATTGATTTAGCCTGTTCCCTGATATTTGGCCAACCCAATTTCTTGATAAATCAAGAAAAGCCATCCACGAACGCGTTTCGCGCTTTTTGGCGCTCGTCAGCGTGGAGTAGGCTGAACCATTGAGACCAAAAAATATTTTTTGATCCCAATGGCCTCCTGAAAAACCAAGAAATGGGTATTTAAGGCCAAACTTGCGTAAATACGCTTAGCACATTAAAAAACTAAATAAAAAAATAAAAGATAAAAAGATCAGGTGTTGAAATCAATATAAAAAATGGCATATCCTGACCAGGAGCACATGTGCTTTACAGAAGGCAGAGCGCCATCTGGTGGAACAGAAATCAACTAAACATTGATTTAGCCTGTTCCCTGATATTTGGCCAACCCAATTTCTTGATAAATCAAGAAAAGCCATCCACGAACGCGTTTCGCGCTTTTTGGCGCTCGTCAGCGTGGAGTAGGCTGAACCATTGAGACCAAAAAATATTTTTTGATCCCAATGGCCTCCTGAAAAACCAAGAAATGGGTATTTAAGGCCAAACTTGCGTAAATACGCTTAGCACATTAAAAAACTAAATAAAAAAATAAAAGATAAAAAGATCAGGTGTTGAAATCAATATAAAAAATGGCATATCCTGACCAGGAGCACATGTGCTTTACAGAAGGCAGAGCGCCATCTGGTGGAACAGAAATCAACTAAACATTGATTTAGCCTGTTCCCTGATATTTGGCCAACCCAATTTCTTGATAAATCAAGAAAAGCCATCCACGAACGCGTTTCGCGCTTTTTGGCGCTCGTCAGCGTGGAGTAGGCTGAACCATTGAGACCAAAAAATATTTTTTGATCCCAATGGCCTCCTGAAAAACCAAGAAATGGGTATTTAAGGCCAAACTTGCGTAAATACGCTTAGCACATTAAAAAACTAAATAAAAAAATAAAAGATAAAAAGATCAGGTGTTGAAATCAATATAAAAAATGGCATATCCTGACCAGGAGCACATGTGCTTTACTTGGTTTTTCAGGAGGCCATTGGGATCAAAAAATATTTTTTGGTCTCAATGGTTCAGCCTACTCCACGCTGACGAGCGCCAAAAAGCGCGAAACGCGTTCGTGGATGGCTTTTCTTGATTTATCAAGAAATTGGGTTGGCCAAATATCAGGGAACAGGCTAAATCCATGTTTAGTTGATTTCTGTTCCACCAGATGGCGCTCTGCCTTCTGTAAAGCACATGTGCTCCTGGTCAGGATATGCCATTTTTTATATTGATTTCAACACCTGATCTTTTTATCTTTTATTTTTTTATTTAGTTTTTTAATGTGCTAAGCGTATTTACGCAAGTTTGGCCTTAAATACCCATTTCTTGGTTTTTCAGGAGGCCATTGGGATCAAAAAATATTTTTTGGTCTCAATGGTTCAGCCTACTCCACGCTGACGAGCGCCAAAAAGCGCGAAACGCGTTCGTGGATGGCTTTTCTTGATTTATCAAGAAATTGGGTTGGCCAAATATCAGGGAACAGGCTAAATCAATGTTTAGTTGATTTCTGTTCCACCAGATGGCGCTCTGCCTTCTGTAAAGCACATGTGCTCCTGGTCAGGATATGCCATTTTTTATATTGATTTCAACACCTGATCTTTTTATCTTTTATTTTTTTATTTAGTTTTTTAATGTGCTAAGCGTATTTACGCAAGTTTGGCCTTAAATACCCATTTCTTGGTTTTTCAGGAGGCCATTGGGATCAAAAAATATTTTTTGGTCTCAATGGTTCAGCCTACTCCACGCTGACGAGCGCCAAAAAGCGCGAAACGCGTTCGTGGATGGCTTTTCTTGATTTATCAAGAAATTGGGTTGGCCAAATATCAGGGAACAGGCTAAATCAATGTTTAGTTGATTTCTGTTCCACCAGATGGCGCTCTGCCTTCTGTAAAGCACATGTGCTCCTGGTCAGGATATGCCATTTTTTATATTGATTTCAACACCTGATCTTTTTATCTTTTATTTTTTTATTTAGTTTTTTAATGTGCTAAGCGTATTTACGCAAGTTTGGCCTTAAATACCCATTTCTTGGTTTTTCAGGAGGCCATTGGGATCAAAAAATATTTTTTGGTCTCAATGGTTCAGCCTACTCCACGCTGACGAGCGCCAAAAAGCGCGAAACGCGTTCGTGGATGGCTTTTCTTGATTTATCAAGAAATTGGGTTGGCCAAATATCAGGGAACAGGCTAAATCAATGTTTAGTTGATTTCTGTTCCACCAGATGGCGCTCTGCCTTCTGTAAAGCACATGTGCTCCTGGTCAGGATATGCCATTTTTTATATATATATATATATATATATATATATATAATGTATATTAATATGTATATATTAAATGTAGAATCACTGTTATATTTTTATTATATAGTTTTTACACTATATATATATATGAGCTGCTATTGTTAATGACCATTAGAAACAAATATAGTTTATCATAAAGTTCCCACTAGATATGTTGTCGAACAAGGTTATGAAGGACTCCATCCGCCTTTGGTTAGATGTCAGTTTTCCGTAATCTATATGAACTGCTACCTCTGACTATGAAGCTCAATTCGTTATTTAATCTACCTTATTATAGTTTTGTTTTGGCACACCAGTATTTTTATATATTAATAATAGATATAAATATGGGGGGAGAAGTCCGTCCACACTTCCCTGCGGTCCCCCCGGACCCTGGAATATTCGACCAAATTCTGGTTCCTTTCCAAGGTGACTAACGTGGCAACGGCTCCTATTTTCTAATGAATAGCAAAAGGCAGCAGCTTTACACACCTGAGGCTCTTCATTGGACACGACAACAACAACAACAAAAACAACAGATATATATATATATATAAATGATGTTGGCCACACACACAATTGTTGACTTACAATTTTAAAACGTTGATATGTATATCCATTTGACTTTATTCTTTCACCTTCAAAATATGGATCATATAATTCATATGGAGAATGGACTTTGAATGCAGATGGACTTTTCATGGGCTTGAACTTGTCCAGTGGGTCATCGTACATGATGATAAACATCCCCTTTTTAGCGTTGAAGTCGAAAAGAGTTTCTGAAACAAGATCATTACTTGTTTATTACCGTTTAGTATAGAAGTAATGGGTGTACTTACTTATTTTTGAACTCATTGTTATAGCACTTTCGTTGTAGCGAAACAGTTGATGATTCATGACGAAGCATTCCGTCACTAAACCATTGCTTGTTCGCAGTGGGAATTTCTGAACGTTATATGGGCTGAAAAAACACTAAATAGTGAATTTCTAAATATTGAATTAGAATATGAGTTATTTTGCTTAATTAATGATAATCCCTTATATAAAAAATATAAAAATATTTCGTCAATATATTATAAATATATTTTTTATATTTAAAATTCTAAACCATTATAGACGCGTATGATTCTTTAAAAAAAATGTCTAATTCCCTCACTGCAATGGAAAAATTAATGCCTGGCACATCAGTGGTGAACCCTTCCAGCGAATTTCCGTTACAGACTGCGCAATAATGCATCATTATATTTTATATAGCCATAATGGCAAGCACTCTAGCAAGGAATTTCGATTGGCTAAGGATAAATATGAAACCCACTGAAGTTTGATAATTAATTATATTTATATATAGCGCAACATATTCACATATAAAATATTGGTCATTAGAAATTCTACACCATAAAGAAATACAAATAATAAAATGATATTTATTAGACAAATACCAAAATCGCTTCTCGGCCTTTTGGCTAATATCAAAGTGTAGACAAATAGAAAATACTGGGAATAACAAGTGAATAATAAGTATCACCCTTTAAAGAAATTAGGATATAAGGATCTTTAGAAATCGGTATCCAGAAGACCCACATCGTCTGATCAATGAGTAAAACAGATTGTAGGCATGTAGAGAAACAGATTCCCATGCAAGCTTCAACACGATAGAAAGTTCATTGACAGGTGTTACTAGCGTGTGGGGGAGAGGCAGTCGCTCGACAATCTTTGACCAGATGTTTATAACAGAGATGTTTAGCTGGCATAGTGGCTAGACCAGATCTATGGCGTAAATATAGATATATATTTTCAGGGATAATATTTATTTGTGAGAAAAAGGTCCCTTTTACCGTCAGAATTTTCAACTATAATATAATAGATAAATTATCTCACCCCAAAAATCTCTTTCCTTGAAAATTGAAATCATGATCAAAGAATATTTCCTCGAATCTGTAGCCCATTAAATGAAGATCTTCAATGGTCGGATTGAGATCGTCGTTGTAGTGTTCCTTCTTCACATGCTGAAACAACATTTTATCGTTTTTTTTTTTTACAATTTATATTTAAAATAACAACAGACTATTTATTCAGATTAATTCTAAAATTTGATTGCTCAAATGTCAGATACCGATTTCCATTTTTCAAGCATTTGGATAATATTTTTCATAAAAACGGCTGATCAATCAAGGAGATGTGGAAAACGCCTTTTTAGATTTTTTGGTCTCAAGATAACCAGACATTTATGAAAATGGCATAAATATGTTACCATCATGTTGGCATAAGTGTTGTGATTTTGATGGTGCTGTTTTTGATTGGTCGCTTTCAAACGGCCATTATTCGTGGGAAAACCTGATAAGTTGAATAATGAAAATATGATTTGAATATATTCGAAATTAGAATATTTGGAGAAGATACATGTCATAAAAATGTTATGTTCGATATTATAATATCAATCTTATTTTTCAGATACATTGATCTCATAGTCCAAAGATCACCTATTTTATAGAATGCACATATCCTGATTATATATACCAGACCCAATAGAAGATTCTATATATGACCATATTTTAAATAGGTCTAAATATAGAAACAATTAAAATTACTAAGTCCAACCTCATGTTTGGGCGTTTTCTATGAGTGACAGAATTCTGATATGCAACCAAGCATGCGAAAACATATTCCTAGAGAGTCCAGAAGTCCAGATATTTAAGTATCAAAATATTTTATACAGTAGTTGTACACTGCGTGACATTGAAAATGGAACACCAAGAAATAGTGGCCAGAAAGTGATGAAACTCGGCAGACAGAGAGAGACAGAGACGAACAATAAGTGATCTTTATTTCAAAATGATAGTCATAATACAGAGCGAGAACGGCGTCGGCTTAGTAGCAAGTAGGACCACCGCGGACGGCGATGCACGCAGCAACACGTCTAGGTAGAGAGTCAATCAGAGTACGGATGGCGTCCTGAGGGATGGCTCTCCATTCCCTCTCAACCATTTGCCACAGTTCGTCTTCTGAACGCGGCTGTGGAAAGGCATGCAAACGGCGTCCAATGATGTCCCAGACGTGCTCGATTGGTGAGAGATCAGGAGAGTACGGTGGCCAGGGAAGCAACTGTACATCTTGCAGAGCTTGTTGGCTAATGCGAGCAGTGTGCGGTCGGGCGTTATCCTGCTGATAAAGGGCATTGGGTACCCCCTGAAGGTAGGGGAGTGTCACCGGTCGCAGCACATCATCAACGTATCGTTGGGCCGTCATAGTGCCCTGAATACGAAGTAAAGGTGACCTGGAATCATACGCGATTGCGCCTCAAACCATGATTCCGCGTTGTCGCACGGTGGGGCGTTCCACAATTGCTGCCGGATTGGACCTTTCTCCACGTCGACGCCACACGCGTACACGGCGACTATCACTGGACAAGCAGAAACGCGACTCATCTGAGAACACGACCCTGTGCCATTCCGTCATCCACGTCGATCTAGCCCGGCACTATTCCAAACGTTGGCGCCTATTCGGTGGGGTCTATGGCAGTCTTCTTAGCGGACGGCATGAGTGCAAGCCATTAGCAACCAATCGACGGGAAATGGTTCTGGTCGAGATGGAATGATCTAGGGTGTCTTGCACATGTTGCAGGATGGCGGTACAAGTGGCTTGTGGGGCCGCCACTGCTTGTCGAAGGATACGCCGATCCACACGTGCTGACGTCACTCTGGTTGCACCGACATTCCTATAAATTGCCACATTTCCTTGTTTCAACCATCTTCTCCACAGTCGGTGCACCGTGGACGCACCAAGGTGTGTATCAGCTGCGATTTGACGTATGGACCAACCTGCCCTTTTCAGTCCGATCACCATGCCCCTCGTAAAAGCGTCTGTCTGCTTGAACTGCCTCCGTTTACGATGACCTGGCATTCTCTGTTATTACACGTGTCTTTTGACACAAGAACAAAATTTCTACAATGGTTTTCCTTGAAGAAATAACGACACGAATACTGTCCTTTCTGCAAGTTCCTTCCCTTATATCTTACTCCATGTGCGCACGAGAGCTGCGCATTTTACATCATTTGCATAACTCGGTTAGGCGCGTCTACCCTGAAATTTGCATATTTTTCTGACCACTATTTCTTGGTGTTCCATTTTCAATGTCACGCAGTGTATGTATATCTTTTGGTGTCGTTTTTAAATAGATATGGATTTACCAAGGACTACTGGAATTATCAGTAAAATATTGAATAATTTCTAGCGTATAATTACTATTCAAGTGGATAATTGCTTTTCAACTTTACATTAAAAGAATCAAGGGTAATATTTCTTGATTATATAAGGTTGATTGATTTTCCAAATACACATATCCTTATATAAAAGGCGTACATGAATCTATAAATAAAAATAAATATTTTTTTTTCTCAAAATATTTCGAGAGATTTCTCCCTCTTTATCAATTAATTGCACAGTAATAAATCTTTACAGATCCAGGTACGCTCTTTTTTATATGGTGGTGTCTTGTCCATTTTTGCCCGGGCCGGCCGGGGACATACACCAGCTCCACCCGGACGACGGCTCCAGTCGTTAGACCTAGCGACCTCCCAACACTCCAAGAAGGTCCACGTTCCAGGAGGAGGGCGATGCTCTAGGCACCGCTCTTTTTTATATAAACGTATTTAATGGATCGCTTTTTGACTCAAACATAGCCTCGTTACTTTCATAGAGTAGTATCATTTTATTTTCAATATACTACTATATACTATATACTACAATAAACTAAAAACCGCAAACGACTTATATTTAGATAATTAATACTTTCAAAGCACAAACTTACCCTTGTTCCGTTCATTGAGTAGCATCGCTCTGGATAACGATCACAGAATTTTCTTTTTACATATCTACGCACAAACAGTTTTGTGAATTTATACAGGGTATATTCTTTAAATAATAGCAAATTAATATATATATAAGAAGATATATATATATATCTAACACAATAAAAGAGAGAAAGGATCATCAAAAATTAAATAAATAATTTCGTGTAACTATGAACCGATGTTATGAACAATTAGGAAAACATCTAAAATACAATATAACGCGGCTGATGATTGTAAAACGAAAATTGCAAATATACCGCTAATGTTTCTTTTATAAAAATCGAATTTTATATTATTATTTCGATTTTTATAAAAGAAACATTCGCGGTATATTTGCAATTTTCGTTTTAGGAAAACATCTATATGAGATATAGAGAAACGTACAAAGATATAAGTAGGAAAAATATGTGAGATTGATTTGTAGTGAGATCAAAATAGACGATTCAGAAATATATTTTATTTATATTCATTGAATTTATGGAGAAAGAGATGCATATTGATTCTAAATTTTGTTCAATTATCCAGAGTACACGTAGTACAGGCCATGGTAATCTTGGTGGTGCACAGCATGTCTACACATAATGGACAATAAAAGCATATATTGGATTGAATAAATTATTTATTTGCCAATATTTTGGTTTTCTGAACGCCAACCCTTTTCAATTATATCAATGTATATTGGCAAATAAATATTTTAGTCAATCCAATATATACCTTTTTATTATTATTAATTTTATTATTATTTTAATTAGATTTAAATATGTATTGCTCTATAATCAGAACGAAAAGCAGTTCGACTTTGCACTTACAAATGTGCCAGGGCCCCGTGTTTCTAAAAAATACATTTTATCTATAAATAAATGGTGATGTTTTGAAAATATTTGTGCTAAAATTCAGACATTTTTATTTATTGTAGAGAGAGATCAGATTTCAGAAAATAACGACGATAAAGAATTTATAAAATATATTTAAGATATAAAATATATATATATATATATATTTTTTTTTGCTTATCCCTAGTACACGTGGTACAGGCCATGATAATCATGGTGGGTAGTTAGCGACTGCTTTTTACTGTAAGCGCACCACATGTCTACACATGTGAAAGCACTTCGACTTTGCACTTACAAATGTGCCAGAGCCCCGTTTGGTTACTTGCCCTCGCTGGTGGGGTTGGACTTTTGCAAGAATCGGGGGGCCATTGGAGCATTTTTTTTTTTTAACAGAAAAAAGTCTCCAATGCGGGGATCGAACCCGGGTCGTAGTGGTCGTAAACCAAACGGTTTAACCAGCCTTCCACCGACCCCCCGATATAAAATATACTCTCAAGTAATAATCGATATTAAAATATCATATATCATAACCTTATAAATATATATATTATATAATCTAAAATACAAATATTTTATTTTTTTTTAAAACATATATTTTATTTTTTCATTCATTGACTATTATATATATTTGACCATAGATGCAAAACATACCACTTTAATTATTGTTGTTGTAAATATGTAAAGTGAACCCTACCTTTTCTAATGAAAATCACGAATATAGAATTCATTTTCTAAATTTTATATTACTGTGATATAAATAATTTTATATGTATATTTTTACTTCAAGAGATTCAAAATAAAAATCTGCTTGAAAGGTAAATAATTATCTTCACTTTTCCACGACTTCACCTCTTTTCAACAATCAAACACACAAAAAAATTCTAATCTATAACATATATATATAATAAAGTTTTAACAAAGTGATAATGACATTTCCACATAATTAATAGAAGGTATCTATGACACACATACATGTGTGTTTTATATATAAAATATATATATATATATGAAATGTAAATAATAAAGTTTATCAAATAAAATTTTAAATATTAAATATAATTTAAATTAAGTTGATATTATAGAGTGAGTTAAGATGGATTTATATATTGATATAACTATATTTAAAACTTTTAATAATAGTAATATTTATATATAAAAAGGAAATTCTATTAGATTAGCAAGCTAAATCTAAATTAATTATATAAGATAAAAGTTGATAATTATTTTTGTGTTTAAATTTTATAAATATATTATAAATCTCTTCTTTATTCCTATTTATTTTAAGAGTATGTCTAAATGACGGGTAAAAGCCGATGCTAAAAGACGTTACGTTGTTAAATCTTCTTTTCTTGTTAAATTTTCTTTTTATTTTTCAAAATTTTTTTTTTCTATCTAAAATAAAAACATATTATTCTAACATATAATTACTTTTATTACATTTTTCTCTCCTAAATAAGATATAAATATAATACATATAAACAACTTTTTAATCTCATCTAACTTAAACACAAAAATAATTATCAACTTTTATCTTATATATATATATATATATAATATAAAATACTTGAAGGGAAGTATATGATATTTAAAATTAATATGACAATTACATTATATCACACCTTATACAATATATATGTAATGACACATGTCAATAATGCGTATAATCATTTACAGATGTGTTTCTATTATACAACATTAAAATCTTGTTATAAGTATTATACAACATGGGGTTGTTGGTTTAAATTACCATAGATGGGCCCCGGGAGTGAAAGGGTTTATCCGGGTTTAAGCGGGTAAAGCCTCTCTAACACAGGTAAGTAATTAAAATTTCTTTAAATCAATTTAAACTGTGAGGGTTAAAAAGGGCTTTAACAAGATGAATCGTTTGGATATATAAAAGTGAAATAAAAATGACATTTTTGTTTGATTTAAAAAAATGATGATTAAAATAAAATGATGACATAAAAATTCACATTCTAAGAGAATATTGGCGGGCGTTGGTAAGGGTAAGTAGTTGAAGAATAGCAAAGCGAGGTGCAAAGCGAGGATATAGACTTGAGCGTCTTCCTTGGCAATGTTTCTCTTGCGATCCTATATAAGGGTTACAGTGCTTTGTCACAATTTTAGGATTATTGGGTTAAAAGTTGTTGAATAAAAGTTGCTTATTAATATGATTGAAAGGTGTGGTAGAGCCATGCGATAAGTAGAATTGTAGTAGCGACAGTAGGTGTTCTGACTTGACTTGAACTCAAAGGTTGATTGTGGTCCGCTAGAGCTGAAAAAAAATGAAAGTTGAAAAAGTGAACGCTTTGTGCATGCGTCGGTGATTGTGCTCTGCGGATGATTGAAATGAACTCTTGAAACGTGTTCAGGCCAGAAGTTTAGATTTGTAAATCTGGGGAACTGTGTTCAAAGAGTTTGTTGAAATACGAAATAAATAAAAAATTGTCAAGCAGTGCTGTCGTTTTTCTACGATGGTTTGAAGCAATGGCTGAAATAGATAGTGATGAAAAAGTATAGGGAATTGGTTAAAGAACAAGATTGTTGTAAGCGATTGTTGCATGCCCGATAGTTGATGATATACATTGTCATATAATAAAGGTATTTAAACAAATAAAATATAGTGAATAAAAAGATATAAATATGATTGCGGATAAAAAAAAAGTGCAAGTGGACAAAATCAAACATGTAATATATAAAAGGAATAATAATTAAGAATTAAAATGATTTTTGGAATAATTAAATGTTTTGCAATACTAAAATAATATCATGAAAAATAAAAGTAAATCTGATTAATTTTTTTTTTTTAAATAATGTTGGATTAAAAATTTGATTATATAATTGAGAGATGAAAATGAAACCAATTATACAAGATTGTATACAAAAATTAGAATAAAATTAAAGGTCATTAATGATTAGATAAATGTTAACTAGTGTAAAATTGAACAAAAATTGTCTCTTTTGAAGAGAGGTTGAAACTGTGGTTGTGTAACTAGATCATATCCCTTTGGTATACATCGGTGTTTCTATGACTCTCTGAAGCTGGGAATATGTGAAATGATCCCTTCGTTTGTCCACAAGGCTGGTATGTAGAGAATTATTTCTCTTTCGCGCTATTAAGTCTATATCAGACTTAACCCAGTTGTTTTAATTGGTGATATCAATTAACATGTAAAATGTTTAATGTATGTTGTGTTGTGATTAAGGCGTTGGTGAGATTTGTAAGAAAACCTAAATGGTTAGTTTGAAACATTTGTTTAAAAAAAATGGCGATCCTGAAGCTAGCGGTCATTGACATCTGCCTTGAGGGGGGAGAGAGGATATGTCCAAAGATAGCGGTGACTTGGGGAGTGACGTCATAAAGGGCGTCCACTTTCTGTCTTTCTCGGTATCGTCGGGGGTTCTTTTTCTGGTATGATAAAACATGTGGGATGGTTTGCTATGTTTGTCATTTACTTGAAACTGACCTACTTTTGTTGAAGTTGGCAATTTTCTGCTATAATTGAAAGATATGGTTTTCTCGGTGTTCGTAGTTGTTGTGTTTCGAAGTTAGTTTAGACTTAGTAAAAATTTTATTCGATGTTTTCAGATTAGAAGTGTGGTGAAAGTGCGACGTTCGACGTGGACACGCTTTGGGGTGAGATGTCATAGGCATGAAGGCATCTTTGGCCTGAAAAGTGAAAAGGTTTTGTGGTGTAGCGCTATGACACGAAGTGAAAAATTGTGAATGAAAAGGTGTCCTGTGAAGTTGTTTGGTACAGAATCTAAACTGTTTCACAATGAATAACAAATTTACTAAAGTCATGGGTGGTGGTTGTACGAACACATATTGAGAATTTTTAGATTGTTATGGATGTGGCACGTTCAATGCGAAAATTGTCAGTGTGCGTTTAGTGGACGATATGGAGCTTGTGTGGCTCGAAATTGGATTTGTGTGTTAAGACGCGCACTAAAAATGTTGCCAATTGGAGAGAGTGATGTGTGAGGGTGTTGTAAGGTTTGTTGAAAGAAATGTGTTGATGACCAACCATGCATGTTAAAGGAAAAGACGAGGGAGTGTGACTATGTTGGATTTTCAGCTTGTTTTGGGGAAGGATAGTTGTTATGTTTTTGAGATAGTGTCTCTCAAGAGAGAAATCACAAAAGATTTCTGAAATTACGATATTGTTTCACCTATGTTAATTTATATTTAAAATTTGAATATATTTTTAAATAGTTGATTATGGTAGTTAAAATGACCCTTTTAAAAGGGCACTGTCGTGATAGTGACAAGAATATTTTGAATTGTGGCGTTTACATAAGATGGTAATAACGACAATGATTTTAACATTTTATTAACATTTGAACATTTGATTGAAATATTGCTATTTTGGTATTAAAATAAGATATTATGAAAACAAAAAAAAAGGTTTAGAGTTATGATGAATTAGAAATTTTGTAAAAACAAAAATAAGTTTTGAATTATAATATGATGAGAATTTATTATTATATTTTTTTAATATATAAAATAATGATTTTTTTTAAGTAGTAGATTTGGATAGGTCCATTTTAGGTAAATTATGAAAGGCATGTAAATTTGTAAATTTAAAAAAAATGCGTAATGGGCGAAATTTTTTTTTAAAGTAAAATTGAGAGTAATAAATTGAAATTTATAATTTGATTAAAAATTAAAGTAAGTTTGATAAAAATGAGAGTGTGAAAGTTTTAAAAATTGAATAAAAATTGATATAAAAAAGGTAAAAATTAATTTTAAAATGCTTAAAGTGAAAATATAAATACAAAATTTATAGAGAATCAAGTTTTGAAATTGAGGATAAAGTTATGTAAGATTTTAAAACTTACAGTTTTGAAGATAGTTCAGTCAGGAGACTTGATCTTTGGTTGTTTTCCTGCTGACGTGGAAGTCGCTCCATGTTGGACTTGTAGAAGCTTGTAGCTTCTGTGAAGTTGATTTGCAGCTTGTCGCTTTGATCATTGTCTCGACGATGTCAGGCCGAAGGTGGAGAACTAGTCACCGGATTTGCGTCATTCTGCTCCTCGATTTCCATGACTCGCGGGAATTTCGACTGTGTCGTTGGGGTGGTCGACAGCTTGCTCCTGGCGTTGGCGATCTATGTTGGCGGATCTGCGGAGGTCCATTGGGACGTCGTGTCTTCCGTAAATATCTCCTGTTGGAGGAGAGATTGCTTGGTCGTTTCGTTAGAATGGTCGGTTTGTTCCTCCATCTTTGCTCTTTCTCGCTTCTATCTGGACAGTCTTCTTACCTTCGTTGTGTCATTCTTCGTTTTGGTCATCCTGTCGGCTATAAATGTGGTGAGTTACTGTTGATTCTTGTAGAATCCTGTCGACTAGATATGTGGTGAAGTCCTGGTGAGGTCTGGTAGCCTCTTGTAGAATCTTGTCGACTAAATATGTGATGAGTGATCCAGTCGACTTAAACTGTGGTGTGTTCCCTGTCGACTCTCGCTATACTGTGTTAACCGAGAGGGACAGTCAGGACGGGGAGTTTTCCAGTACCTCTCTGCACCTTGGAAGACCTTTAAAAGTTCTCACAAAGTACAGGCAGTCGTGGTCGAGGCAGAGTGGAAAGCTTGGAGATGTCCATACACAAAAAACGAAGACACAGTTGCACTAAGAAAGTTCCGTGAACAGATAAAAGTTGAGCTAGGAGCGAAAGATGGAGGGATAGAAGATTTCTTACTGGTCCACATGACGGATGAGATGGACCATTATATACAAAACATGGGGTGGTAGTAAATATAAAGTGTCATTACTATACAGTTTAAAATATACGATAGAATGTGCCACCGATGATGAAGGTTTGTTTAGGGGAAATGAAATAACATGAATGATGACCTAACAAACCTATTATAAAATCAAAATAAATAATTTGAGTACAAATTAGTTAAATTATTATAAATATAGGAGTATAAAATAGGACAATATTATAATGATGACGTCTCAAAAAGATATAGAATATGATGAAAGAAAAATACATAAGAATAAATGATGAAATTGAGAAAATATGCAAAATAAAATTAGAAATGCCGTAAAAGTAATTCACTTATAGAAAAAAAATTGAGAACCTATTGAATGAAAAAATAACTAAAATAAAAGTATAAAGCTATTAAGTTGAACTAAGATTTATAAGTTGACGCAGAGGGTTGATGAGGGTATATGGGATGTCTGAGTATGTTCTTGCACAGAAATAGCTTAATGAGTTCTGCAATGCAGTACGAACTTGTGTTAGTGAGGTACTGTTTTCATTAACAGAACGTTCAAGATATTCAGTCTGCATTATTAGTTCAGACTAGCAGGGAGAGGTATGTAGGTTGAAGAATGTGGAAAGGGAGAGGTAAACGCAAGAGATGTATTACTGCCAATAATGATGGTACTCGGTTGGTATGGTGAAAAATATGATGACCGGGTAATAAAAAAAAATTCTGGCGAGCAAGAATCTTTTGAGGGGAATAGATGAGGTTGGGGAATGAAGATAGGGAAGGTAGTTGCAAGGGTTGTTCTGTTGCCAATGATGATTTCACCCGACTTGAATGGTAATAAAAAAAAGGAAAAATGATGATTGGTGATGATGAGCCGGGTGATAAAAAAAATAATTTAGCTGGGTATCCTGAACTCTCTATTGGGAATGATATAGCGAGGAAGGATTTCTCAGTTGGATTAATCAATGAAAAAAAAAGTTTGGCGAACAGGAAGCCTTTGGGGTAATGCATGAGAAGGTATGGGCTGGGGAGGTTAGGAGACGTTAACGATAAAATTAGAAAAACGAAATAGATAAAATATATAAATTCAAAAATATCTTAAATTATTAAAAATATTATTAACGTTGTCAATATATTAAAAGTTTTAGAATGATGATAAAATCAAAAGAGAAAATATGCAAAATAAAATTAGAAATGCCGTAAAAGTAATTTACTAATAGAACAAAATTTGAGAACCCATTGAATGAAAAAATAACTAAAAGAAAAGCATAAAATTATTAAGTTGAACTAATATTATAAGTTGACGCAGAGGGTTAATGAGGGTATATGGGATGTCTGAGTATGTTCCTGCAAAGAAATAGCTTAATGAGTTCTGCAATGCAGTACGAACTTGTGTTAGGGAGGTACTGTTTTCATTAACAGAAATTTCCTGATGTTTCGTTTGCATCATCAGTTCAGAGTAGCAGGGAAAGGTATGTAGGTTGAAGAATGTGGAAAGGGAAAGGTAAACGCAAGAGATGTACTGCTGCCAATAATGATGGTACCCGGCTTGTATGATTAAAAAATATATTAAAATGATAAAATGATAAAAATGATGAACCGGGTAAAAAAAGAAAGAAAAAAATCTAGCTGGGTGTCCTGAGCTCACTATTGGGAACGATATAGCGAGGAAGGATGTTTCCAGTTGAATTAACAAAAAAAAATTCTGGCGAGCAAGAATCTCTTGAGGGGAATATATAAGATTGGGGAATAAAGAAAGGGAAGGTAGCTGCAAGGGTTATTCTGTTGCCAATGATGATTTCCCCCGACTTGAATGATAATAATAAAAAAGAAGAAGAAAAAATGATGAGTGGTAATGATAAGAATGATGAGCCGGGTGATAAGAAAAATAATCTAGCTGGGTATCCTGAACTCACTATTGGGAATGATATAGCGAGGAAGGATTTCTCAGTTGGATTAATCAATGAAAAAAAACTGGCGAACAGGAAGCCTTTGGGGTAATGCATGAGAAGGTATGGGCAGGGGAGGTTAGGAGACGTCAACGATAAAATTAGAAAAACGAAATAGATAAAATATATAAATTCAAAAATACCTTAAACTATTAAAAATATTATTAACGTTGTCAATATATTAAAAGTTTTAAAATGATGAGAAAGATGGTTGAAGTTATAGTATGTGTGTAATAAGCATAAAGATGATGAAAAAAACGATTTGAAGAAAAAAAGATACAATTAGTTGTTTATGGCTGACGGCATTGCTAATGATGGTTAAATGAAACACAAAATAATAATAAAGATTAATATAATTGGTTAATGTTAAAATGTTTTATACAGATCTAAAGTTGCATTAATTGAATAGTAATGGGGCAGGTGAAATTAAGAATTTAATGAATTTACAATAATAATGCTATTGTCATAAATAGGGTATTGATTGAGTAGCTAATTTAGTGGGAGAAAAAAAAACGGAGATAGTGTTACATTAATAGAGTTCTGTAGAGAAAATTATCCTACCAGATGGATTGATGTCTTGAATGAGTCTTGTGGAGTGAGCTACGATAAGCCTTGGTGATCCTTTTTGCGGTGGTTGCCATGGGACATCGTTGATGCTGGTTGGCGAGGCAATGCCAGGATTTTTCGAGAATCTTGTCTGCCAGTTCGAGCCGATGGAGGAAGATGTTCGTGGCGCAGGAGATGTCGATGGGGGCGATGATGACCTGCTCGATGCGAGGTACGGCTAGTCCTCGTATGGCGTCTTTTAGACGGTCCATTGGATCGTCAAGTTGGAGGGCAAGTAGAAGGAGCATCCACACGAATGCGCCGTTGACCACCGGTGCCTCTGTCATCCTCTGCATGTCGATTTCCTCAGTTTTCCTGTCGACTTTCTGTAATATTGTTGCAAATGTCGCCGTATGGATGAACTGGCAGTCGTGTACGTGAGGCGAGAGTTGATGATCTTCCCACACGCGGACAACAAGAAGCAGAGGCAGGGCTAGATGTTAGCACATAGAGGGATCGGGGACAGCCCACGGGACAGAGGTAAAGGCAATGACACAAACTTGGATGCTTATGCCCGAGACATGGAGGGAGAGACTGTCGTGGCCTGCCGAGAAAACACACCCTAGAACCATCTGCTGACCCCCTGTCAAAACCTGTCTTGTTTTCAGGGATCGTCTATAAAGAGTCCCTGGGGGCTCCACATGGGCTGAGCGTTGGCTTTTTCCCCCCTCTGTCCCTGCCACCAGCTGACCGCTCTCTCTTTGGATCTTTATTTTGACGTCACCATTTTTTAGTTTAAATACAAATAGGGGGTTAAAATAAAAATACTTTATATACAAAACATGGGGTGGTAGTAAATAGAAAGTTTCATCATTATGCAGTTTAAAATATACGATATATATATATAGATGAAATATTTTAACATGAATATAATATCAACATTTATGACTGATATGTATGGAATTATGTAGGACATACGTGAAAAGCTAAGCGTATCGAAAATCAATCTTATATAGTCAACCTAATATTCAGAAAAAAAGGCCAAGGAGAAGAAACCTAAACGATATATTTGTCGGGTTCAAAGATTATCAAATCCTTGTCGAGACAAATGCAATCTTTTTTCCATTTGTTGAATACAAGATTAAAAGCAAAAAAGGGAATATATTTTCGCATATCCAGGCCTTTATTAATACCTTTTCATTACCTTCTGTTCTTAACTGTGATGTTCACTAATATTCATTATAGGGTAATTGAATCGTTAACTAACTGACAAATACGTTAATAATTTCTATTATAATAACTAAAATCATATTAATAATTACTGTAAAAGCTCCCAAACTTGTGTATGCATTCAAATATCCAAGACGGATATCGCGTGCTTTGTAAATGATAATAAAAAAATCATAAAATAATTTAACTTAAATTTAATTACACTAGGTACTGCTGAGTTTGTTTATAAAAATGTGATGCCTCAACAAAGAATGGCCTTCAGCCAACCAAATATTGTAAAATAAATATATTTATATAATCCAAAGATAAAGAAACGGAGAAGCTAAATTTTCCAATAAGCGTAATTTTAAGGTCAATTCACATTTTTCCCTCAATAGTTTACAAGCTGTTTTATAGAGACGCGATTTCTCCAGTAAGAATTCTTACCTGTTTCCTGGACAGTAAGTTAGAGCAGGTCCCAGTAGTTCTTCAGGATATTGGAAATCGATGTTCAGGACTACAGGAAAGCTGAAGGAGATCAGTGAATATTGAAACAACATGTAGGAAAATCCCAGAAAGCAGATTATGAATATAAATTTCTTAACACGTCTCAAAGTTCCGCTGCTCTGGGCAATGTTTTTTATTCCATGGATTTGAGATTCAGCCCATGGGCTCAGAATGTCGCCGTTTGACTCACTGATTACCATGGGTCCAGCTGTTAAGATTATGCTCAATTTATGGACCGTTCGATTACTTATTGATACCTTTCAGAATATTGAAAGACTTTTTAAAGTCAAAGACAGAAAGAGATAGAAAAAATCGATATAATCCATTTTCTTAGATCATGATTGAATTCCCATATTCGATTTGCCACTTTTGGTTAATACATTTAAAGTGGTCAAAATTTCATAATTTATTTTCTATAATTCTCTTAAGATAGCCTCTATGTGTTCGTAATATGCATCCATTATTCTGATTGATAAGTTTTAAATTTTATCAAATAATTATATGATTGATTATTTACTCCTTTGAAGTTATTTATTATTAAGTCATCATATTATTATAATTAAGGAGTGTATCAAGAATATTCATTTATTACCAGTTGCACAAATAAGACACGCTATATCCGATCTGGATAATTGCGAGTGAAAAATATTCGAAATAGTTCATACTGTAGGTAACAGAATTATCAAAAATAAAATACACAATTAAGAAAAAAACATTAAATAAACATATACATATATATATATATATATAAAAGAATGTTTGTATGTTTGTCTGTTTGTTTGTTTGTTGGTTTGTATGTCCGGTATACAAATTCTCAGTAGTTCACTAATTCAAACCAAAATTTCCATACATAGGTAAAAAAATACGGGGAAGACGATTAGCTATTTAAAAATATATATAAATCAATTATTAAAACTATATATTTTTAGTCATAAAATGATGATGACGATATTGCTGTATCATGTTTGATTATCAGATACAAAATTATATCGGGAAAAATTCCAAAAAGCAGAGACCACGGGTGAAACCAGTTCATTATTCTGTACGCAGGAACAAAATTCTAACAGAAAAACATTCATTCGAGCAGAAAACAAAAGCCAAATCATCTTTCTATAAAAATATAGCTTCTCAGACACAAAGTTTGGAGCGGGACGTTTCACAAGAGTGACATCCACGGCGCCAATTTATAATTGTAACGATTAGTATTTGAATAAAAACATTTAATCACGTAAAACCTGGCGTTGCCCGGGTCATTCGGCTAGTTAAACATATAAGTAACAACATAAGAAAATAGAATATATTGACTGACAAGTTTTCAGAATTCATTATATACCTACATGTATACTCTAATATGGGTGAAACAGTCAATAAAATTAATCGTATATGAATAAGTATTTTAGAGATAAAAAAATTATCCTTTTAAAATTACCAAGTTTAATGAGAGCTCTTTAATTATTTTATTAAATTTCCAAATAGCCATTATATGTAAATTTCAAATTTAAAAAATGAAAGGTTTCTCATTTTTACGTTTTAGAAAATGTATTTAGAAAAATAAAATTTTAATAAATATTAAAATAAATATTAAAATTTCATAAATACATATACTATTTGATCATTATATCAAGGTATTTTTACGACCCTCACTGGACATTGACAAAAAAGGGAAACAGCATTATTTGATTTTTACTTATCATGTAGATCAGACACTCACCTGGACCTTGTCCGCCTATTTGGCGCTGGCCTTTCTTTTAGGTAACATCCATTCTGCCTCGTCCTTTTGTGTTACCCATTGACGCCTGAAACCACTTTGGACCTATGACTGCCACAATCTGTCCATCACATCAATCAGCCAAAGGATTACCTACCCACCACGACATTAATTCGACAAGATAACCTTAATATATATGTGATAAATAACGTAATTGATCTTAGTTATAGGAGTCTACGTCTTTCCACATATATCGTGAAAAGGTGAATATAAAAATATGATTAAAGAATGTATAATAATTAAAATATAAGTCTCGAAATAAATTTCTATCTGACTTTTAGACTACTTTCAAGATAGCACTGACAATCAATATGCCCCCGCGATGGCTAACCTTACTTCTTCGTCACAGGAAGCTTCATTGCCATTTATAAAAGAATTTTTCTTCTTTTGACATTTTTTTTTTAAATTTACAGGTTACCCAAAATTATTTTTCTTTTGAAGAATATTCATGGTAAAAAAATGATGTGGAACAAAATGTAACACCAGATATTCCTTTATATCTACGACCACATGACTCAAAGAGTTGTAATTATGTAAGCTAATGTTCCTTATCCGTTATTGTTGACAAATTGAGGTTTTTTTAGAAGGTCATTTCGAATTTGTCTAATAAGTGATTAAGGTTCAATCTGAGATTTGGTAGGACGAATATACTGAGATATTTACATGATCAATTCATAGAAATGTGTTTGATAACATTTTGAACTTGACTTATCCCCTAAAATCACACATATCTCTTTTTTGTGAATATGGAATATTATGTTGATACATTAATTACAATAATTGTATTTTACCTAACCCATTGACACCTGGTACAGGCCTAGATGATCATGATGGGTAGTTACCGACGGCCATTAATACAGTGCATTACATATTTACACATATAGAGAAAACAGTTCGACGATTACACTTATAAATAACTAGAGTCTTGTTTGATTACTTGCACTCACTCGTGGGATGGGGATCAGGACATGATTCGGGTGCCGCTTAAGTCGAAAAAATGGTGCTCAATTCGGGATTCGATCCCGGATAGTGGGTTGGGTCGAAATTTGACAGTTTGAATCACTCCTACACCAACCCTTTTCATGAACATGGCGTTTTGACTTATATACAAACATTAATTTCTAAGTTTAGTTTGCGAAATAATAAAAATATAAATATTATTTTATATTAAATTTAAGCTCTTTTTACATATCCTTGTGTTTGTTTTGTGTTAATATTTTCTTTGTAATAAAATAATAGAGTAATATATGAATTATGACTTTTTTATGGGTATATATATGTATAATACAGACTTGGAACTATTTTATTTTCTTTAGGTAGGTACAACTAAACGATAAACGAATTTATGATCTTCATAGGTTTGAAAAATATAAATTTATTCAAAATTTTGAATAGAGTAAAAAAAAAACACAAGGTATAAAAAATGATTTAGTTTGTGTATGAATTTACTTTATTTAATATATTTTTAATAGATATAAGACGACAGTGTCGATCGAATTCAGTTCCAATGTCAGTGCAAATATATATATACAGCGAATGTTCCCAGCTTCGCCCGGTTTTTACCCGAGTAAAAGTTTGCCTAACAAACATTTGTTAAATGATTCTAGAAAACATCCAATACACCTATATATAGATTTATAAGCGTATATAAATATTGTTATATGCGTTTAAATATATTTTTGAACCACATAATTTTTTGAAAACATTTATTGAATTTTAAATAAGAAAATTTCTTTAAACATATATTAATATTGAAATATCAAGTTTTTTCACAATGTCATTGGAATATTATATTACTAAATCCTCAAATTAAATATAAAATTTATTGTACTTGAAACACATTTTTACAATTTATAAATGTAATTTCACCAGATACCGCGAGAGAGGCTGCTTGCGAGTGAAAGTAGAAAATTTGCAAATAAAATTGCAACGAATATTTATTTCGAATCAAATTCAAACCAGAAACCTTCCGGCAACAAAGCCACAGCACCAGCTTTGGCAAACTGAGAAGCGTCCACCTGGAGACCATGGTTTCTGATTAATGGCCCTTGTCAGTCTGGGGCGAACTTTATTCCACGAGATCCATACAGGATCTAATGGAATCTTCACAATTTTCCAAAGACGTGTATATAATATATATATGTGATATGATCCTGTCGACTTTCAATGTGGCAATATAGTGATAATAATGTGGTGGGGAAAGAGAAATAATCACACGACGAGTTGGTAGAGGAATAACCCAGGCAACCAGCGAGAGAGAGGCGCGCGAGGGGATGCCACCGCTGAACGACCGTTTGTGTCGCCACCACCCCCCGACTGTCCAAAAATAGTTCTGAGGTTCTACGAAAATGGCCCCCTTGGAATGTGACTGATATATCAAGTGACCGGCCTTTACATCCTCCTCCCTACGTCTCTCTCTGGTCGACTTTAGATTTACTTTATTATGCCTGGAAGGGTAATATTATGACATATATATATAAATATATATTTTCAAATCAAAAAAAGACATATCCTGACCACGTTCACACGAGCTTTTAGATGGCAGATGAATTGATACAACAGCACAGAGACAATTCCATTGGAATATATATTCAAGAGAAAATATATTTAAATTATATTTAACTCAAATTTATTGTATATCAAAGAAGGGAGTGAGAGAGATGTAAAGAAAAAAAATTGATATATATATATATAATTCTAGCTTGGTTATCATCAAATTATTTAGGAATAGTTATCATGATGATATGAATAAATAACTGTGTTTATTTCCAAGTTGAATGGGAAATACACAACAATTGAAAAGTAATTTTTCAACCCCAAATAGAGTGCCGAGGATGTATTTTAGATAAAATCTGACATTTCTCCGATTAATTCGAGAGAAATTAATTTTTCTTCTTGCACAACTATCTCTTAATACGGTCATCCAGCGTAAATATTGTTGGGATTCTTTCTCTATTGATTTTGCCACCAAAATAATATTTTCAGATACTTTTCTATTTGTTTTTACTTTCCACTTGTTTTTCAAATTCCTGTGTATATTAGAGTAAAATTTCTGAAGAAATATATTTTGTATTAGTTTTTGATGATATTGTTGTATATGTTGATTATATATTCATTTCCATTTTATTTATTTTTTGAATGAATATGTTTTTCTATAAAAATAAAAAAAACTTCTTCCTAGTAGACGTGGTATTGGCCAAATAATCATGGTAGGTATAAGTTGGTGACTTTTTTTACTGTAAGTGCACGATATTCTAACTAATTTGGAAAGCGCGCGCAGTTTGACTTTTGTATCTACAAGTTTAACAGTGCACCGTTTGGGCCATTGGAACTGTTTTTTATTTTTTAAAAAGGGTCATTGCGGGATTCGATTCTAAGTCGTGGCTATCAAAAACATACGGTTTCTACCACACTCAATTCTCAATAACTAATTTCTATATTCATTTACTATATTCCTTATATAATTCCACTGAATTTTAAACCCATTTTGAAAAAAAATAATTGCATTTTAATTTAGAAGTATTTTCTTATAATATTCTAAAATGTAGCAAATTCGTTCCACAACTCTATGTTATTGCATTTTTATCTTTTTTATATATATAATTGAAATTCAATTTTAAAGTAAAACACACACCCACACACACTTGCGAGAATATCCTAAAATTCGAATTAAAATCATTAAATCTGAAATTTTAAAAAATCTTACTTTGATCAGGATAAATTTTATTACCATTTATATCATGGTGAAAAAGATAATGATGGTACAAATTTAAAATGTGTTCAATCTATTAAATATTTTATATCTATATATATAATATAGTAAAATCAAATTATATAGCCATCTCATTTTCTCAACAGAACTCACTGCGAGGTGGTTTAAATAAACGATAAACTAGAACAATGTTCTGACTAAGTAATAGTTTCACATGAGGCTGTTAATTATTCCTAAGGATTAGTTAAAGAAATTCGAGGGCTTACTGGAGTTTTATTTAATTTGCTTTGAAATTTGAGGCGTGGATTACCCAGTGTTCCAAATAATAGGATTGGAAGCGGAGAAAAAGTCGGAGATGATCGTCAGTTTGGCACGCTTCACGGCGTCTATTGCATGAAATTGCTTTTAATAGGACCTAGTTTAATTTATAAATAATCTTAATAGATTATATATTTCATATATATATATATTAATTACATAATTTTAATATTAAACGTTCGTTATATATATTCATCTTCCAGTTTAAATGTCATTACCTAAAAATTGAATCTAAAGCCCAAAAAAAGTGAAAATTCTTAATAAAATTAATTTTGAGCAAAAAGACCGTTTTTTATTATATCTTTATGAATAGTATAATTGTATCTATCTATATATATATATATAAACGAATGTATGTGTGTGTGTGTGTCCTTTATGCCTGACCAAACCACTCATTGGAACGCCATGAAACTTTGAGAATTTATTTAGTATAGTACTGGGAAGGTTTCTGAAAAATAATTTCTTGAATATCTTGAATATCCTTAGAGTTATTTGCAGATTTATAGATTTAACTCGCAAGCAGCAATCCATTGCGACGGAGATAGGCTTAGGCAGGAAGTCTGCTCCACGCCTGATGACCTTGGGTCTTTCAGGGCTAATATATTAAGTAAAACTAATACAAATATTAGTGCTTTATAATGGCTATCTCCTTGAGGTTACCGATTTAAAAGTTTATTTTCTAATTTTAGATTGTATAAGAAACATATTTTATTTTAAGTATTGTACTTTATTTAAAAAAGTTCAAATAATTGTGCAAGACGATATATACGATATATAAAAATCAAAAGAAATAATGAGTATCGTTTAAATATAAAATTCGAATAAATATAAATGCGATACTAAAAATTAAATAACTTATATAGAAGCTTTTGCAGAGTTTCGTCCTGTAAGCATACCAACTTGATAAAAGTTTCCTGTTTTCCCTTTGAATTTGCTTGATACGAACCTCTATTCATTTTTGAATTAGTAGAAATCAGACGATAACCATAGGCCATTCAAAAGTTGGTTTAGGTCGTCAATCCTTTGCGAACAAATGGAAATATCCACGCTGGCGCTCTCTCCGCAGATTTTTTTAAATGATATCCCGTGTCGTTTTTTTTTTTTTTTTAATTTGAGGGCCACCCCTCGATTGAAGCAAATCCTTTAATCTCAAGAGACTGCGCGAAAGACTTGAACATGAAACCGCCGACGGAACGTTTTGTCATTTACACTGACGAAACCACTTAACCAAGCTCTGATCTCCGCCCGTAGAGCGTGGGAATTTTGAGCACAAGTCAAAGTTAGTTTTATCATTTATCGACACGGCAATTTATTTGAGACAAGAATAATGATACAATTCCAAGGCAAAGATACTATTCCTTTAACTTTCAATTACCGAGGGAACCAATTAATATTGATTTTATTAAACTTATCGAGTATTTTTCAAGGGACCGGCAAAAAATGTTCACTAGATAAAACGATGATTTTGTAATGTAGAAAATTAGGAAAGACAAAATTCAGGATGACACGGCACACAGGGACCGGGAAAAATGTTCACTTTATCGAGAGATTCAAATTTACGAGTTTCAAATTATCAAAATATATCTATTATATATTTTTTATAAGTTTATAGAGAATTGTTTTAACAAATGTTCGTTAGACAAACCCACTCGGGTAAAACCCGGGCGAAGCCGGGTACATCCGCTAGTAAATAATAAATAAAACGGCTTCCGAGTTGTGATATTCTTGTTTTATTCAGTATTCACCTCAAGCTTTAGGGTACCACAAATCTCCTCAGGGCCGTACCTCACCGGGACGCTATGGCGACGTAGCCAGCAATGTTTCCAATTAACTCTTTTGAAAAGAATGGCAGGTATCTCACTTGGCTTCCACCTGGTGACGGGCCCGGATTGGAGAGGTCGCCGTTGTCTACCGCTCCTCGTGTGAAGACTGTCCACCCTGGCCACTTGGCGGCGACACCAGCAATATAAAATAAGAGTCAACGCACCGTCACTGATTCAGTGTTAGCAGCCCCGTGAATAAAGATATTTCCGTCCGTCACTCATTCAGTCGCCAACTACTTGCCACGGGACTGACACGAGAGCGACTGAAGTGGTCGCGACCTTGCGGGCGGCGTTCATGGCGACGTGTTTTGGCGACCCACGGTTGCCAGGAGTAGCCGTAGCGACGTCCTTGGCTACGTCGCCATGGCGCCCTGATAGGTACGACCCTTAGAGGTGTATATTGACGAGTATAGCATGTACTCCTGTGAAGGTTTTGTGAGATGAATATAAAATAGACAAGAAACTCTCTTTGGAAGCCATTCTGTTTATTAGTTATATATAGTGCAAATAATTTTGCATTTTCGGATTTTTGTTAATATATTTGTTAAAGTTTGTTACATTTAATTTAAGAGGTTTGTTTTAAATCTTTATGCGGATTATTGTGAAATTACGCCAATATGTTTTCAAATGTATTTTTTAGATCAAAAACCCAGAAAATTACCTTCCCCTAAGCCTAAGCTAGTTCCCCAAAAAACGAAACCACGTTCTATTTTGTAAGGATATTAGGGCTAATTATCTGAAATACTGATTCAACTTCATTACCAAAAAAAAAAAAATCAGTGTCAAATTATATTGACAAACTAATCAGTTTTACGCCTCTCAGTTTCTAGCGGAAAGAATATTGTTTTCATTTGTTAAGTGAACCGATCTCTCACGCCTTCTCATTGGACGAATGTGGCCATGTTTGTATATAAGAGAGAGCTAAGGTAGTGCGAGAGGCGCCAATGAAGATTATTGTATGGAAATGCTCAAAGTGTTTTCTGTGTGCTTTATCCGTGTCTGATTATCTCTTCGCATACCTGTGTGACCCCGGTCCAATCCCTACCAATCTAAAATAAAAGATATGTACTGTTCTTTTTTTTTCAATAACAAATCGTGTGTTTTTATTTACCTCCCTTTTGTTGTAGTTGTACACTTGAGTGTACCCTTGTCTGTGTGTTGAGTTACTCTTACTTAAGCCCTAGTGCACTTTGTGCGTTAACTCGTAAAAGTAGCAATGTAGAGAATATTGGTGAGGTCCCTCGCCAAGGACGAAAGGTAAATATTGAAAAATTTGTCTATGTGTCTATTTGTCTATTTGTCAAAAATTTGGGAAGTGTAAATTTTCTGATGTAGCCAGTTGTTTTAATATTTTTCGAAGGAGATACAGACTGAGGAAATTTTGTTTACACTTAGTTATATTAAAAATAAAGAAGGCATCTCCTGACCACAAGCACATGTGCTTTTTAGATGGCAGAGCGCCATCTAGTGAAGTAAATATAAACTAAACGTTTATTTAGCTTACTTCGAGATATTTGGCCAACCCAATTTCTTGATAAATCAAGAAAAGCCATCCACGAACGCGTTTCGCGCTGTTGGCGCTCGTCAGCGTGGAGAAGGCTGTAACCATTGCGACCAAAAATATTTTTTGGACCCAATGGCTTCCCGAGAAATCAAGAAATGGGTATTTAAGGCCAAATTTGCGTAAAGACGCTTTTCTTGATTTATCAAGAAATTGGGTTGGCCAAATATCTCGAAGTAAGCTAAATAAACGTTTAGTTTATTTTTACTTCACTAGATGGCGCTCTGCCATCTAAAAAGCACATGTGCTTGTGGTCAGGAGATGCCTTCTTTATTTTTAATATCAACACCTTACCCACTTATCTTTTATTTTTTTCTATTGTTTTTCACTTAGTTATATGTGTCTTCAATAAAGATAATTGTTTATCAAATATATTTCAGAGTTAAGTCTGAATCCCGATATACACGCAAAAAGTAAAACTTCCTTAAGTTTTGTCTATGAGTGTATTCTTTACGAACCTTCATAAAAATATTCAATAAGATTTTAAATATCTATATCAAATAGTCATTTGGTACTATTTGATTCTATTGGTTTAATAGATCCAAATTTGGAAAAACCAACCTTGAAGATAAACCTCGTTCAGGTCGACCACCAACAGCAGTGACCCAAGAAAAATTTGAGCTGGTAAGAATTTTACTTAGAGAATATCGAAGAATCACATATCAGCAGTTAGAGAAAGGTGTGATAATTGGATCGGCAGCAATCAACACCATCATTAATGATAATTTAAAATACAGAAAATCTGTTAGTAGATGGGTACCTCACAGCTTAATTTGACTGAAGAACAAAACCTGGTTGCATTAAATGGTGTAATTTCATGTTGAAAAAAAATAATGAAGGCAAATTGAAAGCTGTTTTTGATATTATCACAGGTGTGTGTGTGTGTGACGAAACTTGGATTTACAATTTTGATCCATGAATAAAACGGAAACTTTTTCTTTGGTACTCTCCGAATCACCTCCTCCTTAGAAAGTTCGCAAAGCTCGAAGTGTTGAAAAACAAATGGTCGCTTGTTTTTTTTTTTTAGAAAATGTGGTTTCATTGATATTATGAAGTTAGAATATCAAAAGACAGTTAATATTGACTGGTATACAACAAAATACTTTCCAGAAATATTTGAAAAATCAAGCAAAGCAGACCAAGAGCTCAACTTAGAGGAGTCCTTCTTCACCATGACAATGCAAGGCCGCACACCTCATCCCAAACATTAGACTTTTTAGCCAAATCTGGCGTCCAATTAGTCCCAGCAAATTTACCAGACCTAGAACCTTGTGACCTATTTTATTTTTTCAAACTTATTGTTGAAAAGGATAACATTTGACACTGATGTTGAAGCACTGCAAGTCTTTATCAATGTCGTAAATTTTATCCCCGAAGATGTGACTAGTCTAAAGATTCGATAATTAGTTTTTACGGATGAAATATTGCATAGGTGCTAAGGGTAAATACTCTAAGAAACTCTGAAAAATTAAAAGTTGCAGCTTCGATAAAAATAAGTTATTGTAAAATATTTTGGAGTGACCCTCGTACTTTTGGCCCAGGGTGGACCGTGAATTGAAAAAAAAGGAGTTTGCTGAGGAAGAAACAGACGAATGAGAAGAGACAGTCTATTGACATCTGCGATGAGAGAAGAAGAGGCAAGGTGTCTTCAACTGTACACTTGTGGATGATCCTAAAATGGGTGCCAGAGAACCTTACCCGACCTGGACTGAAGCCCGTTGATGGCGAAGAAGATCCTTCTGGTGGCGGACATTGGAGACAAGTGTATCTAATTCTTAATTCCAATAGTAGCTACTGGTAAAAAATGTGCGACACGATAAGTTCTATCTACAGAGAAACCCCCTTGTATGCCTTTTACGCAAGCAATGACAGCTGAAAAGTGTCGTATCAATACGAAAGTATTTTTTTAAATAACAGAAAATTTCTCAAAGTTTCTTCTTTCTTTAATTCATGAAGATATATAGTACTTATACGATGCATTAGCGCGTCATCTGTTATAAGATATTTTAACTATTTTCGACGCGTATGATTCTTTTAAAAATAGATAAATGAGGGCAGTAAAAATTGATTTATTTTTAGAAGAATCATACGCGTCAAATATAGTTCAAATTTCTTATATATATAGTACTACTGTGGTGATGTCTTGTCCATTGCCCCATGGAAGTGGGGGTGCCACTGCCCGGTTAGTCAGCCACATTTCAGAGTTCCCTGTTCACGGTTACCGTAATGGCTCGGGGTTTAGTCTCTTACTTGTGCTGCTTCTCCCCCCAGCCACGTAGAGGAGGACTTCTGGACGGGATATAGTACTACTTAATTGGTAAAATAATATAAGATAAAGATTTTTAACTCGCAAAATAACACACAGAATTGAGTGTATACTTCAATAATTACAAAAAAAAATTTATTTAAAATAGTTGCCACGAACAACCAATTAAATTGGAGCAAACGTAGATGCCATACATATTTTAGTAATTTAATTCCTAACAGAACTTGACAAGCGCATAATTTAATAAAGTAGCAAAAATTCTTGTAATCTTAGTGGAGGAATTAAGAGTTCCAAAATTACTGGAAGTAAGCTCAATATATGCTATGTTTTATTATTTAATTTATTATTTCCTAATAAAAATATATTAATCAATTTAAATATTGTGTTGAAATATATATAGGATAATTATATTTTAATCATATATATGGTAAGATGTATATACAGTTAAACCTGTCTATAGCGCCCCCTCTATATAGCGCCTTCCACTCTATAGCGCCCGATTTTAAACACATTAAAATGTGAAAATTTTACATTAAAAGTGATCTATCTATAGCAACCAATTTTGGTGAGTCCCAAGAAAAGGCGCTATAGACAGGTTTAACTGTATGTATATATTTTGGGTTCAAGATTTGCATATTAGGATTGATAGGTTTGTAAAAATAATAATTTTGAAAAGTCTATTTTTATTGTACCTGAGCATGTTTATAACGAATATTTCAACCTAATATATATAATATCAATGAAATATAAATTCGATATTTTGGTTAATCCTCCTCATAAAAAGGTATTAATTTATTGATATATATTACAAAAATTGAATAATAGTATATGCAGAATAACATATACACTATTCAATTTAACCCAAAAATATCTAAATAGCATATACATATGTATATTTTGTAAGGTATAAAATAATAATAATTTCTCTTTTAAATATTTATTTTTATCTCTAATTCTACTTCTACTAGAACTATTATTATTTTATTTGGTAATTCAATATTCGTTCGGTAAAAATTCACTAAAGAAAAACTCAGATAAGCCGGTAGATATTCGACTAGTAATAATTATTTTAGAAATTGTCGCTTAGACTTAATGCTGCATCATGTTTTTTGTGCATATTTAGTAGTTTCTAAATTATATTTCTCGGTAATTATAAAATTTTAATTATAAATAATATTCAATTATGTCTATTGCCCGCACTGTCATAGCGACTTACCGCCTTGAAGCAAATTAAATGATAATTACGTTATATATTTATGACTCTTTAACGCATTCTGGAAAAAATACATGAGTTTTAATAAAATTAGGGTTGTCAAGCCGTCCTAAGAGCAACCTGGTCTAAAATTATCGAGGGTCATTAGTCTAGTTATTCATGGTTTTAAGAGTTATCCTTTTCGCATAAAGCTCCCAGGTTATGTATGAATCATCACAAAGAAACCTCTGCGTTAAGATTTAATATAATATTGACCTCTAGATGGAAATTTTACCTGTTGAGACATTGATCTATAAAAGCAGAACTTCTTTCTCCTGTCAAAATAAACGTCAAAACTAGACGCCATATATTGACAGCCTCCGCAAACTAGCGGCCTAGATCGGTGACAAAGCCACATCACCAGCTTTGGAAAACTGAGAAGCATCCATCTAGAGACCATGGTTTCGGGCTAAATGACCCCCGTCAGCATAGGGCGGACTTTATTCAACGAGATTCAGAAGGTTTTTGGAATCTTCACAACCCGCCAAAGAGGTGCTTAGCTGATATAGTGGCTAGGCCAATCCTATGGCCAAAATATAGATAGAATTGTTTTCGGAAGGAAATGGGCATATATTGCTTTTATAGATAATATATTTTAATATTATTTTTATATATAAATATAATATATATATGTTGTAATATATTCCAATATATATCTATGTCTCCATGTATTGTAGTTATAATGTAATAGCCAAAGTGACAAATAAATTTCGAGTGTGTGACAGTCGACGCCGGAAAGCAGGTAAAGGGTCCGAAAAACAAGTCGGGTATACCCCCTTCTTATGCAAACAGATTAGTCCGCTTTGAGACAGGAATGACAGAGCTCCCTTTGACCAGTGTCGCCTAAACTAACTCGCTCGCCATCTCTATGGTGCCATCCAACATGCCTCGTCCTTTTGTGTAATTCCAATCACGCCTGAAACCACTCTAATCATTGTGGCCACCACGACTGCAACCAACATGCCACACTACATTCTTCCAACAGATACCACAACTATACATTACTACATATATATATATATATATATTGAAGATATAGACATTCAATATATATGTGTGCATAAAAAATGTTAGGGGTTGATATTTGAAAAAAGGCATATCATGACCGCTCACATGATCATTTCAGATGGCAGAGCGCCATCTAATGGAACAAAAATCAACGTTGATTTAGCCATTTGACATTAGCCATTTAGATATTTGACCTACCCATTTTCTTGATAAATCAAAAATGTTCATATAAAAAAAACAAGTTATTATTAAAATCACGAAAACATTTATCAATAAAATACTCAAAATATCACCCTTTCAAACAAAATCAAATATGAAGTATGTAAATATAGAGAATCACCCAGAAGGACCTAACAAGTCATCACTTAACAAGGGCTAATAAACATGTCCTGGGGTTTACCGCTTCTTATTACTTCTCGTGATTGGCTCATTAGGCGAAGTTCCAGCCCTGAGGTCGCACCTTGTCAACCCGTTTGTTGCCACAGCTCTTGTTTCCTCTCCATAACGGTCTTGTAATTTGTAGCTGAGATATATAACGATTAGATTTTCTGAAAATAAATATTATCAAGAATGTCTAAATAAATATATAACTACCGCCTTTGCAATCAAACAGAAATATTTTCCCATTTGTGCTGTTTTTGCTAACTAACTGAGCTGTTGAATATGCCATTGCATTTAATGAGGAAATTTGTAAGGTTCACTTGACGATAGCTATTTCGGTCTATGGATCCTGTTAGTCTAGATAAGCTTCAATTATTATGTAGTACAACAATTATTTGCTGCAAGCTGTCGAATTTGACAATGATGGCAAATTTCGTTTGCATTAATGTGAACATTATATTAAATACATAGAGTCTCTAGGAGAGTTATTCAAATTTATTTTCTACCAATACTTTTTTTCGAATATTGAATAATTAAGGAAACCTAATAGTGTTTCCTATTGTGAAAAGGAATTTAGAAATAAATAATAATAGCAAACCCACTCTTGTAAATATATATATGTATAATCATTATCAATTTATTTTATTATACATAGGTATATTTGTATATACGTTTATATATTCGTGTTATATATTTCAACTAAATTTAATATAATAATCATTATTAGAAAGTGATATTATTATATACCACAACACAGATGTATTTTTAATGAATAATAAAATATTTGTTTTATAAATATTCAAATCTCACCATGTTTTAGCCTTTCCATGTTTTAGCAAAATACCCTATTATGACGAATGTAATGGTAATTTGTATAAATCAATAGTATAACTCATAGTATTAATTTTCAAATAGAAATATATTGAATATTAATCATTAATGAATTTGATTGATTAAATGGCTTAGAAGCGATAAAAAAAAAACATCAAGAGCTAAAATGTGAGTCAAAGGGTAAATTTAGTATGCCATATTGATTTCATTCACATCAAAATAATCTTTGTAAATATGATTTTTTAGCTATCAAAGATATAAATAAAATATATCAATCTCACACAATGAGAGAGAGAGTATATCATTAATAGTAGAGAAGGTGAAAGATAAAGAAACACAGAGGAAACGAAGTGATTAGGACTGAGGGCCTCCATGTCTAGGGAGACAGTGGGTTTAATGAGACACCACGAGGCGATAAGTCGCCTTTTTGACAAGTTGATTGGCTGAATTGCCCTTAGCTATTCTCCCTCCTCCCTATTTCTGGAGACTTCCTAATAGATATGTCCCTCCGATCTCTTGGACAATTTGTCTCGCGACTTCCCGACCACGTCAAATCCCCGCTGGAGAAATATCTACCCGTGGAATTGTTAGTCGACTCAAACATGAAACTTTTCTTTTATTGCTCATCTTTGTCATTTATCTCTATTAATTGTTAAATTAATAATTGCTAATTATACTCTATTAAATTACTTATAGAATTTGATTAACGTAATTATGATGCAGTTTTACATAATGTGTATATGACAATATATTAGAAGATATGAATAAATTATGAACGTTTACCTTACCTATTTCTTTTATTGAATGCGTACCTAATTTTCACCTGAAGAGTTTGATGGCCATTGATTCCTATTTCTATATAGGAAGGTTAATATGCTATTTTTAATGCATATTTTCACTAGTTATAAGCATAGTCGATGATCCAAATAATGTCATATTTTATATACAACGGATAATAAGTATAGGCAAATAAATTGATTTCCAAACATATTTTTGGTTGGAGTATTTGCTGATGAGCCCCCAGATTTCAAAAGCTTACTTATCATGTGAAACAATACAATAAATATTGTAACTCTACGTAGATTTGTCAAATGACGATCTATCTATCTGAGGTACATTATAAAATAATTAAGCGACCTTTAAATTATCGAGTCTTAAGGATGAAATTCATGAAATACATTTATTTTAAAATAAAAGTGTAGAACTGGATATATATCAGTCCGATATACCTTCCTGTGTGTGGATGTTAAAAATAATAATAAATAAAAATAATCAGGTGTTAATAATTAAAACAAATTGGGCATATATCCTGAACACTAATATGAGCGTTTTATAGGTGGCAGAGCGCCATCTAGTGGTACGGAAATAAACTAAACGTTGATTAAGCCTGTGCCCTGATATTTTGCTAATCCTGGATATGTATCTCTCTGCGTTTTAAAGAAATATATAATAATATATTTAAAAAAAATAAATTTATCAGAGATTAGAGATTTTTCTGTTTGAATAACTCTTTCAAGGACGCATATCGGATTTGATAACGATGTGGATGTCAATTTATCCAACCGTGGATAAAAGTAAAATAATCGTTTGACATCCAAGATATAAGATCAATTTCACAGTAATAGGCTATTGTGTGATAAAGGCTGTGAGAATATGTCAAAACATTCATTTAGCCATGAATATTTATTTCGGTTTATAAATAAGTTCGAATCATTTATATGTGCATCAAATTTGCGACGTTGTTGTTCTATTTAGTACGTTCTGTTTGACTGATGAACTAAATATTATCACGTGATTGAAGCAAACGAATCAGAAGGCGAATAATACTGATATCATACAAACATTAAAAAAGGTTCCATTTGGATAATACACAATAAAATCCTAAATAATTGCAATTAGATATTCAAGGAATGAAAGGAAGAAAAAATTGCAAAGAGTTTCTTTATTCTAAATGTTGGCGAGCTTTCAGGCGTTAGCCTATCTTCAGGCCGATTTCGCAAAAATATATATATATATACAAATAACACAAAATCTAAACTATATATAAGGTGTAGAACTAATCCTACCGGAAGTAAATTAAACAAATTGTAGTAAAATATATTGTATACAACGATACATGCAAATATATATATAGGTTAAAGAACATATCAGGAACGTAAGAAACCAAGATAGCAGATCCCTTATTTATCAACAGTTAAAGAACATATCAGGAACGTAAGAAACCAAGATAGCAGATCCCTTATATATCAACATGAGGATTCTACTCGCCATCATTTTAACTTACAAGATGTCAAGTGTTACTTCCGGAATATATTCTCTAAATATAATAGACTTATTCTTGAATCCTTGATTTCGAACGAAAAAATAGCATTAATAGAAGGATCGATATACCGCAGCAGTACCTTCATATATCCCATAGCTAAATTCATGGTTTCTCACCCGGAGAGTTGGAATAGAATTATGTTAGTTGTATAAATACATAGTCGGTTTGTTTATTTTTTGCCTTATTGTAATTGCCAAGACTTATTTTAGTCCTTTTTATGCAATTTTAGCGTATCTCAAATTTCATAGTTTTAGAATTTATTTTTAATTTTTAGAATTTATTTTTAATTTAAAGTTTTCGGCATATTTGCATGTATCGTTGTATACAATATATTTCATTACAATTTGTTTAATTTACTTCCGGTAGGATTAGTTCTACACCTTATATATAGTTTAGATTTTGTGTTATTTGTATATATATATTTTTTTGCGAAATCGGCTGAAGATAGGCTAACGCCTGAAAGCTCGCCAACATTTAGAATAAATAAACTCTTTGCAATTTTTTCTTCCTTTCATTCCTTGATTAAAAAAGGTGTATTTTATAACATATATTTATTAAAAATATATAACTGCCTTGTAAATAATAATAATATGGAAACATTAATTTCTAGTGATTTAATTCAATGTTCGTCACTCTAAATTTTCTATAGAAATATTAGTAGCGAAATAGAGATAAGTGGAAAACTTATTATATAGAGTCAAGCAAAATATCACATCACTCTTCGTATTTTACTATGAAGAAGTTAAATTAAAATTAAGAATATATATAATATTTTTATACAAGGGGACAAAACATCAAACTAATAGAAGCAAAGATATACTCATTTCTAAACAAATAATATTCATGTTTTATAAAATGAAAATGTTGAAAAGTAAACATATAGCTACATATAACGATAACACAAGAGTATATTTTTATAATAATATAAAATCCATTAATTAGAAAGCGCTGAATCGAGAAAATTCCACGACTTCTACTTAAGCGAATTCCAATTCTTCTTTAAAACTAAACAAGCCATTAATATTGGAAAGTAATTTGAAAACCGTCGCTTCGGATTGTTTCTCTCACTCATAGATAGAAGAGAAATATTAGAAAATCAAAGAAATTTCAATTCTGCTCTTCTCTATTAAAAAGAAAATAAAGTGGTCAAAATATTTGTTTCTCATTCTCATAGAGAGAAAATGATTTTTTATTACAAAATAAATAAAATTTTTAATATGTCAAACAAAGCCCCTTTCTAAGATTATAATTCAAAAAAGATAATAAATTTGACTGTTCCCCCACCTCTTTCTCAACAATTTTTTTTTCAATTTATAGTAGAGCAAGCTTTTTCATCAAAAACAGCTTTTTTGAGAATAAGTATAATGGTCTTTTAAAAAAAAGATGTTGATTTGAATGAGCAAATTTTAATTATCCATTCATTAATCAAAATAACTGGAAAATATAGAATATAAACTAAAATACAGAAGCTGCTTTTCTTATTAAGAGAATGATGTTGAGGTCAGAAAAGACGGATTTTGTTGGGCTTCAATCTCCAATCAAGAACTGACATGAATGATATGTTTACCCCTTCCCTGAGTTGCTTGGACAATGTCAACGACCTTTTAAATGACCTTTCTTGCTGCCGCTCTTCTATTCTAGTAATATATTTTATTTGACGTCATTTTTAACTTACATTATGTGTAAACATTTTAAATACAATATATGATTACGACATATACACTTATAGACAAATATATGGACATTAGAAATCCGTTTTCTATATCAAATTCATATATATATATATATATATATATATATATATATATATATATATATCACCGAATCCGTTTTATATCGATCAATGCTTTTCAGTGAACTTCTGTCGTTATTTTCAAAGTATTTGCTGAAAAAGAACGATGTTCTATTATCTACCCACACACAAGAAATAAATTTTGCTCTAGTAAGAAATGAAAAAAATGACGAGTATTTTTTCTTTAAATCAAATCTAATTCCTATTTTAATAATAGAAATAATATAATAACAATAATTTATTTTGAAAAACAGATAAATATAAGAATAAAACATTAATTGGCATAAAACAATAGCCAAATATTTAATGGATATAGAGAGTGAATTATATATTAAATGTTCTCAAAATACAATTACGATTTTTATATATCAAATCAATTTACAAAGATATCACAATAGTATTTTAGTATTTAATCAAAATTCCAAAGAGAGAGAGAGAGAGAGATCGAACAGTAAGTTCACAAAAGTTTGCTTTTATTTATCCTTATTTAGAAGTATAATAAGCATGTGGTATTTTAATATAGACAATAAACTAGAAAGCCAGGCACTCTAAATTTCATCCCTCGCTTCTATAAATTCTAAATTTAAATCATATTTAGGGGGTCTGGCGAGAGGATATAATGCCACGAAATTAAGGCAACCTTCCAATTTATTGAGTTGTAAAAGTAAAATAGGAGTTTTCCTGCCTTCTCGGGTTATGAAAGGTTGATGCACTGAGACGGGTGCAGTAGAGTGAGTGTATGCACCCAGAAATTTACCCTTTCACGATGGAGCCTTAGTGACCCAATCACTTCTTGTTTCCCATTTTTTAGCATTTCTCCTCGAGACTTTGAGGATATTGATTGATTCTTAATATATATTTCTGTAAAAAAAGATAATTCGGCCAGTAAAAGTAATATTTTCTTAATATTTATTTAAATATTTATATTTTTTATTTTATTTCGACTTGGAGCGCTATGACCCCTGTGGGGACACTTGCACTACAAAGGTAAACTAAACATTGAAAGAGAGGAAAGAAAGAAGGATACTTGAAATATGTACAAGAATTATTATGTAAGTTTTAGTTAGATGGAAAGAGATAATATCAACAAAAGTGAAATATGTACAAGTATTATATGCAAGTTTTAGGTAGATGAAAATAGAACAAAAGATTAACACGATTGAAATATGTACATAGGGTTGGTATGCAAATATAGTTAAATAAAATCAAATTTTAAAGCAATGTATGTATTCGAAGAAATTTGTAATAGAAGAAAGAGAAAAAAATCTTTATCTGGCCGAAGTTTCTATTTTTTACAGAAATATGATTACCGGCCAGGCAACCTCTTTCTGAATATATAGTCGAACGTGTGTTCTTCTGTTTTCTTTACAAATCAGAATGCAAAGATGAACAATTAATTATTATATATATTTTAAAAGAGGGAACTTGCTAACTTATGGCCTTTCTATCAACTATCTACAGCCTAACTCGAGCTGTCTCTATATAAAAAAAAATACACATCATGATGATAACCTTTCTTTTGTACAGTCTATGAATTATTTACAGATTACATCGCACTTCTAATAAAAAACCTTTCATAAATTCGAATTTATAAGAAAAATGTCCTAAAAACAATCCCTCCACTTTAATTTTTTTATATTGAATGATTGCATTAATTTATTTTAATGCGCGTTTACATTAATAAGTGAAATTTATAATGCATATATTTGTAAAGGATTTCGTTATTTCAACACCCTCATATAACGCGATATTCCTGACAGAGATAATTGCGTCAATTTATAATTGTTAAACAGAAACAATTATATAGATAATTATACAAGAAAAATAAACACAATGAGATATATATTAGGAACCTGATACTTTCAAATTAGACAAATAATGGTAAATATATTCATTTGTAAATTGAGCAGAGACATTTTTATAAATGTCTTCTGAAATATTTATATAGAAATGGTGAAAATATATCAAAATAGTTTAGTTCATCGATGTTACCACAATATATTTGAAAAGACAAATACAAATGTAGACGCAATTGATATTTTAAAGAGCTATTTGTATAAAGAAAGAAGGTTTATTTTCTATGCCAAAAACGCCTGGAGTGTTTTCAAATATCTTTTCGTCAATTGAGAAGAAAACAAAAACGATAGATGATAAACACGAATTTCTGTCCTTTTCAGAATTCCTATAACTTCCTCTGTCACACGCGGCGGAAACTGAATATTTTTTATCATTTTCTGGCGTTAGAAATTCAAATGTCAATCTACCTACGGCGACCTTTTCTTCAATTTACTCGCTTTTCATATAAATAAAGCTGTTTTCCCTACTTGTCTCTTTCAAACAATTCTGAAAAAAATTCTAATTTATTTTCACAAATGCCTTAGGTTCAATTATATATATTTCTATATTGTGTTATAAATAATAAAAAAAGTATTTTAGGAGTTTTTCTTCCATTGTCTGTGTGACCTCATATACGGTATATTCATATGAAATTTACAATAAAATTAACAATTAATTTAACTTTTTAATGAAGCAAAAAGGAGTAGTATATGATATTCTACGAGCTAAATATGACATGATTCAATGAAACTAATAATATAAAGCAAAAACGCGCCATCTATATTCAGCAAATGAAAACACTAAGACGCGAATGTTTATTTCACACATTAATCAAACTTTACTGTTCTTAGTGCGATGAAAAAATATTAAAACTATATTTTATTCTATCAAATAAACTTAAAAATGAGAATTATTAATCGAAAGCTTTCTTATTTGCTTTAATTAAAGAAAACCAATCGTTATTTTTATTGTAAGTTTATAAAACACTTTAAAAATTTTACCCAATAAAGCATAAAATTATATTTGAAAAATCATTTATGAAATTGGCTGGGATTCATCTTGTAGTGGGAATATAAGAGAATTCATTGTTACATCGATATGTGATTAATATCCGTTGTGAAATATCTCAAATGCTTTATTTCTAAAGTTGATTAGAACTGAAATGAAAACTTTCAAAACAGAAATATTTCAATCGAATAAAATAACTTTAATATACAATAAGTATAAAAAATAAGGCTATAATATTCGATTGTTAAATTTAAGGCAAATTGAAATTTTGTTATTTAAGTGTAATTTTATTTATTTAAATAAAAACGTGTTTTCACATAAAACACATATTAAAGTGTAATATATATTTTCAAAGGGTAAATTATATATTTTGTAGCAGATGCTAAAGAAATGTATATTGCAAATTGGTCTAAGTATTTTTTAATGAATATATCTAAATAAATAAAATTATTTGTCAATTTTCGATAATTAATTTTAGGAATATGATCTAGATGGAAGTTAAAAATAAAAAAGTTATGTAAAGTCTTTAAAATAAAAAGGTATACGAATACGCGTACTCTGACCGCTCATATAAGTACTTCAGATGGCAGAACGTGATAAAATTGACACTGTAACGGCGAATAGGTTATGTTTGCTATAAACAGGACTAAACATCGTCGAATTAAAGCTAATCTCGTTTAAGATATATTTCGATTAAGATCTAAACTTGATTATCATCTCAGCGATGAAATAATACTCTAGGTCATTTTAATAATGATTCTTCTAATATGTCAATAAAAACCTCAAAAAAATTTAAAAAATAATAATTTCTTGTTTCAAGACACTGAGTATTTTGTCATATCAGTTTTCATCTCTTCATAATAATATAACCAATTGCAAAACAAAAATAATTAATAGTTTTTTTTAATATATAAAATTGAATTGCTCAAACTATAGTTTAGAGTGTTCGTGTAAAAAATTGCGATATGAAACTATATCCCATCAGTTAAAAATTGAATAGTTATATATATTTTTAAAAAATATATAGCAAATCTAAAAAAATAAAATTGTGTCGTTTCCGAATTCCCTAATCTTCAATTAAAAGTTGACTAATTAGTAATAGGGAGTTTTTGTATTTAATTACCATTTCAAAGGACTAAAAAATCTTGTATTTACGAGAGTCTTTAATTAAATCAAATACACTAATTAAGGTTTACAAAGTTCTGTTTTGTATTGGAGAAATCTGATTGGAGATAGTAATAATATTGAGAGATTCGATTATTTAATATGTACAACCTCTGAATTTTCTTGAAAGATAAAGTTGCCCGACTGATATTTTTATTGTTCTTGAAAATAGAAAGTTCTTCCAGTAAAGAAAGAATAAAAACTCTACGAGGGCCAAAGTGCTTCTTATTTCAAAATAACCGCTAATTTGTTATACGAGGGCCATCCAATAAATAAGTTTCCCTATTTTTTAACAAATAACCAACATTAATTTTAATTATGCAGTTATTTTATTTTCATTATACAACTCATAGACTACTTCTCTACATAATCACCATTTCTATGCAAACATATTTGGTACCGTTGTAGCAATTTTTTTATAACTCTGTTGTACCAAGCCGTGTCCTGTCTTCGTAGCCAGTGGTTCGCCTCCGCCTGCACTCCGTCATCATTCGCAAAGTGCTTGCCTCCAAGGTGCAACATGAGTGCTGGAAAAAGATGGAAGTCGCTTGGGGAAAGTCCGGAGAATAAGGTGGATGCGTTGAAATTTCTCATTTGAAGTTTTCTAGCAACGTTTGGGTCGTTCGAGTTGCGTGAGGGCGAGCATTGTCATGGACGAGTAACACTTTTCGAGACAAAAGTCCAGGACGTTTCCGTTTTATTGCATCTCTGAGTTTAGTGAGGACTTCGCAGTACCTCGCAGCGTTAACCGTAGTGTTTGGGGGCAGGTAGTCAACCAATAAAACACCCTTACAGTCCCAAAAGACGATAGCCATAACTTTGCCTGCAGAGATTGTGACCTTCGCCTTTTTTGGTGCACTTTCCTCAGGCTTCTTCCACACCATGATTTGTCGTTTTGTTTCTGGAGTTGAATGATGCACCCAGCTTTCATCTCCAGTGACAATACGGGAAAACAATTCATCTCCATCTCTTCGATGCATTTCCAGGAAAGCTCGGGCTGCCTCCATCCGTTGTTGCTTGTGATTTTCCGAGAGCAAACGCGGGACCCATCTTGCGCAGGCTTTGCGAGAATTGAAAACATCTGACAAGATTGTTCCAATCGAAGAGCGTCCAATTTCGATTCCAAGAGGCAGTCGAATCATTATTTCGTCAATGGTGACGCGACGATCTGCTTCCACCACATTCCGAACAGCAGCGACGGCTGCATTGTCCGTAGCAGTAACGGGCCTGCCGCTTCGCTCATCATCATGCACGTTTTGCCGTCCTTCCAAGAACCATGAACGCCATCGGCGAACCATTTGGATGCTCATACATCCTTCACCATACACTGACATTAAATTGCGATTAATATTGACCGCAGTTTCATTTTTCGCCGTGAAAAAACGAATTACAGAACGGAGTTCGCAAGTGGACACGTTCACCAGTGGTAACTCCATTGAAACTGAAGCGCTACGGACTTGCGCGAACAAGTAGCGTGATTTTGATGGTCACGCGCTTCCAACACATCCTAGGGACCATTTCTTACACTAATAACTAATTTTTACAACGTATCGTTCTCAGAAAAAAAAGGGGAAACTTATTTATTGGATGGCCCTCGTATTTTATTCCAAATTAATAATAATTACAATAAAAATATTGACTGATTGTTGAAGAATGTTTCCATAAAATTAGATGAAAATAAACAATATATTCACCTATATAATGGATTTCCCACTATGTACTAAGTGCAATTTCCAACCTGCAATCCCAAACCACATAATTTACTTTATCGACTCATCCATTGATGAGCTTAACTCATCCCTAGCAGAAACCATCAACAGGCTCTACAATTCGAAACCTTAATATGATTAAGTGGAGATAAGAAAGTAGAAGACTTAAATACTAATATGTATTTACTCCCACGCAATCAAGAAGTCTAAAAGAGATTAGTATTAAAAAAGAGAAGCCAGGTACAGTAAATAAAACGATATTTCCTATACATATACATTACTATAATAAAATTACCTATAAACACATATGTAATATTTAAAAGTTTTATTATTAAATCATAAAGAAATGATCAAATTCTTTATTGTGGTTCGACAAAATATAGCCAGTACTACGTTGACGATAGCCAACAGCCCGGAATGCTTTTTGTAGGCTTTTTCAATAAATTATTATACATTATATGCCCAATTCTCAGGAATATGAAAAAGGTTAACGTTTCCTTTTCTTAGGTCTATGGATTGAAAGTTCCTATTACCAAATAATATAATGAAAAAGAACCTATAAATCAGCATATTGCGATATATCCAAACCCTGCCAACAGTCCACCGCCTCATATATAGGAAAAAAAATCAAAATAACACGAAAACTTTCTCCGTTGATTGTAAATACTAGAAATAAAACGTAAGGAGAAAAGATTTTTTATTAATCAATTAAACGTGCGACAAGCTTTCGGGCAGTCACGCCCTTACGTTTTTTTTTTCTAGTATAGGAGAAAAATGCTGATCATTCGCAAATATAGAATTGATGAAAATGTCTTTAATATTGAAAATAGGGACAATAGACCATTTAAAATTGCGCATTTTACGGGGAGCACCTCACTGCAGTTCACCCTAACTTTGAAATATTAAACCAAATTCTGATTTCTAATGTGACTAACGTGGCAATGACATCAATTTCCAATGAAAGGCATACTGTGATAGAGATGCACGAAGGCATCTGAGGCTCCTTATTTGACACGACAAAAACAATACTATTTTGCGAAGGCGTGGATAAGACTATACTATCATAGAATAATTAAAAATCAACGAATAGTTGATATTTATTCCGATAAATGGCGCAAGCCATCAGCAACATTTAGGTTACACGACAAGGAGATGCCTTTTTTCTATATTCTTATACTCATATCCACGCCTGATAACATTTCTCTTCATTTATTTTGGATTCTACCGGTATATACCTGGCCTTTTGCTCGAAGGTTCACAACTACTAAAAATAAAGACACTCTTTGCCCAATTTATACTTATTCTAAACGATATTTTGCTACTAAATATCAGACGAACTCTGAAGGTTGCTTAGAGCGAACAACAGAGAACTTCCAATACATCAAAGAAGGGCGAATATATTTTTATACAGACGACGTATGAAGAAATAGATGATATTCATGGAGACAAGGACGTACTTCATAAGGAACGTATTCTGATGGATCGGCGAGTGAAGCAATTACACAATAATAGGAGTAAGTAGTAGGGGCTAATAGAAGGAGGATGAACGATGTCTACCAATCTAATAAATTATCCTTCTAAAAAGGATTTATTAAGATTTTATTTTCAATTAATCCTTCTACTATTAATGAATTCATTTTACGATTAATGGACAACCTTCCTTTTATATTTTATAAATACGTGGTATGATATTTTTCAATGTCTATTTTAAGTTTATTACTAATTTTAGTGGTGATTGATTTGTTGGTTAAGTATTCAGTTCAAGTTTTGTTTGTCATATAAGATTTATTTGTTTTAATCCTCTATGTATATTTCCCTTCTGACTTAATATTTATTTAATTATATTGAATACGGTATATCTTAATAAATATTGAAAATGAATTGTTTAAGGATTTGTGTATTTTCTGAATATTTTATTAGTAATAAATAAATAGTCATTTTTTGGAGAGCTTCAACAGAAAGGCAAATAATCATTAATTATTATATTATTTTTTAAATAATATTGAAATATTTATTTTATTTACGTATTAATTTTATTTTATTCCAACAACACACAAAAAGCGATATCCTGGCTAGTGATAATGTGTCGATTTACATTTTTAAACAGAAGCAGTTATAAACATATTATACAAAAAAAAAATTAAGAAACAATAAGATATATTAGGAACCTGATCCTTCCAGATTAGAAAGATAATCATAAATATATTTACAAAAATTGTTAAATCTGTGATAATTCTCTCTGCTATTTACAAATACATATAGATATACAACATTGTTTACTGTCTGTTGCCTAGCGATAAAGAAGAGTGGGCATTCTAACAGTAGATGTCTCGAGTTCTGAATTTCCTTGCCACAGTGACAGCTAGAGTCCTCAACCGCTCCAATTGTTGTTGAAAACACCTTAAAATTTCCGTGGTTCGTTGTAAAGGGGGCATTATAAAAGTTAGAACAGGAAAATGATAGAATTCCAAACGGGAAAAAGCTTTTGTTGATTTGTTTTTACAAATAATTACTCCATTTTTGCACTTAAAGATGATCTAATTATACTTGGAGCATGAGGTTTAAAAGCATTTTGATTATCTATAAGAAGTTGAGCCATATCATTATTTATTATTTTTAATTTAATATAGTCTGTGAGAAGGGGGATGTTCGCAAGACTATGGACAAAGTTGGACGAAGTAGTTTTGTAGGCTCTAATCGTCCAAAGAAGAATTTGATATTGAAGAGAATTTGTTTTTTCTTTACACATCGAATAGTTATAAATTTGTACCATATTTCTGAACCATACATCAATGTTTAGCTGGCTAAGTGGATAGGCCAAATCTATATATTGTATAAAGAGTGATATATAGCGATAAAATTATAATGAAACAAAACCCATCGCTTACAAAAATATCTTAATAAATAATTCAATAAATCAAGTCATTTGTGCTTTTTTAAATTAAAAATAGAAAATGAACAACCTAAAACAAGGTCATATTCAAAGTGAATTAATCTTGTACAGTTTAATTAAACAAATTTAAGTTTGTTAGAATAACAATGGTTGATATATAATTTATATTTAAGAATAAATAGAATATCTGAATATGTTTTATGTAAATGGCTAACTAGTGAATTACAATATCTCTATTTCATTCAATCATATAAGTTTACCAAGACCAAAAAAATAAACCGAAATTTCGCTGAAAATTTATTTTTGAAGATAAAGAAGAAACGAAAAATAGAAAACATACATTTCATAATAAATTCATAAACACAAATAACTCTTTGACAAAGCGTTTGATTCAATATGCTTAGTCGAAAGAGACAATATACGTGTATGACAAATTTTGAAGAAAAATGGCTCATTTTTAGATGTGTTAAAAATGGAGTGAAGCTCAAAATATTTCTTAAATTTGATATTTGTTTTAAAAAAAAACTCGGTTTCATTTCTGGATAATATCATGGAAAAAACAGAATAATATAAAGAGCTCAATATGAAGTGAGAGTAAATATCAAAGATGCCGAAGCGTTCAGGTAAGAATTTCCTATAAAACAACTGAATTTATTCATATTTTAAAATCCGACTAAAGCAAAGGAATCCCACTCTTCTATCAATCTAAGATAAAATCGGCTCTTTCTTTATTGAAGCATCTTCATTTATGAGGGCCACAGGTCCAATTTTTTGTCCTATTGGATCAACTAGAAATTGGGTTTAATTTTACCAAGATCCATTGCAGCCTAAATCCACCAGATATTGTATAAAATAACATATTTTAACCTGATTCAATGGATTGGACTATTTTTTTTTTTTTATTTTATTATCATTTACAAAGCACGCGATATCCGTCTTGGATATTTGCATGCATACACAAGTTTGGGAGCTTATTTACAGTAATTATTAATATGATTTTAGTTATTATAATAGAAATTATTAACATATTTGTCAGTTAGTTAACGATTTAATTACCCTATAATGAATATTAGTGAGCATCACAGATAAGAACAGAAATTTAGAGCTATTTACAGCATATAACTATATATCAGTTATTACAGCCCAGGCTATCTATTACTAAAAAACATTCTACAAAATCTATTAAAATTTATATACATATATCTATTATTAACTATTTGATTTAGACAATTTATATTTATTTGATTTTTGACTCTCAAGTCCTCTACAAGTCGACAGTCCGTTAGAATATGTACAGGATTTTCTTCTTCTGCACCACATGAGCATTCAGGCGAATCCGTCTTTCTGACTTTGTACAAATATGATCTAAAGTTACCGTGTCCAGTAAAAAACACTGGACACTGTAAAAATTTGGCTTGACATATTTGGGTATTTGGGAGTCAGTGAAGAAGGACTTGAAAATGGTATTAGTCTTCTCATAGTATTTCTGCATTTTTTCCCTTATATAATTAGAAATTATATTCCTACTTGAAGAGTCAAATCGGTTGTAATTTATTTCGGTTTTCAACATGTTAGATTCAATATAATCAGTAAGTTTGGGGACTTGTGCAAGTATGTGTGTACAGTCCGATGATGTTGTACTGTAGGCCTGTATACAATGTTTTAATATTTTATATTGAAGAAAATTTAGTTTGTCCTTAGACTTTTTGTTTATGAATGGATACCATACTGAATAACCATAAGTAATTGTACTTCGATATAATGTCTTATACAATATCAGTCTTCGTCTAAAGTCTAGACCCCATGCTTTCTTTGTCAGGCCAAATAGGTATCCACTAGCTCTAGTTACCTTTATGATCATTTCATTAACGTGAGGCGTAAAGTCCAGTTTGCTTCTGACTCGGTGATTTTTAATAGTCACTCCTAGGATCTTAAGTTCTTCAACCGGTTTAATTAACTTGCTACCTGAGACTATTATATCGCTATTGCATTTATATAAATATAATATTTTTGTTTTTTCATCTGACAATTTTAATTTACGACTTTCACACCACTTATTGATTTTTCTTAATACATTATCTATTGTCTTTCTTAGTTGTTCAGGAGTTTTATTCCAACATATTAACGTAATATCATCTGCATATCCTATTATTTCACAATTATCATCCAGACTATTATTCAGTATCTCATTAATAAGAATATTCCATAATGTGGGAGACAGTGGTCCTCCCTGTGGACATCCTTTACTTAGTTTCTTATTAATTTCAGTTGAGGAAAATCTAAATCTTATTCTTCTATTATCAAAGTATGATTGTAGAAGTTTTATCGTTGAAGCCTGCACACCATCTTCATCTAGTCTTTTCATCAAGGCCGGCCACCATGCATTATCAAACGCTGCACTAATATCCACTGCAATTATTGCTGCATATTCTCTTGTTTTATGTTCTAACGCAATTTTTATTATTTCAGTTAGTGCAGTAATAGTAGATTTCGATCTTCTAAAGCCATGTTGTCGATCACTTAGTAAATTAAAATCTTCATAATATTTTATTATTCTATTATTAATTATTTTTTCAAATATTTTAGAAATGTTGGAATTAAGACATAAAGGTCTATAATTTTTATAGTTATTAAAATCTGTTTTTCCAGGTTTCGGAATAATTATTGCCTCTGCTCTTTTCCATTCAGCAGGATAGTATTGTAGGTCCAAACATTTTTGAAATAGTTTCACCAATATAGGAGTTCTAAATTGTTTAGTGTGCCTTATCATGTTGTTAGAGATGTTGTCTATTCCGGGAGATTTCTTTGGATTTAATTTGTCAATTAAGTCGTTAACTTCAGTAATCATAACCATCGGTTTTTCTTTATTGAGTAGTTTTAAATTATAATTTCTTATACTTTTATGGATGTTTGTATCTTCTTCACATTTATCATCTGGAAATAAGTTATTCAATAATTCCTCACCCTTCTGCAAACATTCCATATCAGTATTACCCTCCAAAATTTGCATATTTCTCTTCCGATTAGATCCACTTTTGATGTTTTTATACACCTTATATAAGTTTCCATAAGGGTTGTTCGATTTGTTTTCCTCCAGAAAAATTCTCCAGGATGCTTTCCTAGCTTTTTCTATTTCCCGTAAATACTTATTTCGTATGCTTTTATATAATTGTTTAATATGATTAGGGCAATTTTTGTTTCTATAGTAACAGTTCCTAAGATAATGACAGTGATCCTTTAGAAGCTGTAAATTCGTATTCCACCACTTATTACTAATATTATTTTTTGTTGTCATATTATTATTTACTTTGAGTGAATTGTGTGCTGCCTCAATCAGTATGTTCGTAAGTTCTTTTACCGTTTGATCAATCATTTCTGGTGTATCCACTATGTCTAGTAAGTTTTCAATTTTTTCTCGTTCAGTACTGTTAATTCTCTGACTAAAACTTAACCAGTTCGCATTTTTCTCATTAAATTTCCAAGTGGAATAATATTTTTCTGAACTAAATTGTTCGTTTGTATATATTTCAAAAGATATAGCTACATGATCTGAAATTTGCGATATTTGCTGCGTCTTCCAATTTCTGATCGCCGCAATTGCTTGTTTATTTGTTAGTGTGAGATCAATCACACTTGCATCACGACACGTGAAAGTTTTATTATTATGGATAATTAAGTTTATTTCATCTATGATAGGGATCAGTCTATGTCCATTATAATTTTTCCTGATATCATACCATAACGGAGCTCTGGCATTGAAATCGCCGCAAATTATCACCGGTATATGTAAATTTGTATTAATTAACTTCTTCATAAATTCCTCGTGCTCACTTTTCATTGAATTCGGATGTATATAAATGTTGGAAAGATATATTTTCTTACTTTTTGTTTGTATGGTTATAGTTGTAGCGAATGAGTTAGTGAATTCTGTACTTAATTGAATTTTTAAGGTGCTATTTCTTACAATTATTGCCGTATTTATATTGGGACTGTTCATCAATTGATATTTTGTACAAGGTCCTGGAAATATTACCTCCTCTTTGATTATATAAGGTTCTTGTATCATTACTATATCTGCATTTCTAATTTCATCAGATGCACAAAGCTCATTTATGCAATTTTTGCTTTTTCTAGTATTTTGTTGAATAATTTTGATTTTGTCAATATATAGTTTTCGGCCCATCATTCTGGAATTTTATTATTGGCCCGCATCTTCTATATGTGTAGAATAGTCTGTTCTTTGTATTATAATTTGCATCTCTTTTTTATATCTCTTATGTATATCTCTTATACTATATGAAAAATCAACCCTGATTTATATCTTTAACTTTTTCAAATCAATTCTGCGACTTATTTCTGTTGTAAATTATCTAGATAGATCATCTAGATGACAAGATAATCTATCATCTTTATATAAGCATAGAGATGACATCCATCCATATATCCTCCTTCAGACCTCTTGTCGATCTAGAGATCCCAGTTATTAGATTGTATCAAATATTTGGATAAGAAAATATATAAACGATAAAACTGTATTTATCTTGTATTAAAGAAACATAAATTCGAACAATTTAATAAGGAATATCAATAATGTAACATGGATGACAAGGTCAAGATTCCAGAGTAAAGTTGGGGAAAGAGGGGTGGACTCCAGCTGCCCCCGCTGCCATGTGGCAGGCGCCAAAAACAGCATTCCTGTATGGGGGAGGACAGAGTTTGGTCGCATATGTGGCGAGGAGAAGACGTGGCGACTTGCCTCCGGGCATGTGGATGATCCTGCAAGGAGAGACTGACATCGGAGCGACCTACAAGGCGGTGTAGTACAAGCTGGACGTGTTGTGTGGAGCGGGAAGCTTCAGAAGACTGACATTCACGGCGAAAAGGATTCTTATGGTGGGGAGCTTGAAGGCAAGACTCACTGATTGTACTCCAACTTTTTAGAGCCATAATAAAGCGCTAACTTTATCTGCATCCCTGCTAACTCACGTGAATATCTTTGTGGCATACTGAGTAAAAGAGGTACACGAATAGCGTCTGGGTATGACTTAACAATATTTTAGAATTTTTTTTTTTTTTAACTTCTAATTTTATTATTTTAATCCATTTCAAATTTAGTTATTTTCTAATTGATGTTTAGGATGTCGGGAAGGTGTCGCTGGTATGGAGTGTACACTTTCTTTGATGTTGGTATGGCAAATTATTTTGACAAACATTTGCATTTTATTTCTGATCAGTTTTCTAGCGGTTAGAATGTTGTTTTGGTTTTTAGTGAACCAATCTCTCACGCCTTCTCATTGAACGAACGTGGCCATGTTTGTATATAAAGGGGACTAGGGGAATGCGGTGAGAACAGAGAGAGCGTGGATAATTTGTGTGGAGACGCTTAAAGTGTTTTTCTACTTGATTTTTCCGTGTCTGGCTGTTCTCTTCGCATCCCTGTGACCCCAGTCCGATCCCTATCAACGCTACAATAAAGCTAAGAACTTTTTTTATTTTATTTTACAAATTGTTAGTTCTTATTTATTTCCCTTTTGTTGTTGGTGTTGTACTCTTGAGTGTACGCTTTTCTGTGTATTAAGGTACATTTAATTTAGGCCCTAGCTTATTCCTTTTTTTGTGTGTATAATCTTACTTGATCTTCTTTCTCGATGAACATTTTTTTTTAATTTTCATTTTAATATCTTGTATATAATCATTATATAGCTCTTATAATTGTTTTTTTTTACGTCAACCAATCAGTTTAGATTATTGTCATTTTATTTTATTTTTCTTTACCAAAACTTATTTACTTTTGCTTTATGACTCTATTCTATAATCAACTTTATATTTTATCTTTCATATCTAATAATCTCAAGTTTATATTTCATATTTATATCACTAATTTGCATTTTTCATTTTATATTTTCTCTCACTTTATAAATTAGATGTTATTTACATTGTTTCATCTTCCGCTACCATGTCAATGCTATCGAGTATATTACTGCTTATTTTTTTTATTTAATATTTTCACTTTCTATTACCCCTTATATACTGCTATAGTGTGTTAATCTTTGTATCATGTCATCACTATTTTTACTTTTTTTTTTAAAGATTACTTTGCATTTAACTACGCAATTCTATTTTCGATTTTTCAAATCCTTTAACGCTATATGCAAAGCCTTAATTTCGCAATTTCATATCTCAATGATATATTCTTTTATATTCAAACTAAAAATCATGATCTAAAAACAGGGCAATCTTCAATAACCTCTTAAACAACCACTTTAAAGGTTACTTCTTAATAAATACTAACCCTTTTCCGCAGGAACTTTTAACTCCTTCGCAGGCTAGACTTGACCTACTTTGATTTCGTAATTAACAATTTTGACACACCGTCCCCCAGATTTACCTATCCCAACTTCTGGCTTGGATACGTGCAAATTGTATATTTTTATATATTCCAGGGCATTCTCATGCCACACGCTGGCACATCTTTTTTTTATTTTACTCTTTTTCTCGCTAAGCCCCTGACGACTCTAATTAAAACTTTGATTTCTGGTCACTGATCTTCGCCCTCATTTATCCTGCATGCGTAGGTCTTAACGACTAATTACTAAAACCCATAACAATCCCCCTTATCTTACTTTTCGATTGTGGTACTGTAACTTTATTCGGTCCTTAAATTTACATGTGAAACATGGCCTAGGTTCTCCGCGCCGTGCACATTAAATGGTTTGGGACTTGAGTCAAAGTGACATTGCCTCAACCAAGTAATAACTAACCCCTCAACCCTTTCTAACGCCCATCACGAAGAGATCATGATTTTCCCATCCAATCATTTATATTTTTACCTATCATCATTATATGTTCTCTATTAATTCTTTTATTCCTATTTTTGTTTTACTTGTATGTTTAGTATTAGTTGTTTATGCTTTATTATCTCTTATGGATATACAGAAATCAACCCCATGTTATATACCAACTCATTTCAATTAATATTTAAAAAAATTACTTCCTTAATAACAGTCTTCCTATTCCGCGCTCTTAAATCCCTCCATATGAACCCTCTCACATCCGGGGCCATCTGTGGTGATTTAAGACCATGGAATTGTTGTAAATAGTCCAGATATCTACTACCACATGTTCCACCACGTGACTGTATATAACTTCTTATTTACTGCAAATAGAAAGCCTCAACTAACATCAATCTGTACCGCGTAAGAATCTAATAAAGTATAGCAACTGTACAGATAGAAGGAATGGAGACTAACAGGAGAAAATTAAGGTCAAAACTAATCAGGCTTATGTGAGAATAGAAGAAGGCCTAGCAAAACCCAGTCCAACTTTTACGAGGTCGTGGCCCTCCTGGATAATAAAACTTTCCCCCCTGTTTACGTCAGAAAAGGGCAGCGACCTGTTCGGACCCGCTCAGCTATAAAAAGGAGGTCCCGATCCTCAGTTAGCCAGTCCTTAGTTAGTCGTCGTTCCAGTTCCAGTGCACCGGACGCTCCGATCCAAGGTACACCCTTTCCTACCAGAATTCTCCTCGTCCTATTCCTTCTTGACGTTCAGACGCTTCTTAGTGGAATCTCTGTTTGCTTATTTCACCTTTGGCCCAGCTGTGTCGCCTTCCACCACGACTGCACGGTAGAGTTGACATCGAGGTTCGTCTAGCATCAGGTAACACTGGTCCCAGAGGTCCCAAGATATCACATATATCAAATTTTAAATATATTCATATAAAAAACTAAATAATACAATTTTTAAATATCGTTGTGAAAATTTACATTTGACTTTTAATATTTAAAAAAACACAACGTTTGGAGCGGGACGTTTCACAAGAGTGACATCCACGGCGCCAATCTATAATTGTAATGAATAATATTTGAATAAAAATATATAATCGGGAAAACCCGGGTGTTGTCCGGGTCATTCGGCTAGTTATATATAAGAATCGGCAGCGTTACCCAACGTAAACAATCTCGTAGACAAAAGAACAAATGATAAGATTTCGCTAGGAGCAAACTGGAACAGATTTACTCTTTGAGAATCTATAAACCTCTACCATAGCTGTTTGAAGTACATTCCAAATAGATTATTATAGGTAACACTGACTATGAGACAAATACCAAGATAATAATTATGAAAATAAGCAACTATTTACAGGTCGTTCATCCTAAATTGTGAATAGGTGAATTAGATTTTGCATTTATATTGGCTGAGTTTTTTTATTGTTATAGCGCAAGATCAGTACATAACACGAAATCCTTTCAAAATATGGATAACAAAAAAAAAAATTCGAGGATTGAAATTTATGCGTAATTTCCTGAAAACTATTCAAATTTCCGAACCGAAAAAAAATTCCCCTCTTTTCAAATTTATAGAAACTATAGAAATCAAAATAACAAGAACAAATCTTCAAATTCCAATATCAATTGGAATGTCCTGTTAACAAATATATATATTAAAAAAAATCATAAATAAAAAACAACAAATAATGATAGACTAAATAATACAATTGTGTATTAAAAAGAACGACATATTTTATAATATTAAGATGAGTATTTCTACACAATGGGAACATTAAAAGGATTCTGAAATATTGAAGCTCTATTGAAGTGGATGAAAGTTTGAGGGAACCTCAATTATAAGAGGAATGGATGGCATTGTGCGTCATAGGACGGTTGGTCGTGTCAAGCTGCCATTTGATTACAATCACTCAGCGACTGTCGTCTGCCTTTCTATCTGAAAGAAGAAGGAGATGAGACCTCTTTGTTGTCAGACGATCTCATTCCCTTCGATTGTTAAATCTGGATGGCCTTTCACCGCCGACAAATATGGCTCTGCGTGGTCTTCCTTTCATGATGGACAAATGACGATATATTCATCTATATATATACCTTTTAGTTAAATCCTACGTTTAGAGTAATTTTAAAATGAAATTCTTACACTTTATCTTATATCGGAAAATTCCTTTGAAATTTAAATCACAATAAAACGCAGAATCCGTTGATAAGTTTCTTATTTTATTAATTATTATATCAAGCTTTCGGCTTGTGTGAACATTTCTACAGGACCATATAAATTAAATTTTCGTTTATATGCTCCTGAAGAAGGGTTCAAACTAACCGAAGATTTGAGGGAATATTTAATAAAAAAGGAAACTCTTTCTCGAAGCCTGCTTTTTATTGTGATTTACATTTTATATTATACTAGCCGAATGACCCGGGCAACGCCCGTGTTTTACCCGATTGAATGTTTTTATTCAAATACTATTTGTTACAATTATAAATTGGAGCCGTGGATGTCACTCTTGTGAAACGTCCCGCACAAACTTTACATGTACATTAGGTCAGCTGGTATTACCCCTCATTTTCACCGCTAGAGGCGCGAGCGAATTGACCTTTTGTAAATATACATAATTATAAAGATAGAAGCTTCTATAGAAGATAATGATCATAATGATGATGCGCGCGCATCCGTGACAGCGATGAGGAATTGAGGAAAGACGGTCGTGACTATATATGTTGATAATAAAATAATAATAATAATATAATAATAATTATTATTATTATTATCATTAGATAATGATAATGATCATAATGATGATAAGCGCGCATCCGTGACAGCGATGAGGAAAGACGGTCGTGACTATATATGTTGATACGTTTATAAATCAATATATAGGTGGATTGGATGTTTTCTAGAATCGTTTTAACAAATGTTCGTTAGGCAAACTTTTACTCGGATAAAAACTGTGCGAAGCCGGGTACATTCGCTAAATATAGTTATTTACAAATCTTCGTTTGTGGCAAGATACTATTCCTTCAACTTCAAATTACCGAGTGGACCAATTAATACTGATTTTTTTCAACTTATCGAGTATTTTTCAAGGGACCGGGAAAAAATTATCGAGAAGGTAGACAAGTATAGATTCAGTAGGGATTGGATGTTTGCTAGAATCGTTTTAACAAATGTTTGTTAAGCAAACTTTTACTTGGGGCGAAGTCGGGAACATATATATATATATATATATGTTTGTCGGCTATGCACGCCCTCAATATGTAACTAATCTCGCTGAAATTTGAACAGGACAGAGAGTTAAATCTGTAAGAGTTTTTTTTGTCGCACTTTAACCAATAAAAATTATATTTAACCAAGTACTGAGCAACAATATTTTTTAGTCAGAAATGATTATGACAATATTGCCGTATCATGCTTGATTGCATTAAAAATTATTTTGGGGAATATTCACTAAAGCAGACCACAGGTAAAGCCAGATAATGATTAATAGTAGGCAGGAACAAAATTCTACCAGCGAAACATTACTCGAGCAGAAGACACACGAAGCCAGGTCATCTCTATATATAAAATATCGTTTCTCGGCCTTTTGGCTATGATCACGTAGTATATCTCGAGATATTTTTATTTATGTATATATTTTTAAAAATATATTCAGTAGAGAGTGGATATGTTTGCTCGAAAAATAAATTTCATATATTATATAAATACTAGACGAATGGCCGGGGAACGCCCGGGTTTTACCCGAGTGCGTATATATTTTAAAAACGTTTTAATTCAAATACTATTCGTTACAATTATAAATTGGCGCCATGGATGTCACTCTTGTGAAACGTCCCGTTCCAAACTGTGTGTTTTTAAAATGTTTTAATTAAAATACTATTCGTTACAATTATAAATTGGCGCCGTGGATGTCTCTCTTGTGAGACGTCCCGCCCCAAACTGTGTGTGTCTTGAAAATATAAAAATAAAAATGTGAATTTTCATAAAGATTTCATCATGTCGATTTTTTTTTTTTTTTTGCATTTCACCTACTAAATCGATAGAGATAATTACATTTGCAACATAAACTTAGGTATATTAACTAAATAGAAAACTGCATAGTAATAAATATCATTTTTTAAAGGCACCATATCGTTTTTTTTTTTTCAATAAAATCGAAACAAAAATTAACGATAAATAACGATAATTGCCTTAAAAAAAATAATCATTCGCGGTGATTTTGTCTTGCATTCGTTTATACAATTATTATATACGAATGACCCGGGCAACGCCCGGGTTTTACCCGATTAAATGCTTTTAGTCAAATACTATTCGTTACAATTATAAATTGGCGCCGTGGATGTCATTCTTGTATAATATATAAATGAGTTTTAAAAATTGTAAAAAAAAAAAAAAATGCATCGGCCGGGAATCGAACTCGGGCCGCCCGCGTGGCAGGCGAGCATTCTACCACTGAACCACCGATGGTTATGAAAATTCCCATCCGTGAGCTTCAGACAAACAAACAGACAGAATAAGGCAAATATATAAGTAGATACGAATGACCCGGGCAACGCCCGGGTTTTACCCGATTAAATGCTTTTATTCAAATACTATTTGTTACAATTATAAATTGGCGCCGTTGATGTCATTCTTGTATAATATATAAATGAGTTTTAAAAATTGTAAAAAAAAAAATGCATCGGCCGGGAATCGAACCCGGGCCGCCCGCGTGGCAGGCGAGCATTCTACCACTGAACCACCGATGGTTATGAAAAATCCATCCGTGAGCTTCAGACAAACAGACAGAATAAGGCAAATATATAAGTAGATATGACATAATGAATTATATTATCATAATATTTTGTGTGTTCCCGAATATTATTATCACTAATATTCGTTAGGCAAACTTTCACTCGGATAAAACCGGGCGAAGCCGGGTACACATCCGCTAGTATCTTCTATATATTGTTATATCATGATTAATGGCGTATTTCTTATATTATTTTTAATATATTTGAAATTTAAATTATATATTTATTTATTTTTATATTCTATGATATTTATTTAAAACAGATTATTTAGATTATCATCATTTGTATTTAGGTACACGTGTGACTTCACTGCTCTCTTTGATGTGAGAAAATAAATAAATTATTCTGGAGGCTACTTAAAGTAGACTTATCTCATTATTCCCTTATATAAATTTGTAGGATGGTTGAAACACGCTCTGGTAAGATGCAAGACCCAGCACAGGAGAGAATCAAGGCTGAAGAGTCTGCCAAGCCGCAACCTGGTGCAACAATTGGTAGAGATGCTAGTTCCGACCCAGTTGTGCTGAATCCCAACATCGACATCCCCAAGTATGATGGAACGGAAGACCCTCGCCCATGGATTGAATCTCTTGAAGAAATTGGCTTCCTGTACCATTGGGCAGACTACATTATCTCTCGTTATGCTGCCATGAATATGATTGGTAGCGCCAAAACCTGGCTGAACCTACACAAGATAAGTTTCACCAGCTGGGAAAATTTCAAGAGCCGCCTAATTGAGGATTTTGCCTCAGACGCCAACAAAGAAGAAATTAAGATGAAACTAAACAGGATGCAACAGTGGAATGAACCTGCAATCAGGTTCGCAGAGAATATCCTTATACTGTGCAACAAGGTCGACCCCCAAATGGAAGAAAATACTAAAATAAACTGGGTTATTGAAGGGTTAAAGAAAGAATACTCTTTTGCCCTTCCCCTAAACCCTCCTAAAAATACCAATGAACAACTAGAAATTTGTAAAAAGCTGGATTTGTTCGAAAAGAATTACCAAGAACGTGCAGAAAAATCAAAAGCTATATATAATGGACCACGCTCTCCTCGTCCCCATCATCAAGAGCAATGGAAGAATGCTACGTCGTTCAGAAGACCATATCAGAACACCTCCAAGCCCCAGACCCCCGCTCCGAGGTACTATCAGAACACTTCCAAGCCCCAGGCCCCCACTCCGAGGTACTACCAGAACAAGCCTCTGCCCCAGGTATCTGCCCCTAGACGATCTTACACTCCTAATCCTGAGCCAAAACCGGTCTACCCAAGTAAAACATACAATAAGAATCCAAATTCAATTAGGAATAGGACAGAAGACGGGAGACCAATATGTTTCAAGTGTAACAAGCCAGGACACGTAGCGCGGTAATGCAGAGTCAAGTTTGTGAGGATCGTAGAAGAGGACCCTTCAGTTTCCCAAGACAAGAGCCAAGAAAATCTTCAAATGGACGAAAGGAAAGATTATACACGGCCTCGCCTCTATGCGGATGTTTGTAATGACACACAAACGAATATTCCTACACGGAATAGATATTCCGTGTTGGAAGATTTAAACTAAGTGTCGCGCCTGATTCCTTCAATCAAAGCAAGTCGACCATAAATGGAATTAGAAAGTTGGACCCTAGGTACAAAATTAATATTAATGTGGACAAGATAGGGGTATGCGAAGCTTTTATTGATACAGGCGCCGATCTTTCAGTGGTCGACCTAAGAACTGCACTTTTTGCTGGCCGTGAAATAAATAGTCTCACTAAAACGTGTTCAGGACCCGATGGGAAAAAATTAGATATGGTAGGTAGCATTATTTTAGATTTGAAAATTGATGACACTGAATTATCCCACGAATTTGTAGTAATGGACGCGCATCTACGAACTCTTATTCTTGGACGAGATTTCCTTAAAAAAATGAATGCTAAAATTGATTGTAAACGAGAAACAATAAAATATAATTTGATTAGTAATCATGACGTAAGCAATTATGATCTGAAAAAAATAAAGAGCACTACAGATACCGTCATACCTAAACTATCTATTAAATTGATTAGGGCCTCAATAGAAGCAGAGGATGGCGAATACATCATCGAGGAGAACCATAAAATGTTTCAAACAAATGGACTTCGACTAGCGAGAAGCTTAATAAATGTTGTGAATAAGGAAACATATATCTGGATAACAAACCCTTACCCTCGACCATTAAAAATATTAAAAAACCAAACATTGTGCTTTGGAAGTCAGCCAGCCGAAGTGAATCTGTGTGAAGTGAAGAAAGGGAACAAAAAGAGCATGAAGAACCCCAATTTCATATAAACGAAAATTTAGCATATACGGAAAAGGAGCAATTGAAACAAGTTTTGGAAAAGTACGAGGATTTGTTTTCGTCGGGATTAGGAAGATCCAACTTAGCGAAACATCGGATCGATACAGAAGGCGCGAAACCGAACAAACACAAGCCGTATAGGGTGAGCGCGAAAGAGCGAGAAATCATAAAAGAACAAATTGATGAAATGCTCAGAGACGGCATAATTAGACCATCCTCGAGTCCATGGTCCTTCCCTGTAATCTTGGTCAAGAAGCGAGTGGTAAGTACAGATTTTGCGTTGACTACAGAAAATTGAATGATGTAACAGTGAAGGATGTTTACCCAATTCCCAGAATTGATGAAGTATTGGATACACTTCAAGGATCCAAATACTTTTCAGCAATTGACCTTAAATCAGGATATTGGCAAGTAGAGGTTGAGGAGAAAGATAAAGAAAAGACAGCCTTCACTACAGCACATGGCCTATATGAGTTCAACGTAATGCCCTTTGGTCTATGCAATGCCCCTGCTACATTTGAGAGGAACATGGAAAATATGCTTGGTAATCTTAGATGGCAAATTTGCTTATGTTATCTAGATGACGTAATCATTTATAGCTCGGATTTTTCAACACATCTCAAAAGAATAGAAGCTGTTTTAAAATGTTTTCGCGAGGCTAATTTAAAATTGAACAACAAAAAATGCCAATTTGCTTTCGAAGAACTGGAGATTCTTGGCCATATAACTAATCAACATGGTATAAAACCAGCGGAGCATAATATCAAGGCTATTAGAGATTTTCCTCGGCCCAAAAAGATAAAAGAAGTTCAATCATTTTTAGGAATGTGCTCATATTATAGAAAATTTATCAAAGGTTTTTCAAAAATTGCCGATCCATTAGCCAGTCTTATAAAAAAGAATGTACCTTTTACCTGGACAGAAAATCAAGAAAAAGCATTTCAAACCCTTAAAGTAGCATTGATAAATCCTCCAATCTTAGGGCACTTTGATCCTAATGCAATTACTTACATTCATACTGACGCATCTAACATCGGCCTGGGTGCAACATTAGTCCAAAAGTTCGGCGATAAAGAAAAAGTTATCTCATATTTAAGTCGAACACTGAGCAAACCTGAGCAAAATTATTCGACTACCGAAAAAGAATGTCTAGCTGTTGTGTGGTCAATGTCCAAGTTACGACCCTACCTATATGGAAGGAACTTCAAAATCGTAACTGATCATCACGCACTATGCTGTCTTAAGAATCTGAAAGATCCGACCGGCCGATTAGCACGATGGCCACTGAAGATTCAGGAATATAATTTCGAAATTATACACAAATCGGGTAAAAAACATCTGGACGCTGATGGTCTATCTAGAGGACCCTTACCTGAAAACGAATGGGACGAAGATTATGAAAGACTATTTCTGAATCAAATAATAGACGAAATGGATGATTTTATTGAGAATATTAAGGAGAACCTTAGTGGAAACAAGCGTTCAATTACACAGAACTTCAAAGAAGAAAATGGGTGTCTCTACAAGAAAAATCCAAATCCTGAAGGTAGGGCATGGTTGCTGGTAGTGCCAAAGAAGAGAAGGAAGGAAGTCATGAGTGAATACCACAACCATATGCTGAATGGCCATCTGGGCGTCGCCAGAACCACTTACCGATTGAAGAATAAATACTATTGGCCTTCCATGTTGAAAGATGTTTCAGAATTTGTAAAGACGTGCCATCTTTGCCAAAGTCGGAAAGGTTCAAATCACTTGTCTTCTGGACTTTTACAACCTATTCCCCCAGCTACTACCCTTTTGAAAGAATCGGAATTGACTTTGTTGGCCCCTTGCCATCAACGAAAAGAAGAAGGAAGTGGATAATTGTGTTGACTGATTATTATACCAAGTATGCTGAAACAAAGGCAGTATCAGAAGCAACCTTGAAAGAAGTCTCTACATTTTTAATTGAACATATTATTTTACGTCACGGGGCCCCAAGATTTCTTATTAGCGATAGAGGTTCACAATTCACTAGCAATTTGATGAAGGAGGTAATGAAAATGTGCAAAGTGAAACACTGCTTCACAACGAGCTACCACCCCCAGACTAACGGAACGGCTAAATAGAACTTTAATCAATATGATCAGCATGTATGTGAACACAGACCAAAAGAACTGGGATGAAATCCTCCCTTTTATCACCCACGCGTATAATACCACGATTCAAGAAACTACAGGCTACTCTCCATTTTCCCTGTTGTTTGGGAGGGAACCCATGTCCCTCTTAGACGACGAGAATATCCCAACGGACAGTAACATGGACGATTACGACGAATATATAGAAAACTACTTAGATAAAATAGCAAGGACGAGACAGGTAGTCATTAACAACACAGAGAAGACTTAGGAAAGAATGAAAAGAAACTATGATAAAAAACACAATGAGAAAATCTATGAACCAGGACATTTAGTGGCAGTTTGGACACCAGTCAGGAAAATCGGAAAATGTGAAAAATTATTGAGAAAATATTTTGGCCCATATCGAATATTAAAGAAGCTGTCTAACGTAAATTACTTGATTGAGCCGAAAGATAATCCTGGCCAAGACCCATTGATTGTCCATGTCTCAAGACTCAAACCCTATTTTGAGAGAATTGATGAGGTAACTCACGAGGACGTGACGACCTCTGGAGAGGGGGAAGTGTTACATCATGATTAATGGCGTATTTCTTATATCATTTTTAATATATTTGAAATTTAAATTATATATTTATTTATTTTTATATTCTATGATATTTATTTAAAACAGATTATTTAGATCATCATCATTTGTATTTAGGTACACGTGTGATTTCACTGCTCTCTTTGATGTGAGAAAATAAATAAATTATTCTGGAGGCTACTTAAAGTAGACTTATCTCATTATTCCCTTATATAAATTTGTAGGATGGTTGAAACACGCTCTGGTAAGATGCAAGACCCAGCACAGGAGAGAATCAAGGCTGAAGAGTCTGCCAAGCCGCAACCTGGTGCAACAATATATAAAAATGAATGTTTGTATGTTTGTTGGTTTGTATGTCCGGTATACAAATTCGCAGTAGTTCACTAATTCAAACCAAAATTTCCATACATAGGTATAAAAATACGGGGAGGACGATAGGCTATTTTAAAAAATATATATAAATCAATTATTAAAACTATATATTACTAGCGGATGTGTACCCGGCTTTGCCCGGGTTTCAACCGAGTGAAAGTTTGCCTGACGAATATTATTGATAATAATATTCGGGAACACACAGAATATTATGATAATAATGATAATATAATTCGTTACGTCATATATTTATATAATATATGAAATTAATTTTTCGAGCAAACATATCCACTCTCTACTGAATAGATTTTTAAAAAGATATACAGAAATAAAAATATCTAGAGATATACTACATGATCTTAGCCAAAAGGCCGAGAAACGATATTTTATATATAGAGATGACCTGGCTTCGTGTGTCTTCTGCTCGAGTGAATGTTTCGCTTGTAGAATTTTGTTCCTGCCTACTATTAATCATTATTTGGCTTCGCCCGTGGTCTGCTTTAGTGAATATTCCCCAAAATAATTTTTTAATGCAATCAAGCATGATACGGCAATATTATCATCATCATTTCTGACTAAAAAATATTGTTGCTCAGTACTTGGTTAAATATAATTTTTCTTGGTTAAAGTGCGACAAAAAAAACTCTTCCAGATTTAACTCTCTGTCCTGTTCAAATTTCAGCGAGATTAGCTACATATTGAGGGCGTGCATAGCCGACAAACATATATATATATATATGTTCCCGGCTTCGCGCCCGATTTTTACCCGAGTAAAAGTTTGCTTAACAAACATTTGTTAAAACGATTCCAGCAAACATCCAATCCCTACTGAATCTATACTCTCGATAATTATTTTCCCGGTCTCTTGAAAAATACTCGATAAGTTGAAAAAATAAGTATTAATTGTTCCACTCTATTTGAAGTTGAAGGAATAGTATCTTGCCACAAGCGAAGATTTGTAAATAACTGTATTTAGCGAATGTACCCGGCTTCGCACAGTTTTTATCCGAGTAAAAGTTTGCCTAACGAACATTTGTTAAAACGATTCTAGAAAACATCCAATCCACCTAAATATTGATTTATAAACGTATATAAATATAAATATCGTTATATGCGTTTAAATATATTTTGAAACACAAATTTTTTTAAAACATGTATTATATTTAAAAAAGGATATTGTCACTTTTGTGAATTTTTGCTAATTAATTATTTCTTTTTTCTCAATGAATTATATATATTAATAGCCGAATGACCCGGGCAACGCCCGGGTTTTGCGAGATTAAATGTTTTTATTTAAATATTATTCGTTACAATTATAAATTGGCGGCGTGGATGTCACTCTTGTGAAACGTCCTGCTCCAAACTTTGTGTCTGAGAAGCGATATTTTTATAGAAGGATGATCTGGCTTTTGTTTTCTGCTCGAATGAATATTTTTCTGTTAGGATTTTATTCCTGCGTACAAAATAATGAGCTGGTTTCACCCGTGGTCTCTGCTTTTTGGAATTTTTCCCGATATAATTTTGTATCTGATAATCTTACATGATACAGCAATATCGTCATCATCATTTTCTGACTAATAATATATAGTTTTAAAAATTGATTTATATATTTTTTAAAATAGCCTATCGTCTTCCCCGTATTTTTTTACCTATGTATGGAAATTTTGGTTTGAATTAGTGAACTACTGCGAATTTGTATACCGGACATACAAACCAACAAACAAACAAACAAACATACAAACATTCATTTTTATATATATAGAAGAAGAAGATATAATATAAATGAGTTTTAAAAATTGTTAAAAAAAATGCATCGGCCGGGAATCGAACCCTGGCCGTTCGCGTGGCAGGCGAGCATTCTACCACTGAACCACCGATGCTTTAAAAAAATGGCCATATTTAGGTATTCATTCCATTCCGGATTAATCCGCGTAAAAAAGTTCTTCAAATGAAAAAAAGAAATAGCCAAAAATACTAATCAAAATTCAGCCGAAAATTTTCCTCAGGTTTATAAAAAGCGACATGCAAAATTTGGTACCAATTGGTTCAGTAGTTTTTGAGTTTATCGCGAAACAGACAGACAGACAGAAATTGACTTATATATATAGAGAGATTATTTTTATAAAATAAAAAGTCACTCTAAAGATGGGTATTATGCATTATGCGCGCCATCTGTTATAAGAAATTGTAACTATTTTTGACATTTATGATTTTTTAAGAAATAAAATTTAAAATAATGGGATGGCCTAGCTTATCAACCTCACAGCGAGGATATACCACTGATGAACCAGGCCTTTCCATGATTTTATCATTGCAGTAATGATAGTAGAAAATTGTCGAATCATACGCGTCACAAAAATGTATTTATATTCCACGCCTTAAGTTAGGTATTTCATTCTTAATTATTTTATCAGATTAATTATAGAGCAAATTGTGAGATAGAATTTTTATATCACTACGATTGCAATACTATAATACTCATGAATTTCGAACTCAGCAAAATAACATCATAACACTACCAAATTGCTAATGAACTCAACGTTTCAAGTAAATAATAAACAATAATCGTCTCGCTTTACAAAATCTTTCATACTGAGACCTCTCCAAACCTCACTAACATCCCTCCCGTATATCGATCTAACTGCTCTTTACATTATTCCTCCGAAAAGTCTACACAGCCCGAACACTTGAAATATACAGTGTTAGAACTCTCTTTGTTCGAAGAATTCCTCCCAATACAGACAATATATTAATATATCATGATGCATATCACGCCATCTGATATCAAAGTTCTAAACTATTGTAATATAGATAATTCCCTCTCTCCTCACTATATGACAAGATTTCAGAGAGGCAGGGATTCCAGGGTGAAGTTGTAGAAAGGATCATACATGTGTGTGGGCAGGACAGGCGCCACGACTGCATTCCAATGTGGGGGGAGCAGGACAGTTTTAAACAGATCTGCGGTGACAGGAGACGTGGCAAGTTGGCTACGGAAAGTGGGCTCCGGGCGTGTGGCCGTATGGACTGACCGGGAAGACGGTGACGAGGAGGATCCCTCTGGTGGCGGACAATGGAGGCAAGTTCATCTACTGTATATAGTTACTGATATACTCTTTAAAGCTCTTTTAATAAATATATCGTACTACAACAACAACAACAACAACAAAAGCCTTTATTTAGGGCACTCCGCCCCATATAGGATTCGCAGTATTTACACGTCAACAAGAGGAGAGGGAAGAGGAAACATTTACAACAAAATAAGGTTTGTCTCATATTCAGTTACCTATTTACAGATAGGTCATCCTCCAGTATCCTTTGCCCTGCATTCTTTCTCATGCGCCCAGCTTCTGTGCAGAACTTAAAGTATCTAACAATCAGTAATTCATCATTCAGAGCTGAAGAGAGAAGTTGACATATGCGATGGTATCTAAATTGACTAGAGTTAGGGCTTGGGAAAATTTCAGTACGTTTTTCTGTTAAGAGAGGGCATTGGAAAAAATAGTGAACCAAATTATCATCTTACAAAGTAAACAGTTCCGGCCATTTTCTTTCCAGAAGTCTTTTCTTTCTTCCCTGAAAAATTGCCATAAAACTCTATGTTGTACAACTAGTCTTTTGTTGGGAAGCGAGATATTTAATCGTAGGTACTCCTCTGTCATGAATGATTCACTCAAAAATTTGTAGTGAGCAAAGTGGGTTGAATCAATAATTTTCATCTGATCGTTTTGAATTAGTTGGTCTGTGGTGGTTCTAATTATGCCTGGCAGTTCTTTCTGTATGGCTAAGTAGTCTTCGCAGCCCTTAAGAAAGGAATATCCCTTAGAGTCTAGAACTTTTATTAAATTTTGAGTAAAACTGTTTTCTATTTCCTTTTTCGCGGTGACTTTCCAGAGATAGTTTAAGCAAGCATGTGGTAATCTGCTCGTCTCCATTTTTAAAATCCTGACTCAAAACTTTAATGTGAGTTTTACTGCATTAAGTTCAGTTGATATTCTTCCACATTCTCTTCTGAGGATATATCCTGGTGTGAAGTTTGGTAAGTCTAAGAGACGACGAAGAAATGCATCTTGGGTATTATTGACTGTCTTCAGCTGGTTAATTGCCCACATTGGTGCCGCATATAGTAACGTAGGAAGAACAATAGTGTCAAGAAGTTTCATCACTGAGGTTCTTCATTCGCGCCTTTGTAAGGATTCTCCAAAGTGCATTAATTGCATTCAATGCTTTGTTTCTAAAGTATTGGGAAGCATATTGGGTCGAAATTTTTGTAGTTAGAGGGTAACCCAGATATGTATACTTAGCTACTATTATCAGGGGTTGCTGACCCCAAAACCATGTCTCGGAACGAGCTGTTCTTCCACCGTTTCTAAACACCATTATTTTAGATTCACTTTGGTTTAACGTTAGGCAAAATATACCGTACTAAGCTGTACACACAAAGAGTCCACATTATTATTTTAGAAACCTTGAACGCAAACATCTACGGCTCAGAAGCGTCGTAACACTATTATAAACGCGCATGATTCTTTTTAAAAATAAACAATTTCTGATGACCTTACTTCAATGAAAAATTAAGTTCCTCAAAGCTTATGTTCATAATTCATTTAAAGCACCCTTTTCAAGAGTCTAGCATCAGTATCACTATAAATCGAAGATCGAAAAATGCAATATAACAGCGGTATGGTAGATTAAATTGGCGAAAGCGCTGAGAGGGTTCACCACCTGTGAGTCAGGCCCTTCCATTAATTTTTCCATTGCAGTAAGGAGAGTATATATTGTTTAATTTTGAAAAGAATCTTACGCGTCTATATTAATATATCTTCTTACTTAAAGTAATAGCTCAGAACAGCCGAACAACAGAATCAGAGAAATTCGAATTCACGCAGAGATTATGCAGTTAGATCAATAAGAAAGACAGGGATGAGTGTGGGTGTAAGAGTATATAATCGAAGCATAATAAACCATAACAATAAATCACTCGTTTTCTGCATATCAGAGACACCAACCATTCTTTCAACCTAACAGAACTTACATTATATCACTCCCATATATAACAAACAAAAAAGAAACTTCTAATTCTGGTAGCCCTAGTATCTAAAATAGTTAATTCGATAAATTTATCTGTATATTGATATACTCTAAATTCATAATAGCGTATTGCCTGATAATTAATTATATTTTTAAAATGAAATTTTTACATATTTGCATCGTGTTTTATTCGCTGTAATTCTTAGAAAAATCGAAATACGCTGCGTGGCTCTGAATTTGCAACAAAAAAAAAATATTGGACAGAATAATATGCAAATTTCAGGGTAAAGTTATCTCACTGAGTTATTTTAATAATGCGAATTGTGTAGCTACCCTACGCATGTTTATTGATATATAAAGAACTTACAAATTCACCAACATTCGCAGCTTTTTATCTGAGACGAAAATATTTGTAATTTTGTTTTTAGACTCGGAGAAAGCGTCTAGAAGCAAAAAAATGCCAGGACGTCGCCAGCCAAGGCAGTTCCAACAGATAGACATAATAATGAAATATTCCGGGAGATATACTATAATATTTTCTAATCAATATTGGGTAGATATAAATTAGAATATCAAGAAACGCTCGCTACCTAGCGATGCCCATTGTTGGAGTTACTTTGATCCTAAACTTTGTTACGACTTGTTGCCCTCCGAGATTTCCTCTGTGAATACATTTCTCTTTGAAGCGAACTCTACCAAAAACTACAACAACAACAACAACAAAAATGGGATCCTGTCTGGGTAAGTACTTCCATTTGTGTTGGCAGTCTCTTCTAACTGGTGTTGTTGCAGGTTGTCCGCGGCCGTGCCGGAGCAAGGTAAGAGCTGCTTTCTGACTTTTACTTTATTCTCTTAAGTTGAATTTGCAAATTTTAATTTTGTTTTGAAGACATCATATCATTATTATACCTATACCTATATAAATAAAAAAAGAGAAATATAACAATTAATTTGACATCTCATTTTTTTTTAAACATGAGAGTAAACATATTGTAAAAGTTCAATAATGAGTCAAACAAGAGAATGGGAAGTAAACACAGCGGGGGATCACGCGGTTGCAACCTACACTCGAGGTCTGACACCACTATGGGTAGCTATGTTTGTTTATAACCTCAATTAACTGGTGTTTCTGAATAAATACCGATATGTTCATACACATTTTGATCATATTCTGTTTATTTTCCTAAAAGAAACAATGAGATGAAACTTATTGGCAAAAACACAAAACATTTTGTTAATCTTGGACATAGCTCCTTGGTTTAATAATCTTAACCTCACCTAACCTCACCTAATCTCTTCATAGCTTGTTTAAACCCATTACACTAGATTTGTGTTTGTGAACTAAGGAGTTAGACGTGAGACCCCAAAGCAGTTATGTCCATAACCTATTTCCCTTAAAAACGTATATAAAGATAGGTTTGATCACACACATAAAGGTGTCTTATTGAAACACTAAATTAATAATATTTTGCACATCTATTTTAAAATACTTATTAAATCGTGTCTTATTTTAAAATACATTCTCCCGCATTTATAAGCGGAATTATTATACAAAATTCGTACAGAAAATAGAGTTTTCTCGAGTTAAGTTCTGTTTAAGCCTTTAATATTTCCACGTAGAAAAAGGAGAATTGAAAAACCTAAAGATGACAAGACCATTTTTAGTTTGAAATCAAATAAATTTCAAACATATTAAAATAAAATAATAGAAGAGACCAATAAAATAGAAATATGCTGAGTAACAAAATATCATTTTTTTAAACATGGAAACTTTCTCCTTGGATTATAAATACTATAGAATAAAGCGTTAGGTAGTTTAAGTAGTCGATTAATAAAAATTATTTTCTCCTAACGCTTTATTCTATAGTATTTAACAAAATATCAAAAATAATAATCTCCGAATGGAATAATAAATATTCCGTTTGAAAGTTTTTTTACTATGGGAGTTGTGACTGTATCTTGATATTTTGACTCTCTCTCTCTCTCTCTGGCGCGGATCTTCTATATTTTGGTCATGGTTTACCTCATCGTCTTGAAAGTGGTCCAAAATGGCTCTAGGTTGTTTTTTTTTTTTTTTTTTGTGGCGTGAAGAGGGGTTGTAGCGTCTCTAGGAACGTCGTCGTGGCGGAGGGAAGTATTTCACACGGCTGTGGAATTTTGGAGTCAATCCCAAAGAAATGTAGATCACAGAACCCATGGCCTCAAAATCTCCTTGGCGATATTCAGTTTGTCTTCACTAATCATTCCAGATTCTCCACCAAACTCCCATGTAAAAAAAGACAAAATGAAGGATGGCAAGTCAATTTATTTTGATCGTAACAATTTTATACTTAGAGAAATATGTTTAGCAACGGAATAACGAAATTATTAATCTGTGGTTGAAGTAATAAATAGCCTATTACAATATCAATGATAAAATACTCAACAACTCGTCTTTAACTAGAATCTCATTTCAACAACACCATTTCACCCTGTTTTTTCGCAACTTTCTTCTTCTCTTTGTATATTCCCATTCCAGACGAATTTATCTCAATTATTTGAAATATTTCTGAAGTTTAATACACACGCACTATTCACACTGTTCGAAATCAGAGATCCTTTCCTTCAATTTAAATGTAAAAAAATGAGTACGTGCTGTATGGTGTGATGTAAGGTGGAGGACCGTGGTGGGATTGAGCCTCCGAAAGGTAAGGTCCTTCTTTGCTAACACGGACTGTTGTGTGGAAGTCCTCTGGTAGAGGAGTCGTCGGAGGATGATTGGCGATCGGCGAGGGAGTCGCTTTCAAGCAGCGATTCCTCACTGGACCTTTGGTTCAAGACCTGTTTTTATAGATGTTGTAACTCTGTTGTTTTAGGTGTTGTAACTCTGTTGTTATATATGTTGTAACTCTGCTGTTATAGATGTTGTAACTCTGTTGTCATAGATGTTATAACTATGTTTTTATATATGTTGCAACTCTGTTGTTATAGATGTTGTAACTATGTTGTTATAGATGTTGTAACTCTGTTGTTATAGGTGTTGTAACTTTGTTGTTATAAATGTTGTAACTTTGTTGTTATAGATGTTGTAACTCTGTTGTTATAGATGTTGTAACTCTGTTGTTATAGATGTTGTAACTCTGTTGTTATAGATGTTGTAACTCTGTTGTTATAGATGTTGTAACTCTGTTGTTATAGATGTTGTAACTCTGTTTTATATAGATGTTGTAACTCTGTTTTTATAGATCTTGTAACTCTGTTGTTATAGATGTTGTAACTCTGTTTTTATAGATCTTGTAACTCTTTTGTTATAGATGTTGTAACTCTATTGTTTCATATGTTGTAACTCTATTGTTTCAGATGTTGTAACTCTGTTTTTATAGATCTTGTAACTCTGTTGTTATAGATGTTGTAACTCTGTTGTTATAGATGTTGTAACTCTGTTGTTATAGATTTTGTAACTCTGTTTTTCTAGATGTTGTAACTCTGTTTTTATAGATTTTGGAACTCTGTTTTTATAGATGTTGTAACTCTGTTGTTATAGATGTTGTAACTCTGTTGTTATAGATGTTATAACTCTGTTTTTATAGATGTTGTAACTCTGCTGTTTTAGGTGTTGTAACTCTGTTGTTATAGATCTTGTAACTCTGTTGTTATAGATGTTGTAACTGTGTTGTCATAGATGTTGTAACTCTGTTGTTATAGATGTTGTAACTCTGTTGTTATAGGTGTTGTAACTTTGTTGTTATAAATGTTGTAACTTTGTTGTTATAGATGTTGTAACTATGTTTAAATATAGATGTTGTAACTCTGTTATATATAGATGTTGTAACTTTGTTTTTATGGATGTTGTAACTCTGTTGTTATAGATGTTGTAACTCTGTTGATATAAATGTTGTACTCTGTTCTATATAGATGTTGTAACTCTGTTTTATAAATATGTTGTAACTCTAATTTTTCATATGTTGTAACTCTATTGTTTCAGATTTTGGAACTCTGTTTTTATAGATGTTGTAACTCTGTTGTTATAGATGTTGTAACTCTGTTGTTATAGATGTTATAACTCTGTTTTTATAGATGTTGTAACTCTGCTGTTTTAGGTGTTGTAACTCTGTTGTTATAGATCTTGTAACTCTGTTGTTATAGATGTTGTAACTCTGTTATCATAGATGTTGTTACTCTGTTGTTATAGATGTTGTAACTCTGTTGTTATAGGTGTTGTAACTTTGTTGTTATAAATGTTGTAACTTTGTTGTTATAGATGTTGTAACTATGTTTAAATATAGATGTTGTAACTCTGTTATATATAGATGTTGTAACTTTGTTTTTATAGATGTTGTAACTCTGTTGTTATAGATGTTGTAACTCTGTTGTTATAAATGTTGTAACTCTGTTTTATATAGATGTTGTAACTCTGTTTTTTAAAGATGTTGTAACTCTAATTTTTCATATGTTGTAACTTTATTGTTTCAGATGTTGTAACTCTGTTTGTATAGATCTTGTAACTCTGTTGTTATAGATGTGATGTAACTCTGTTGTTATAGATGTTGTAACTCTGTTGTTATAGATGTGTTGTTATAGATGTGTTGTAACTCTGTTGTTATAGATGTTGTAACTCTGTTGTTAAGATGTTGTAACTCTGTTGTTATAGATGTTGTAACTCTGTTGTTATAGATGTGTTGTTATAGATGTGTTGTAACTCTGTTGTTATAGATGTTGTAACTCTGTTGTTAAGATGTTGTAACTCTGTTGTTATAGATGTTGTAACTCTGTTGTCATAGATGTTGTAACTCTGTTTTATATAGATGTTATACCTCTATTGTTTCATATGTTGTAACTCTATTGTTTCAGATGTTGTAACTCTATTGTTTCAGATGTTGTAACTCTATTGTTTCAGATGTTGTGAATCTGTTTTATAGATCTTGTAACTCTGTTGTTATAGATGTTGTAACTCTGTTGTTATAGATGTTGTAACTCTGTTGTTATAGATGTTGTAACTCTGTTTTTATATAGGTTGTAACTTTGTTGTTATAGATGTTGTAACTCTGTTGTTATAGATGTTTTAACTCTGTTTTTATATATGTTGTAACTCTGTTGTTATAGATGTTGTAACTCTGTTGTTATAGATTTTGTAACTCTGTTTTATATAGATGTTGTAACTCTGTTTTTATATATGTTGTAACTCTGTTGTTATAGATGTTGTAACTCTGTTTTTATAAATGCTGTAACTCTGTTGTTATAGATGTTGTAACTCTGTTGTTATAGATGTTGTAACTCTGTTTTATATAGATGTTGTAACTCTGTTTTATATAGATGTTGTATCTCTATTGTTTCAGATGTTGTAACTCTATTGTTTCAGATGTTGTAACTCTGTTTGTATAGATCTTGTAACTCTGTTGTTATATATTTTATAACTCTGTTTTTATAGATGTGTTAACTCTGTTGTTATAGATGTGTTGTAACTCTGTTGTTATAGATGTTGTAACTCTGTTGTTAAGATGTTGTAACTCTGTTGTTATAGATGTTGTAACTCTGTTGTTATAGATGTTGTAACTCTGTTGTCATAGATGTTGTAACTATGTTTTATATAGATGTTGTAACTCTATTGTTTCATATGTTGTAACTCTATTGTTCAGATGTTGTAACTCTGTTTGTATAGATCTTGTAAATCTGTTGTTATAGAAGTTGTAACTCTGTTGTTATAGATGTTGTAACTCTGTTGTCATAGATGTTGTAACTCTGTTGTTATAGATGTTGTAACTCTGTTGTTATAGATGTTGTAACTCTGCTGTTATAGATGTTGTGACTCTATTGTTATAGATGTTGTAACTCTGTTTTATATAGATGTTGTAACTCTGTTGTTATAGATGTTTTAACTCTGTTTTTATATATGTTGTAACTCTGTTGTTATAGATGTTGTAATTCTGTTGTTTCAGATGTTGTATCTCTATTTTTTCAGATGTTGTAACTCTGTTTTCATAGATCTTGTAACTCTGTTGTTATAGATGTTGTAACTCTGTTGTTATAGATGTTTTAACTCTGTCTTTATATATGTTGTAACTCTGTTTTATATAGATGTTGTAACTCTGTTGTTTCAGATGTTGTAACTCTAATTTTTCAGATGTTGTAACTCTATTTTTTCAGATGTTGTAACTCTGTTTTCATAGATCTTGTAACTCTGTTGTTATAGATGTTGTAACTCTGTTGTTATAGATGTTGTAACTCTGTTGTTATAGATTTTGTAACTCTGTTGTTATAGATGTTGTAACTCTGTTGTTATAGGTGATGTAACTCTGTTTTTATAGATGTTGTAACTCTGTTGTTATAGATTTTGTAACTCTGTTGTTATAGATGTTGTAACTCTGTTGTTATAGGTGTTGTAACTCTGTTTTTATAGATGTTGTAACTCTGTTGTCATAGGTGTTGTAACTCTGTTTTTATAGATGTTGTAACTCTTTTGTTATAGGTGTTGTAACTCTGTTTTTATAGATGTTGTAACTCGGTTGTTATAGGTGTTGTAACTCTGTAGTTATAGATGTTGTAACTCTATTGTCATAGAGGTTGTAACTCTGTTTTTATAGATGTTGTAACTCTGTTTCATAGATGTAGTAACTCTGTTTTGATAGAAGTTGTAACCTTGTTGTCATAGATGTTTTAACTCTGTTTTGATAGATGTTGAAACCTTGTTGTCATAGATGTTGTAACTCTGTTTTTATAGATGTTGTAACTCTGTTTCATAGATGTTGTAACCTTGTTGTCATAGATTTTGTAACTCTGTCGTACTCCCTCGATGTTATTTTTTTTTCTTATTTATTATGATCTTTGATATATTCACTCAAAATATTTTCCAAACTCTGGACTGGTCATCATGAATCAAATTTTACGGTGCCAAGCGGCTATAGACATTTTATGATGGAAGCTAATGGTGAGGAGGTAATTCTAAATTCTCTTTTCGCAACGGGGATTGATATAATAGAGGTGGTCAGCCACGCTGGTTTGCGAATGGAGGAGCACATCAGGTCACCTGGTTGGAGGATTTTGAAACATATACAAGGTCTGTTCCATAATTTCTCAGAAAATTCCAATATTTTCAAAAATATGAATAAAGAAAGTCTCCGAACACCTATTCTAAAAAATAGAAAGCTTGAGCAATACGGTAGCGAAAAACAAACATCACGTTTTTCCACGCGCAGCACTGTAAAAAAGAATTCTAAAATATCACTTCAAGTAGCTTATTCGATTTTTAATCGATTCAAAACTGAAATGCGATTTGTATGAAATTTTATATAAAAATCGATATCAAAAATAGCCTTCGGTAATGATCATTAGAAAAATCAGCCATATATGAATGATATTCACGATTTAAGAATGAAAGACAATCAGTGGACGATATTGCACACATTGGCCGGCCAATCCTTCACAAGATTTCTGAAAAAGACAAATAAAAGAGTAGTTAAGAAATGAAAATCCACGAATCGGACTACGTGACATCGCGATAGAAACTGAGATATCTTAATGTCTAATTTGGGGAATGAAAATAAAATAAGATCTGTATTTGAGGAAGACACTTGCCCTAAATTTGTTCCTTAAATGCTGACATTCGAACAGAAAAATGATCAAGTTGATAGCTCAAGAAACATGCTTGAAATGGTCGAACTACCCCTAATTGGAAAAAACATAATAACTAGAGACGAAATATGGGTTTACGGCTATGACACTAAACCTAAAACGCCAATACATGGAGTGGAAAAGAAAAACTGAGCTAAGAACAAAGAAATCTCGTCTTTACAAGTAAAAAAACAAGATTCTACTAAATTAATTAATATTCATAAAAAGTATTTTACTCTACGAATGCTCGAGAAAAAACAAACAATAAATAAGGAAGTTTATTTATTCATTATTGTATATATGTGATAATCTGTATATAGCAATATGTAACCCCACCGCAATCTATGCAATGTATCGTCAAAATATTTAATAAAAGTTAGGCTTCGCAAAGGGAATAACAATTAACAGGATTGCATCATCCAGGAAGTAAAGGTCACAGCCCAGGACCCATAAAACTGAAGTTCAAAGACCTTCTTCTTCCTGGAAGATTGCAATCATGGCGAATAGGAGGTACTAAGCCAATCACAGTTAAGCATGACAAATCAACAACCAATCACCTTTAAGCATGACCAACTAATAGAGAATCAGAAGAAAACACGTGGAATGATCTCCACCAATGAGAAGCCGAGGGAGATAATGACGATGATCTCGGACAAGAAGTTAGAGAAGATAGGTGACCGGGCAAGAAGCAAGGTGTGCTCAACTTAGCTCCAACCAAGGTAGTGTCCTCTCCATCATGTGAAAGGCATAGTACCTCCTTCACAGTATCATCACTCTCTCCCTTTCGCAAAGTCTATTTTCTATCCCATCCAGGTGTGCTCGTATTTCCCCTGTGGAAACCCGCCATTCGACCAAGACTGCGCCATCAATCACCAATTCAACATAATCCGACATAGGATTCACTACAATTCACCAATCTCACAGTGAGTCGACAGGATCTCATAGTAAGTTCGACAACTCAACCCGAATATCACATAGAGTCGACAGGATCAATCGAAATATTATATATATAACCTAATATATATAATTCAAATAATCATAAATGGGAATATTTTATTTTTATATTGAATTGGAATTTTTTATCGTAAATATGCAAACATATTTCATTATATGTATTAAATTAGTTTTGACATTGTATTAACCTTTAAACTGCCGTTGAAATAGAGAAATCAATTTTAGAAAATTTTCAGCATGATGAATTGCTTTTTTTCCAAATCCTTGATATGGAATAAACAAAATATGATGGAAAATGCCCGCCATATTTGGCAGGAGGGGTTCACTCAGTTATAAAATTGTAATGAAGTTATTTCAAAACCAAAAGGCAACCGGCTTTCAAATCAAAAGGTCGAAAGCTGGTTGAAGGTAAAATAAGGAAAATGTCAAACGTTGAAGAAATGGAAATCAATATTTGTGAGATTGGCAACCAAAGTTTTTTTTTTCCACCTTTTAAAAAGGTTATGAAATTCCTAAATAAATTACCTTAAAGTTAAAATATTATTTTATAAATAGATTTATTTTATATATTTCAGACTTGTATAATATAATAATTTTGAATATTCTTCATTTATTAGTGGCAGATTGAATTGTTTCGATTGAAATTCTAATTTGCTTATTAATTTTCGCATGAATGATGCAATAACTTTATTGAAAAATAAATTGATGCTTATCATCAATAATAAGATCACAATTTTTATGAAAAAAATATAACTTTGAAGAAACTAGAAAATATGGTCCTTAATTTCAAACGTAGGGCATTAAGATTAAATAGTCCTTCTACAGGCTAGTTAATTTGGAATATTACCACAAGCTATTAAGAGTATAAATAAGTTCGTGTTTTTTTTTCGAAATTGAAGTTTTATTGTGAAAATTTAGTTAGACATTCAATGTTCACAGTATTGTCCGTCTCTAGCGACTACTTATATGATTTGTGTAGAAATTTCCGCAAATAATTCAATTACCTAATTAAAAAAGAATTTGATGCTTAGCATCATCAGTCCATTATTTATATAAAGAAATAAAGACTTACTTCGAAGAAACACGATAAAATTATACTTTATTTCAAATATAGAGAATTAGGACAAAAATAGTTCAACAGGTTAACTAACCAATTTTATATATAAATATAATTACTAGCTATAACTACATGCTATAATATCATTATAAAATCTATAAAAGAGCATAGGGCGTCTTTCCTGTCAAATTAAACGTCAAAACTAGACGCCATCTGTTTACCGTCGGCGCAAACTAGCGTCCTCAAGTTGGTGATAAAGCCACATTGTCCATGGTCTCCAGGTGGACGCTTCTCAGTGCCAGAGCTGGTGTATATAAATATTTGCATCGAGCAATGCTATTCCGCTAACAATAAGGACAATACCAGTTAGGCATAAATTAATATAAAGCTTTAACGGACATCTATATACAGCAAATTTAAACATTAAGACGTTAATGTTTATTTCACAGATTGATCAGATTTCTGCTGTCCTTACTGCGATGAAAAAATAAGAGCATATGCTGATCTACCATCATCTATGAGTATAGAGGCAACTCCAGAACAAGAAACAACACAACTATTCATCCCTCTAAATGTAGTTTTTCCAGAAAATAATTCCAGTGCCACCAGAGGCATCAAAAATAGTTTGCCAGCTTGATAGAGAAAACTATGAAGAATGACTGCATATAATATTATTTCTGATCAGCATTTCAAGTAGACTTACGGGTTATAGTAAGTCAAGGTTTCTAGTTCTGCCTATCATTTATGTCTGATAAAAGACTATGCAGCTTCTCTGGGTGGTAATACATTTCCTCGAAGAGACAAATCCATGCATGTAATAATTTTACCTTGAATTGACTGAACATGTTTTTCAATTTCCAGTACTGTGTGATTCAAAACATCAGCATTGTAAGCAAGTACAGGGATAGGCATATTATGGCGCATCTGGTGTAAAATGTCTTCAGCCATAACATTCCTAATGAACATTTGATGGCGTAAGTGTATCAGACAGGTGACAGAAGATTGTAAAAAAACAAAGCTTTCGCCGAAGCTGCATTGCCACAAATAGATACCTCTTTGAGAGTTTCATTTCAGTGAGAGTCGATATCTAGTAAGCCTAAAGACTTTCAGGGCTTTTAGAAGGTAGTATGAATAATTCATCCAACTGTGACTAAACTCTGGAAATAACATGGCCCTCTAATATAGAACAAAAGAAGTATTAAATAGCAGAATTAAGCATTAGATGGGTGAACTGCATAGACGCGGCCAAGAACCTCACTTTCACGCACACCAAGATATCCTTCTACAGTAGAATACCCTGCTTCTTGGTGAAATCTATGGTATGACCAGGTATAAAAAAAAATCACAGTATAAAAGTTTCCTAACAAATTCGTTTCGGTTACAAAGCTTAAAAAGCATTTAGAAATAATTTTTGAACAAATATATAAACCAATGCTTTTTTTTAGAATACCTAAAACTCAATCGAATAGCGCGCTTCTTTCTTAAGCTACAGCTTTGCAAATCGTTCTCTTAAAAATAAATAAAAAAATTCTCTATAGAAATCGATTATTATAAAATTGAAAATATAATACAGCAATTAAGATAATATCAAAATTTTGGGTATGCAAATTGATTAATAATACATATTTTTAATCTATGTCATAAAATTTGTATTGCAACTCTCCTATAACGCGATTAATGTGTTCCGTGTTGTATGAAATCGCGTTATAGGAATTCGCGTTGTACGAAATAAAACTGTATAACGCGAATGTTGTTAGAGTAAATTGTTAGTGACAAATATCATGTAATATTTATTGTATAAATGGTGTATATAGGAAAAATAATTATATACTAAAACAAAACTAAATGTTATTATTTTATATGCAATGTATATAAAAAAACAAATTAAAGTTTATTCACTACGTAATTAGTTTTTTATATACATTTTCATATAAAATAATATAACATTTAGTTTTGTTTTAGTATATAATTATTTTTTCTATATACATCATTTTATACAATACATTTTTACATGAAACAGTATATCTCCTTTTCAAATTTTCTTTTTTTCCGACTTTATTCATCATGCCTTGGGAGCAAGTTTCGTAATTTTTTATATTTGCAAAATGTTTGCATGTAATTTCTAATTTAATACCTTATATGCGTTAAAAATATTATTTTAAGCTTTGAAACTCAATTTAACACTATTTAAAAAAAATTACTTACAGAAACACATGTGCAATTAAATTGATAAAGTATACAATACTACTTCGTTCAAAAACAAAAAAATTGAAAAACGCGTATGCATAAAAATTAATGTATTGTACAGTTGTCAATATGGAAATTTCCCCATTTTATTTTATAACGCGTTATACGAAAATTCGCGTTTTATAAATAAATTTGTCGCAATTTTTTTTATCGCGTTGTACGAAATCGCGTTCTAAAACCTCGCGTTATAGGAGAGTCTACTCTATATTTAAAAGCAAAGGTTTTTTGCTAGAAAAATATTGAATATATATTCATAAGATAGTATTCTTTTTGAAGAGCATTTATTGCATCAAATTATTTATTCTACCAATATTTCGATTCGCATAATGCCATCCTTAATCAATGTACAACAATGGTGTATAACGAGTTAACTTACACAAAATTAGTGTCAAATTATAACCCGATAAAGTTTAGTAATTAACTAAATTATTTCATTATATTCTTCTTTTCATACGTGTAGAAATATGAACTTATATCATAATCAGTTTCCAACTTCTATCCACCATGTTTATCGTGGCCTGTACCATTTTATAATACCAATATTAATAATAATAATAATAAAAAAATTGAGAATTAAAAATTAAAAAATAGAAACCTTAACATAATATCTTACATAGAACCGAATTATTTTGATAAGTTGTTAAAACAATAATAGCATCAATATAATTTTAGTATTGTATAACTTTTCTTATATATAAATAAGGGATAGTTACAATAATTTGTTTTAATATTTAATTTTAATACAACAAGGTTAAAAATAATATATAAACAAAACAAAACTTATGCAAAATTACAAAAAGAAAAAAATACAGTGTTGCCGACTGCCTAACTTTGAAGAAAAATCAAAGAATAAACAAACATTTTACAGAAATAAATGCAAAGCATTTTACAATTAGAAATATTGCAGAAAGGTCAAAAATTATATATCTTAATTCTAATTAAAATTTATAAAAGAGTTGAATTGAATTAACACTCATTCCACAAACATTTCACTTCAAAATCCCATTAAATTTAGCCCATTAAATCCATTTCATTTTATTTATATCCATAATTATAACAAAAAAGCATCATAATATATAAGAAATAATTCAAAGAAAAAAAATACATTTTTAAATAACATTCGATTTTTCAACTCAATGTATGATCTTACCGGGTTCTAGCAAATAACTTGTTTCGGATGGTTAGCCAGCGTGGCGAAATAGATTCTTGAAAACAAATTTCATTATTCGAGGCAGAAGAAAGGTTCAACAAAACGATTACGTTGTTTTACTCAACGCGAAGAAAAAAATGAAAAATATTTTTCACCATCAAAATGAATGGCCCTGCCATCAAAAGAGTGGAAAATCAATATACTTCGGGCCCCCACCATCTAAAATAATTGAATTTAAGGAAGACATTGTTCCTTATAAAACGTTCATATGCTCGGAAATTTGCTTCCTTTTGTTTAGGAAACAACCCTATTTTATTTTGGATTGCCTTTTTATAGTCGTAATTGTTTTTACTAAAATGTTTTCCTTCTTATATATATATATGTAGTACATTTATATATATATTTAATTGAACCATTAGAGAAAATTATAACCTCTATTTATTAATGAACAGCTATATAAATTAATAAATACACTACATATATATATGTAGTGTATATATATATATATATATATATATATATATATAATTATTAATTTAAATAGCTGTTCATTTATAAGAGAGGTTATAATTTTCTCTAATGATTCAATTTAATTTTTTTTTTTCAATTTAAAAAGAAAAGTTCAAAAGTTATATTTAGTAGTAATTTTGTGGTCAAAGAATGAAATTTGTAAAATAAAGGAAACAATTTGAAAAGTGTAAATTGGATTTCTAAATATTGTATGTTTTGTTTATTCACTTTATATACATTTTTGTCGGAAGTCTTTTGAATATTTATGATGAGTATAAATATTTTTTTACGAGTGACCCGGGCAACGCCCCGGGTTTACTCGAAGGGCCCGCAGGTGAGAAACTATAGGCATTGGTTCCTATGCCTAAAAAATTATTTAAAATGAAAAAAGAAGAAAAATACTAACAAATCAGAAAATAAAAGTGCAAACAACACATCTACACTACTTCAAGAACATGAGAGCACATGCACTGTGTAACCATACGTGTACCATTCGTAAAGACCCTGCTTAGGATTAAAATATCTCCGAAGCATAACAATACAACCAACTCATGTTTGCTAAGCAATTTCAGGAAAGAAACTATAGGCATTAGTTGAAGAGTTTAAATAAATATATTTAGAGTGAAAAAATGACACAAATCAGCAAATAAAATTGCAAAAAATGCTACTATATCGCAGATAAGACAACATATAAAAGGAATGAAAATATTTAAAGGACCTCATTAAAACTACATTTCTAGTTTTATATATACAATATAACCTCGATAATTCGACCATGTTTTGTTGTCTTGACCTACAGCCTATCATATAACAAAGTGTAATTCAACACTATCGATAATTCGACCATTTTAAATTTCAACAATTGTTTGTTGCTCAAATATAACTTCACAGCTAAAAAGGTATTACAGAGAAAATGGCTGACATTGTAAATGTACAAAATGTATGTATAGAGCAGGGGAATAATAAATAAAGACCAAAATCAAATTAATTGATAATAAATAGATTATTGCCAAAAAAAAAATACAAAAAATATTTTTTCTCCTTTCTTATCTTCACTCAATCATATTAGAGTGTCTAGCTTGTAAAGCTTGAAATTAACAACCATCACGATTGGGTGAAGTAGAATGCGTCTGCCTTTGTCATCAAGACTGGGAGCACTACTCAGTGGCAGGCCACTGACTTAGCTCCAAAAGAATGTATCCCTGGATTAGGAGCCCTTACAAGGTACAATCAGCCCAGGTTTGTTTAGTGAGCTTGTTACTGCTCCCCCTCCTCCTTTTTCATCCTGGCTTGGGACCGGCAAAGGCTGAGTTTTTTTTTCTTTCAGGTGAGACACTTTAGGCATTGGTGAAAAGTGTAAATATATATTCTGGAAATGAAAAAAAAGGAAAAAATAAATCAGAATATAAATTTACAAACTATATTTCAGAGGAGACAATTTATAATAGGAATTCATTTAAATGACCTCATTAAAAACTACATTTTATATATACTTGGGTTCAACTTTACATGTATGCTATCCAAAGTTCGCACACTTGAAAAAGTCACATAAAGTCGTCTGTGCGTAAACACAGGCTCTTGTAGCAAAGGTTTGGCCTTGAGCCCTCTTTATAGTCATATATTTCAGACATTATACAGTGTGTTCAACTTTGGGTACTGTCAGTATATGTGCTTCAAGGACATGAGAGCACATGCGCTAGAACACCATACCTGTTCCATCGCAAAGATCCTATAGGCATTGGTGAAAGTGTAAATAAATATTTTGGAAATGAAAAAAAATTGCAGATATGACAACATATTAAAGGAATAAATTCATTTTAAAGACCTCATTAAAAACATAAAGTCGTCTGTGCGTAAACACAGGCTCTTGTAGCAAAGGTTTGGCCTTGAGCCCTCTTTATAGTCATATATTTCAGACATTATACAGTGTGTTCAACTTTGGGTACTGTCAGTATATGTGCTTCAAAGACATGAGAGCACATGCGCTAGAACACCATACCTGTTCCATCGCAAAGATCCTATAGGCATTGGTGAAAGTGAAAATAAATATTTTGGAAATGAAAAAAAAATTGCAGATATGACAACATATTAAAGGAATAAATTCATTTAAAAGACCTCATTAAAAACAACAATTCTATATTTTTATATATACAATATAATCTAATTAATTCAACACACGATAATTCGACCATTTTTGGATGTCTCGACCTACGGCCTATCATATGACAAACTAATTCGACACTTTCGATAATTCAACTATTTTGGAAAATCAAATTTCAACAGTTGATATTTGTCTAAAACCCTTATTATTAACAACATATTAGACTGCAGAGTGCAAAAATGTATAAAAGTGTATGTATATAATTGTATGCATATATTTGTATGTGTATTTTGTATTTGGCCTTGAGCCCTCTTTATAGTCATATATTTCAGACATTATACAGTGTGTTCAAATTTGGGTACTGTCAGTATATGTGCTTCAAGGACATGAGAGCACATGCGCTAGAACACCATACCTGTTCCATCGCAAAGATCCTATAGGCATTGGTGAAAGTGTAAATAAATATTTTGGAAATGAAAAAAAATTGCAGATATGACAACATATTAAAGGAATAAATTCATTTAAAAGACCTCATTAAAAACAACAATTCTATATTTTTATATATACAATATAATCTAATTAATTCAACACACGATAATTCGACAATTTTTGGATGTCTCGACCTACGGCCTATCATATGACAAACTAATTCGACACTTTCGATAATTCAACTATTTTGGAAAATCAAATTTCAACAGTTGATATTTGTCTAAAACCCCTATTATTAACAACATATTAGACTGCAGAGTGCAAAAATGTAGAAAAGTGTATGTATATAATTGTATGCATATATTTGTATGTAAATAATTGTATGCAAATAATTGTATGTATAGATCAATGAGTAAAATAATTTTTTTTTTTTGCTTATCCCTAGTACACGTGGTACAGGCCTTGATAATCATGGTGGGTAGAGTGGGCGACTGCTTTAACTGTAAGTACACCACATGTCTAAACATGTGAAAAGCAGTTCGAATTTGCATTTACAAATGCGCCAGAGCCCCGTTTGATTACTTGCGCTTGCTGGTGGGGTTGGACTTTTGCAAGAATCGGAAGACATTGGAGCATTTTTTTTTTTAATTTTTCAGAAAAAAGTGCCCAATGTGGGAATCGAACCCGGGTCGTAGCGGTCGAAAACCAACGGCTTAGACCATCCTTCCACCAACCCCCAGTAAAATAAGTAAGTAAAAAGAAGACCAAAAATAAGTGATAATAATTTATTGAATAACAAATAAAATAAAAAATCTTTCAGGTGAAAAATTATAGGCATTGGTAAAAAAGTAAACAAGAGAAATAGCAATTGGGGTTTTGTGTCTGCGGCGAGTCATATTAGCACGCCTAGCTGTTAGGGGAGTGAGTCTTCCACGGCCTTTTCGAGGCATGACAGAAGACGCTGAAAAAAAAAAGGTAAAATAAGAACCAAGCAGAGGAAAACTATAAAACTGAAAGCCAGGACAGGCATGAAAAGAAAATTCCAAGCATGTGAGGAAACAATTGATGAAAAAAAAGGATGCCAAAAAAATACTGCAAAAAAGAAACCAGACACAAAAAGCAACAATTGAGTACACAAATACAGCATCAGCCTATTTATGAGAAGAAAAAAACGACAGACACAAAAATGGAGCTAAATTTAAATGAAAAACTATAACAGATCAAGTAATCAAATCAGGCATTATGAAAGATACTGTAAAAAAGAAAATCAGACACAAAATTCAGACAAAAGAATAAATGAGATTTTATTCTTTAGTTCATTTATTAAATAAGACACAAAAATGGAGCTAAATTCAAATGAAAAACTATAACAAATTAATAAAAAAAAATAAGACCTAATCCAAATGTCACCATCATCAGACAAAAGAAAAAAAGAGATTTCATTCTTTAGTTCATTTATTCTTTTGTCTGATGCTGTTGCTGAAACGTCACACACTATTAAATTATTTGGATTAGGTCTTATTAATGAGAAAAATAAATATGCCAAAGAGAGATGAAAAGATGCCAAAAAAGATAACCAGATACAAAAATTGTGCTAAATTCAAATGAAAAACTATAACAAACACTTATAAAAGATAATTATTATAGAATAAAAGTAATAATTCAATCTACAATTCGAAAAATAATATAACCTCAGCCTATTTATGAGAAAAAAAAAACGTTGCCAAAGACATTAGGAAAGATACTGCAAATAGAAAACATACACAAAAATTGAGCTCTATTTAAATGAAAAACTATAACAAAGTACTTACAAATTATAATTATAATCAAATGAATCAGAAATATATATTATAAATTAGTAAAAGGTAATAAGACAAAAGAACGCATTTCAAAACAAAGGGATTGATGATGATAAATGCAAAAAATCTACGATTGTAAAATAGATTAAATTAAAAAATAAAAATAACTGTTAACATTAGGAAAATAAAAACAGGCCTATCATACGAAGAAAAAAATAACGAAAATTTTGGTATATAGATCGTTATGTGTAGTTCAGAATCTTCGGAGGAGATAGCTCAGGACTTTACAATGGAAAACTCTGTTACGGTATTATCTATATAGATATAAAAAATATTATTACGCTTTATTAAAATAATACCTTCTTCATATAAAAGGTTTTATTTAAATTCATTTAAAAGGTAATACATATTTATCTTCTACATACAATTGAAAGTATAATTATATGAGTAAAAATAAGAGCGTCAGAGGTCGATCATCGTGAATTTCAAATTCCATATACATCATCCATGATATCATAGTAGACAGCCGCTCATTACGCTACAGGAATGGCTGACCAATATTTTCTTCGTTTAAATAGATATATACGTATTATATTCCATACTAGCGGATGTACCCGGCTTCGCCCAGGTTTTTCTCGAGGGAATGTTTGTAGTCTAGTAATAAGAAAATATACTACACCTAAAAACTATCAGAGAAAAGAGAAACCACGGAAGGTGAACAGAAAAATGCTTACAATGGATGTTATGTTTACGATATCAAGTTAAATAAAAACAAAGATAAAATTTGCATATGTTGGTCACTATAAATTTGTATATTTGTTAGGCGAAATTAGAAACATGATAAAACAATTGGGTATTTAAAAACAAATGTAGAAATAAAAGTTGAAGTATAATAAACAATGTTAAAGATTAGTTTTAATTATTAATCAAGATTGTGTGTGAATATGTGAGAAAGATATAATATCGTTATTGTTTTCTTGGCCGACTGTTTTACATATGGTGTTATCTTAAAATTGCTCGTTTTGAATATTTTTTAGATTGAGATTATTAGCTAGTATGTAAAAAAATTAACTCTGTTGAAATTTAATTTTGTATTTATATATAAATAAAATTAACTCTGTTGATTTTTTTTTGTATTTAATCGATAACAGCGAAGTTACGCATGTTAATGTTAGGAAATATATTTTGATGTTAAGCAAAACATGCTCCAACTCGTTTTACATAAACGTTGAAAATTTGGTTGAAATTGATGCATTGTAACGAAAGTGTTTAGTGATGTCCACTTATGAAATTTCCATTTTATTAATATAGATTCCATGCTTCACATCCACAGTGACCTAGAAAATCTAGTATTTAGAACTTTTGCATCCATCTGTATTAATCGAGTATACAAAATATAAGATTTATATGCGGTATGGATGTATATTCAAATTGATCACGAAAAGTGAAAGGAAGAGTGAAATTTTGACCATTATAGACCACATTCTATGGAATTCTAATCGATCCTTATGCCACAGAAACAGCTTTGACTATTTTCTCCCCCCCCCCCCTCCACGGTTACCTAGAAGTTTAATTCTTTTACACTTGAATTTGTAAGCAGGATTGAAATGGTCCATAGTTATACCAGAAAGTCTAGAAGTAAAATTAAGAACTGAAAAAGTATCCCCTTTCTACGAACGGGTCTAAAACGAAAAGATATAGCGAACAAACTATGAACATAAGCTTTCAGGACAGCAGAAATACAAATAACTATGAATCCTCAAATTCTACATTCAAAGTTAGTTTATATTACTCTTACCAAGAGTTGAAATCTTCAGTATATCACTATAAAAGTAAAACAGCGAATTATAATAATAGAGCGGTATGGTAGATTAAATTGGCGAAACCACTGGAAAATTTCACCACTGATTAGTCGTTCTATCCTATTAATTTTATAATTGTAGTAAGAGCAGTAGAATATTGATTTATATTTAAACCTCGGAGTCTAAAAGGTTTTGATAAAACTTTTTGTTGTTTATTTTTAAAAGAATCATACACTTCAAAAATATTTTTTTCATTTCTTACAATGTATTTTGGCATAATATCTTTCTTTATATCTGTATATTTGATTTTTAAACGTTTTTTAAGATTATGTAGGTTGATAACAGGTACCTTATGTTTTTTCTCAGCAGCAGCTAGTTAATAAAACAGTCAAATATGCTAATTGGATTCTACACTAGGCATTTTAGCATATATGTCTCTAACTTTACATTTCTCTAGCTTGGTGTATTTACTTATTATATATATGATATGCTTATAAACATTTCATAATATGTTGATTAATTATATATATTGGTATATATAGATTTATATAATTGTGAAATTTTAATTGGTAAAGCGCTAGTATATAGAATATGCAAATTATCGAACTAATTTGGAATTAATATATTGACACTGTGATATCATCCAACCCCAATTTATGTCCCAAATATATTCCGAATAAAGGGAAAATGCAAATTATCCGTTATTAAACTAATTTATACAGTGGATTTCTTGAAACTATATGATAGTGACTTCTTTTTGATAGAATACAATATTGGATAAGTGTTTTCATAAGAAGAGTTTATTGCGAAATTAATAACTTTGCACAAATTTCCATTCTTTCGTTATTTTTTGACTGGATAATAAATATCGACTTAAATAATTTATATATAGGGCCAAATTGTTACACATATATTTAAATTCAATAGAAATTTATAAATGTGAAGACGGGTTTCAAAATAGATTAAATTTCAGGGCCTAACTGGGATATATAGTATGAAAAATGGTTTATTGTTATTTTATTTGTTAATTAACACTTTAAAACATATACATACTCAATAGATTGAGAGAAAAAGTATTTTATAAAGTTTATATATAAAATATATTGAAACAATTAAAAATAAATTACTTTTCTTCCAAATATAGGTTAACAAAGGGAATAACTGTTGGGGAGTATATTTTATTTAAAGATTTTATTAATTAAACCTTTTAAAATAAATGAAAGGATTTATTTTTAACTAAGAGAGCGGTGGACCTATAGCTTTATTAAGAAATGTAAGTCATTTGAAACAAATTTTTAATTTTATCCCACTTAGACAAAAGATTTTTTTCTACTTTTCTATATTTGTAAAACTCTTGAAATCTTCTTAAGAATTCTTTAGATATTGAAAAAAGAATAAGAAGAAGTTATTAAATCTCCTTTTAATTTGACTTACTGACTATACCAAAAGATATAGATATAGAATATCGGTTTTACACACACTACTTTTATTATAGAATGAAATCTCATATATATTGCTTAATCATTTATTAGTTTAATTTTTAAATTAAATTGTAATTTTATTTTAAAATTATCTTATAAATAATAAAATATTTGAAAAAAAGTAAATGGTTAGATATTATTTAAAAAACAAACCGCTCACATGAGTATGTTTAAATGGTAGAGCGCCATCTAGTGGAACATAAATCAACTAAATGTTGATTTAGCCTGTTCCCTGATATTTGTTCAACCCATTTTCTTGATAAATCGAAATATCATCTAAAATTCTCATGAAAGCGGTCAGGAAATGTCTTTTGTGTTTTTAAATAATATTATAAATTCAAATTCATTGATTCATTATGTATTTTATATATTTATATAAAGTATAATTGTTTCATAAAAAATTATTATTATTCATTATATATTTCAGACGACGGTTTGGGGACACGGCCAGTTTTAATAAGCAGCTACGAACCCGAAGACTTGACTTCAATATAACTACGATAAAGACAAACAAACAAGCACCACTTGTATATATTGTATATTTTAAACTCTATAATAATGACACTTTTAGTATATTTCACATATCTTCCAATTAGTTAGAGACGATACTTTATAAGATCATACCCTTTTATTGAAATGTACACTGTTCCTATTTGCTATCACCCTCATATTTTGTATATATGTTATATCTTTATTAATATAACCTGTATCACCCTTATTTATATTTAAACTCAAAATGATGACGTCAAAATAAAAACCGCAAGGGTCGTCAGCTGGAGGCAACTGCGGGCAGAGGGGGAGGAAATAGACAACGCCCAGATGGGACCCCCCTCCAGGGCTTTTTATAGGCGACTCCTGTCAAACGGATAGTTTTGGCAGGGGGTCAGCGCGGTGTGTGCTACAGTGGGTCCTTTGGCAGACCACTTCTGTCTCTCGGTCTCTCTCTCCATGTCTCGGTTATAGACATCCAGGTTTGTGTCATGGCCTCTACCTCTGTCCCGTGGGCTGTCTCCGATGACTCTCGGTGCTAACATCTTGCCCAGCCTCTGCTTCTTGTTGTCCGCGTGTGGGAAGAATATCAACACTCGCCTCACGTACACGACTGCCAGTTTATCCATACGTCGACAGGATCATTTGCAAAAATATTACATATATAAATACTTTAAACAATATATAAAAAATAGTTAAATATTGAGATTTATTTCGTCAAATTTAATCCTGTAGAAAGATATGTGATATCCGAAAGCTTAAGATGAATATACAGAATAAAACAAGAAACTCATTCTCGGAAGCCATTTTGTTTAAATATATTTAACAACGTCGAAAGGTTATTTCTTTGTTATTTTCAATTTTTGTATATTTTTAAATTTACTTTGATAATGGAAACCCGTTCAGGAAACATGCATATAAATATGAATTAAAAATTATATTCGATGACCCTAAAAAGCTGAAACCAGCAAAACTGTAGCGATATATTAAAAAAACGACTTCTAAAGTATTTTATATACTTCATATATATTTATATGCTATATTCCATAGGAGGATATAACATATTATCGATATTCCAATACATGTGCATCAAAATGTGAATTTATAATATTTAAAGACACTTGCCTATATAGACACCATTTAAAAACAGAGCAATAATATATAATGTAGGAAATTTTAAAAGCTGCATCATAATATTCTAAAGCAAATGACAATTTAATCAACTTTATCGACTGCGAGTTAATTATTATAAAAAAGAATAAACAAAAGGTTAAATAGAAAAATGTATAAAAAAATAATAAACAAATTTCTTCAGCGAAGAAGGCACCTTGAGAGACCTTCTCCAGACAGGAAGGGCAATACTTGCTCACTCCCGATGTCTATGCAGATGCAGACGCCAGACTGGCCAGAGCGTCGTCATTCAAGCCTCGACCAAACACCTGACGCAGCGGCAAGGCCAGTAGTGGTTGGCCAGTGAAAGGTAGCTGGACTTATAGACCACGCAGTACTGTCGGACTGCTGAAGAGTAAGCTGGATGGGGCGAGGTGTACAAGACCAATCTCATTGCCACCTCGGAAAACGCGCAGCGTCTGAGAGACGTCCACCAATGGTAATGGAGTAGTAAAGATGGTTCAACCACCTTTTAACGAGCTTGGAATGGGCAGAGCAACAAGGCAAAGTCGCTCCAGTAGATGAAAGGTAGTACGAGTCTAATCATTATACTTTTAGATATACACTCATGTACAAAACTTTAGAAATGTGTACCTTCTAGCATGCATATCGTGATTCAGAGAGAATATCTGAATGATATTTGATACACAGTTACCTTTATTGAAGACACGAGATAACCAAGTGTGAAAAAATTCCCTCTGTATCTTTAAAAAAATACGACTGGGTAATGATTTTATTTTTAAAATTATATTTACTAAAATATATTAAATGAATCTAGTTACTACAGATATTTACGCAATTGAAAGAACGTGAAGCTCGCCTTTGCAATTATAAAAATAAATAAATATCTCTCTTTATAATACAATATAATGCGATAAATATAATATAGAACGACATTTGATAATTATCCCGCATGTGTTTCTTTTGAACGAAAAATCGAAATTTATTTCAAGGAGAAATAACGATTATTTCTAACCTTAGAGATGAAGTACGAAAGGATGAATTGTAAAGAGTAATGATAAACGGAAAAATAAACTCTTAACTGATAAATATTACTCTTCACAATTCATCCTTTCATACTTCATCCCTAAGGTTAGAAATAATCGTTATTTTCCCTTAAAATAAATTTCGATTTTTCGTTCAAAAGAAACACATGCGGGATAATTTTTAAATCTCGTTCTACAATGATCTCTCTTATATATACCATATATAAATAATTTATTACAAGATTGTTCTATAAATATTTCATCGCTACAATACCGTTAAAATCTATATTCTACGTATAAAAATATGATATAATATTTAAGCAACAACAGTTCACAAGGAGATGTGACTCCAACCTAACCGCATCCATTCCCCACTTGTCTTTTATTTGTAAACGGATCCTTTCTTAGATAATCTCCTTAGTCCATCTAATCCCATATATATAGTTCCCTGCGCTCAACCCTCCTATAATTCTCCTATATAACAATATGGGTCATCTAATCAACTGAAAATATATCAGCAACATATTGTGTCGATATATATTTATTTATAAAATGTCACATAAAATGTATTCCTTGATATTTTTGGTTTTTTTTAATAAATAATAATATATATATATTATAGAAATTTTGCTAATTTTAGATATATTTAGGAAATATAGAATTATTACTTGCTGATTATTTTGAGAATTTAAAAGTATGTTTGTGATATTTTATTCGGAGTAATATTAATAATTATAATTTTAATCACAATTTCCTTTAATTGTGCTAATAGACATAATAGAGGAAGAAATACCCGATTTGAGGCGTGAGAAGAAGAAAATAAAAGTTTACATATGTACAAAAATATTTGTTCCAACAACGGGAAACAACAACAATAGGTTAATATAGGGAAAGTCGCGATATCTGGCGGTCGCCTTAACAGAGTAGTTTGTTCTAGAAATTATAATTTTGAAATAAATTAACATTTTTATATAATATATATATTTAAGTTTTATAATGATTGAATAAAGTTTAAGAATAATTTGATGCCGAATTGAAGGTATAATGTTAGTATAGCAATTTTACTGAACATTAGAGTTATAAATATAATATATGAAAGAAAATTAGAATAAGAAAAGGAATGATGATAGTTTGATAGTTAAAAAGAAATTATATAAATATTTTTCATAAGATATCAAAAAGGTTTTGCATTTTATGTAACAAAATAGGGCTATAACAAGCTTCGGTAGTTACTCGTCATAGAGGAAGAACATAGGGAAAAAAGGAAAATTGGAAGTATTAGGATATGAAAAGGAGAAAATACAGAACATTTTCAACCTTTTGTCAAACTTTTAAAAGTAAAAAGAAAGAAAATATATTTTTTAAATTGTATTTTTGAAAATATGCATGAACTTATTTTTGTGTTAATATAACTTTTAAAAAAATTACAAGTGCAAATTGTAGTTAAATTTTTCTTTTTTTTTTGTTAATGGAAACCATAATGGTTCAACCAGGATGGTAAGAGATTGGTACCAGGCCAGGTCTTATCAAAAGTAAACCCGGCAATAATTTCGACCTTCCTACTTTATTACTATACCTATCCCTTTGACCGTGGATTAAAGGATTTTAAAAACTGAAAGAAAGAGCAGGTGAAAGATAATTTTTTTTTTTGTTGTGGGTGGAGGGGTGTATGACATATTGTGTGTGTGTCCCTTTATGTGTGTATAACTGTATGTATATTTGTTTGTATGTGCATGTTACTATGTGTATTTGTTTGTTTGTGTATGTAATAGTGTGTATGTGCGAGTATTTGTGTGTATTTATGTGTGTTTGTGTATTATTTTACTAATGTGTTGTTTGTTATTGTACTCATGTGTGTGACCTTGTTTGTACTGAAGTTATAACCTGTTGCATCGTTTTTTAAGACAACTCAAATTTTCAAAATTGATTTATTAAATTTTAAACATTTTTAGATATATAGAGAAACGAGTTAATTATCTCGTATTAAGGCAACAAAATAATCATCTAATTTACAACATAATTCTAACCAGATTAAACTAATGCAGAATAGACAACAAAGAATATTAAACAAAATAATGGTAGAGAGTAAGTTACATTTTTTTACAAGCTTTCACACTCAATGAATAACCACTTTCTTTCCTTATATTCAAAGGTTCGACACAAGAAGCGTATTTACGTATGAGTACATACATAGAGTATTCTCACAAATATTCTTCTTGTTTCAAACTCTTGATTATAAGTTCAGTATCGCAATATCCTCTATTTCAAGACAGGAATGCTATTTCCCTGCTAAAATTATGCAAAACCAGGCCAACCTCTGATAAAAGGTGGAGAAAGTTAACAATAATCTTAATCTTATAAACAATTAAGGCATATAATGTATATGAATATATATCAAAGTGTAGAAGATAACTCTGTGAAATGAATTCTCCCTCAGCAACCATTTAAAATAAGATCGACCCAAGCAACAATTAATTGGTTTGTATCGATGCGGCCAACCCACCCTTCATGGGAGCCTCTCCACCGCATCCAAATGGAAATTGCTATATTAAACACACTGTAGTTCTGAAACTTAGTGAAATGCTTGGAATTCTCGCTCCACCTTTTATCAAGGGTTGGCCTGGTATTGCAGTACTTATATACATTATCTCTCTTTTATTTTCAGGTAATTTATCTTCATAAATTTTGATGTTTTTATTGATTTCTGGAGAGCACAAATCTGCCCGGTCAAAAATATAAAATATATGTATTTGATTATATTTAAAATATATGCTTTGTTATGGCTTTTCGATTTTTTGTCAGAGATCGAAGTGTAGTATATATATATATGCTTTGATCATTTTTATAAATATATTCATACTAGCCGAATGACCCGGGCAACGCCCGTGTTTTACCCGATTGAATGTTTTGATTCAAATACTATTTGTTACAATTATAATTTGGCGCCTTAAATAAATGCATATGTTAGTTAATAACTATAGCCTATGTGCTTTATCTGTCTATGTACTGTTGGCTTCTGTAGGCGTCTCTTACTGGGAAAAGGAAAGAGAGGATTCCATTTGGTTATTAACTAATATATGCATTTATTTAAGGAGCGACCCGCTCCAACACAATAGTTACAAAAACGGAAATGCGAGTGGGGGGGGGGGGCAAAGGTGGCGTGATCGTAGCCGACCAATAGGAGGGCGCCATTCCTAAAAAAAAGCAAACCGTGACAGAGGCGACGAAGAATGACGCTCGTAACTGTATATAGAATATTCATATTAGTTTTTATTTTGGTTTAACTGTATGTTTACCTGTTAATGCAGTCTTCAGGCGATAAATGAAAACTGTTAATAATGATTCTTGCTTTTAATGATGAATTAATTGATAAAAATAAACACATGAGTATAGAATAGAATTTCCTTCATATATAGATGTTTTTCTTAATCTCTCTATATATTGTTTATATAAATATAATAAAATAGGTTTCATAGCATATATAATCAAGAAAGTTTTAGATCAATTTGATATCGAATATAAAGTATAATATCAGTATAGCAAGGTATTGCTGAACAATGAAAAAGTAGTGTTATTTCTATAATATAGGAAAGAAAACTGGTTAGGAGAGATATAGATGTATAGATAGTTAAAATTTGTGTATTTAAATATTATATCAATATTTTAAGGTATCAAAAAGGTTTTGTATTTTTTAAACAAATTAGGCTATAACTGGTTCATGCTGTAGCTTTAGCAGTTACGCGTCATATGAGCGGAACATAGGGGGAAAAAGGAAGAATTGAAGGAAATATGATAAGAAAAAAGGAAAAGACAGAACCAAGTTAGCCTTTTATCAAACTTTTAAAAGTAAATTGAAAACAATTCTAATTTATTTTTTTAAAATATTTATCAGAGAAAAAGAGATAAAAAAAAAACTTGAATTAAAAGAAATTAAAATATTGGTCTTAAAAAATATAAATAGAGATATGAATGCATATATGAAAATATAAAAGCACACATATTTAGAATTTAAAATAAATTATTTAAACGATATTGACGAATGTTTAAAAATATATTATAATTTTGACATAAAACGATTTTTAAAAATGTAGTTAAATAAATTATATAACCTATATTTGTTTATAAATTGTATTTTATAAAAAAGAGAGAAAGAGATTGAGATTGAAACCATTATTATAACATCGTTCATATAAGATTATATGTTTGAAAATAGAGCAATCCATATATTGAATTATTTAAAAATGCTTATTTTGGATCATATAGTTGTATTTCTAATATTTTGTATGGCAACTCGCCAAACTTGTTCCCCGAAGAAGTTTGGCGAGTTGCCACACGAAATATTTGATATAAAACTATATGATCCAAAATAAGCATTTTTAAATAATAAAAGATTGTATATAAGATTTTTTTGCTAATCCCTAGTACACGTGGTACAGCCCATGATAACCATGGTGCGTAGAAGTAGGCAACTGCTTTTACTGTGTGTGCATCACATGTTTACACATATGTAAAGCAGTTTGGCTTTGCAGTTACAAATGTGCCAGAAACCCGTTTGGTTATTTTCACTCGCTGGTAGGGTTGACCTTTACAAAAATCGGGGGCCATTGGAGCATTATTTTATAAAGCAGAAAAAGTGCGCAATGCAAGAATCGAACCCGGATCGTAGCGGTCGAAAATCAACTGTTTAGACTCTCCTTCCACCGACCCACATATAATACAAATTTAAGAGAGAGAGGGCGAGAAACATTCTGAAAAATTTGAGACTTGCTAGAAAAACAAATCTTATGAGTGTTGGTTTTTGATATTTGTTTTAAAAACCAATCTTAGTATTACATTGTTGTAAATTCTCATATTTAAAAAAGAAAGAATAAATAATATTGTCACGGAGATAAATAAAGCAATGGCAAGTTTGAGAATAATTAATTTATTATAAGGGGTATTTATAGGGAGAGAGAGAGAATACAACTTACCCCAAATTAAAGATAATCCTAAGAAGCGACGTCAGCCACCCCGCCGATCAGATCCGGAGAACCCTTCACACCCGTGGCACCCACCCCCGGAGTCCAGATGGGGCCTCTCGTGGTTGGAGCCGATGAGCCGCTTGACAATATTAAGGTAAATAGTATCTTTTAATATTGATTTCGCAAGTTTTCAAGAAAAATATCTGTAAACAGCCTGATGCACGTCCACGAGAGCATATGCCAATAACACATTTTTCAATTATTTATTTACATAGAAGTATATGCTCTTTGAAGAACAGAAATATTGATTGAAAGCTTGCGAAATCAAAATTAAAAGACACTTTTTACCTTAATTATTATTTATTCTTTCTTTTTCAAATATTTTCTAGGTAACTATTACTCACATAAAACTTATGATATATTGTAATGTTCGAATAAATTTACAATGAAATTGTACAAATGCTACTAATGTATACATATAATACCAAAACTCTATAACCCACACACATATATATATATTCTAATATATAGTGATATAATGGAGAAAGAGAGAGAGAAGTATTTAATTATTTTTGATATGACTTGGTGTAATATAAATTAAAACTTATACAAAGTATATATTTGTTTAAAAGCCCGAAGTAAAAGGTTATAAGACTTGACTGTTAATAGGTTTTGGCAGAAATTCCAAAGACAATTCTTTATTTTTTACAACTCCACCTCAAATTTTACCCAAGCATTAAATTGCTTTTCCAAGAATCAAAAATCTAATTAAAAATAGTTTTTATATTAAAGTTGAAAATAGTAAGTCAATTAAATTTTGGTTTAGACTGCAAAATATATTTTGGTTAAAAAGTTCATTTTCACAGCCTCTGCCAAAATAATTTGCTTTCTTTAAAAGTGTGCAATGATCCATATAAATCTAGTTTTTTTAAAAAGAAGTTATTCTTCTCTATAAACGGAATGTTTATTTTAAATTTCGAGGTGTAAATTTATTTGAGTAGAATTATCGATTTAATTTTTATTAATGGAAAATTTAATTTAAAATTTGTTTGTTCCGATACACCGTAATTTAGTTTTTGAGTTGGAAATGAGCTAATAAAATATACGTAAAAATATTAGATTATGGTTTGTTTACTGAATCCAGGTGTAAATTATAATTTCTTATCTATTTTCAAATATATATAAAGGTTTTATAATATTTAAAGAAAGTAATACAAAAAAATTGATGTCGAAATCAAAGTATGATGTCAGTATAGCAAGATATTACTGAACAAAAGTAGAATTATATATAATTTATATTAAAGAAAGTTAAGTATTAGAGAAGGAGCAATGTTAATTAAAAACAAATTAGAAAAATATTACTTTTAAGGTATCAAAAAGGTTTTGTATTATATAATACCTTCAAGTTTTCCTCCCCCACCCCTTCCTATGTTCTGCTTCTATGACGCGTAACTGCGTGTGAACTTGTTGTAACCCTATGTTGTTATTTAAAATACAAAACCTTTTTGATACCTTAAAAGTAATATTTTTCTAATTTGTTTTTTTTTATCATTACTTTTTCTCTAATTCCAGCTATCTTTCATATAAATTATATATAATTATACTTTTTTTATACATATATAATATTAAAATAAAATATATATATGTGTGTGTGCGTGTGTAAAGAAAAATAGAAAATAAAAATTAAAAAGGTACGGTTTTGATCATAAAAATAAAAAGGCATATACTGACCAGGAGCACATGTGCTTTTTAGATGGCAGAGCACAATCTAGTGGAACATAAATCAACTAATCGTTGATTTAGCCTGTTCCTTGATATTTGTCAAATCCTTTTTCTTGATAAATCAAGAAAAGCCATCCACGAATTTATATATATTATATATTAAAAGGTTCTGTTGTTGAATTTGGAATATTTTTAGAAATATAATTATTATTGTTTTGATAAATATGTCCTATAAGAATTTTCTCAGCTTGTTCAAGCATACATGAGTATGTTTGTTATTTTGCAGTCGGGGTAAAAATAATAAAAATAGTTTAGATCATTATTTGCTTTAATTGAGCTTATGGAATATAGAATACGTAATTTGAGAAAGATTCACCTGTTTTAAGGCGAATAGAATAAAGGAAAACAAAATAATTATTCACATATCTATAGAGAGATTTGAGTTGAGCCTGCCAACGGGAAACAACCCCAATAAGTTTATATAAGGAAAGCCGCGACGTCTGGTGTTAGACTCAACAGAGTAATTAAATCTGGGAATTATAATTTCAAAATTAAATACAATTTTTATATAGCTTATATAAATATTTTAAAAATAAAGAAGGCATTTCCTGACCACAGGCACATGTGCTTTTTATTTCTTGAAAAAAGATACTTCAGCCAGTATAAATCTTTTTATGTTTACTAAACGTTTATTTAGCTTGCTCCGTGATATTTGGCCAACCCAATTTCTTGATAAATCAAGAAAAGCCATCCACGAACGCGTTTCGCGCTGTTGGCGCTCGTCATTTGGCCTTAAATACCCATTTATTGATTTCTCAAGAAGCCTCTGGAACCAAAATTAATTTTGGTCGCAGTGGCTACAGCCTATTCCACGCTGACAGAGCACAACATCTAGAAGGTCTGTGATTTAATTTATTAAAATAAAAATAAACTATTGAAAGAATAGCGGAAAAAATATATAATTCATATGGTAGCTAATAAAGCATTGTTCATGAACATTCAAACATGTAAAACACTTTGAAATTACTTTGTTCCACGAAGTCTAACCATACATAAAAAAAAAAAACAGAATATATTAGAAATTTGTAGTTATTTTCAATCGAAAGTGCAATTAAACACCGAAATTTTTAAAAATAATAATAACTGGATATTAAACTTTTTTCAACTTTATGATATACAAACAAAAAACAATCACTTGAATGGCACATTCCGAGAAAAATTAAATTTAGTCTTCACAGATAAAATTTTATGCGTTTTTTTTTCACTGCCAAAGAGTTGTATATTATAGGCTTATCGCATAAGGAACTACCTTCCATAAAATATACAAATATATAATACTTGTGCGCCTTAGAAATTCAATACAAAAAAAGGTAAACAGCTATTTCAGTCACAGCAATGGAAGTTCCATCATGACAACACCCCTGCCCATAAAGTCACCTTGGTTATGGATTATTCAGTTAAGCACTCTGTGACTATCAAAAACATCTCTCTCTCTTCTTTCTTATCTCCATTCAATCACATTAGTATATCAAGTTGTAACTCAGTGGCAGGCCGACTTAGCTCCAAAAGAAATGGCCGCCTCTTACATGAGGAACAGACGCCATGTGCAGCCGCTCCTAACATGGAGTACAAACGCTGCTCATCCTGTATTCTTGGATCAGGAGCCCTTACAGGGTACTATCAGCCGGGCCAGCTGAACCCAGGTTTTTTAGTGAGCTTGTTACTGCTCCCCCTCCTCCTTTTTTATCCGGGCTTGGGACCGGCAAAGGTGGAGTTCAAATACTCCTTAATTCTCAGAACCTTCCACTTGTGATTTCCTTTATTTTTCTTTACTAAAACTTACGTTAAAAGGAAGAAGCTTTTCGTCATCTAAAGAGGTTATTGAAATATTAAGGTTGAAATGAACATGCTCCGAAAAATGGACTATAAAACCGCTTTCAAACAGCTTTTTGACCGCTGGGAAAAATGCATAGAGAGTGGAGGATTCTATTTTAAAAATTCATGAATAAAATGAATTACATCTTCTTTAAAAAAAAAAAAAAAAAACGTTCGCCTATTTTCGATCGTACCTTGCATATTTAAATGAACATTTTAGCTTTGGAATCTAGTTCTGCCAACTCTACCCTACTTCTTTTTCAATCTGATGTAAAATCTGCTTCTACAACATATCTCATCTATCTGAACAAATATATATATATATTTTTTTTTTTTGGGCTTGATGACTTTTTACAGAACAACCACCAACACAAAACTTTGTATTTTATCTGTTTCTATTTGTATTGACATTAAGGGAATACTCTGAACTATTTGGAATGCTACCTGGATACAAATTTATTCAATATTTATTTTCAATATAAAAAAAATGGAATAAAATTGTATTGCGTCTTATAGATAAAATATATTTATATTTAAGGTAACTATGGCCTGCAGTATTTTATACTTATATTGAGTACATGTGATACAGGTTATACAAGGTGTGTCCAATAAATAATGAGACTGGTAAAAAAAAAAAGAAAAATAGAATGATTATTTTTTTTTTGTATTTTTCAAAATAGTTCCCTCCCGCATCTATACATAATTTCCATCTCTTCTCTCGTGATTTAAAACATTTAGAAAATACATTTGGGATGTTATTCAAGAACTTTTTCGAATCCGCTATGATGGGCTCTCTAGTGTCAAATCTCCTTCTTTTTAGAGCTATTTTGAGTTTTGGAAAGAGAAAATATCATTTGGAGCTAGGTCTGGGGAATAGAGATGTTGTTGAAGTATTTGGATGCCGTGTTTAGCCAAATAAGTCAGTACATATGTAGCGGTGTGTGGTGACGCAATATCATGAAGGGTAATCTAATTTTTGGAACTCCACATTTCACTTCTTTTCAGACGAATTTATTCACGTACACGTCTCATAATGTTTAAATAAGACTCCTTATTGATTGTTTGACCTTCCTCTAGATATTCTTAATGCACAATTCCCTTTATGTCAGAAAACGTGACCAATAAGACTTTGTCTTTTGACTTGCAAAGATGGGATTTCTTCGTTCTTGGTTCATCTTTTCCTTTCCACTCCATGGATTGGCGTTTTGTTTCCGGGTCATAACCGTAAACCCATGTCTCGTCTCCAGTTATTACTTTCTCCTTCCAATTAGGGTTTTCTTCCACCATTTCAAGCATTTTTTGGCAACTTCAACGCGATTCTCCTTTTGTTGGATTGTGAGCATTTTAGGGACAAATTTTGAAGGTGTCTTCTTTAACTGCAAGTCTTCTTTAATTATCGATCCAACTAATGATTTTGATATCTCTGTTTCTTCTTCAATGTCCCGTAACCCTATTCGTGAATTTTCCTTTATCAAATTTCAAATTTGGCTCACCTTTCCAGGGTTTCTGTGCAGAATTGGATGTGCAACACGCTTCTCATCTTTCACCGATTACATTCCATTTTTAAATCATGAAAACCATTTAAATGTGGTGGGCTTATTCACATTTTCAATTCCAAATGCCAATTTCAATAAATCTAAAGTTTCTGAAGCCGATTTCCCAATTTTGTAGCAAAATTTAATACAAATTCGTTGTTCGAATTTTCTATCCATTGCAAATTAGAAATTGTTATGCAAGGGGTTCTTTTTACAAGCTTACAATATATCGACTGCGCGCGCAATCACTTGATGTGATATACCGCAGTGTAGCTTAAGCTTTCTATTTTTTTAATAGATTTTAAAAAAATATCATTTGATTTTTCTTAGTTTTTGACCTGTCTCATTATTGATTATACACACCTTGTATGTTACTGGTTTTTTTATTTATACATTGCAAGTATCCAGTTTCGTTGTTTGCAATCATTGGCGGAATTGACATCGTGCAAAAAAGGTTATCTCGCTACTATCGGCCATCATAATCTTGGTGGTTAATAGTTGGCGACAGTTTTTACTATAAATGCATGACATGTCTTCACATTTGAATGTACACATATAAATATATTTTTGAGAACTTAAGGTCAGTCATTTATTTAATTTTGTTTCAACATAGTTTATCCAGCAATTTCCAAAATTTTAAACATGTATAATAATTTTATATAAAAAAGACATACCTGGATCTGTTAATAACTTTTATTTTTCAAAATATTTCGAAAGGATGCTCTCTCTTTATCAATTTATTGCATAAAATATTTTTCGAAATATTTTGAGAGAAAATTTGTTCTATTTTTCTCTACAGATTTAGGTACGCCCTTTTTTCATATAAACATTTTCAATTGATCACCTTTTGACTCAAATGTAGAAATAAGTTTGACTTTCCCCTTAAATATATGCCAAAAATCCCGGTTTTGTTACTTGCACTAACTGGTGGAGTTGGATCTTTGCATCAATCTGCAGCCATTGGAGTAACTATTTTCAAGAAAAAAGGAGCAAAATAAGGGATCCGATCCCGGGTTTTTATTGGTAGAAATCGAAGGTTCATACCATTCAGACCTTCAAATACTCTAGCATTGAGAGTGAATATCTTTAAAGTAAATATATTAGATTAATCATTTTATTCGTAATCGAACGTTTTGGCCCACTGTACATATTGTTACGTCGTACCCAGATGCTATTCGTGTACTTTGTCTACTCAGTATGCCACAAAGATACACATGTGAGCTCGAAGGGATTGCAGGTGAAGTTAGCGCTTTATTATGTCTCACCAAACAGGAAATACAATGAGTTGGACTTGCCTTCAACCTCTCCGTCAGAAGTATCCTTGGCGCCGCAGGTGTCACTCTTGTGAAGCTTACCGCTCCACACTATTCGAGTCCAGCCTGGACTTACACCGCCTTGTAGGCCGCTCCGTTTTCAGGCTCATTTGGCACCGCTTTACAGGATCATCCACACGCCCCAGAGGCAAGTCGTCACGTCCTCTAATAATGGCAGCGGATGCCGCTAGAGTCCACAACGCTTTCCCTAACTTTAGTCTGGTATCTTGGCCTTGTCTACACGTTAAAATATTATATTCCAAAACGATGCGACGCCAGACATCTATGTATTGAACTCGATGTGCCATCTCGGCGACCGTTTAAGCCAGTGAGCTCCTTTAATTGGTCCACGAAGCGTGTCATATGGCGTCCAGGTATGCGTCGTCCAGACGTCTTTCCTGTCAGTATGGTGTACTCCATTCCCCTGCGTCGCGCGATGTGACCGAAGAATCTCAAACAATTTTGAAGTAAATACAATGATTGAAATACAGCAAAAATTATCTTAAGTGAATCCCAATAGATTGTCATTTTGGTACTACTATAGCCACGATATACGTTACTATATAATAATTTATTCCATGAATTACTTTAAGTGCGTTATAAAAGAATATTGTATATATATTCTACGTTCGTTTTAGCGAAGGTCTTACGGTTTAATGAACTAACAAAATCAAACATCTATTAATCGCACTAGAATAAATTCTCTAAGCATTTCAGTATCAATGTTGCCTAGAGGGACGAATCGCTCATTAATAAACTATGCAAATCTTATTGGTGCGTTAAATACTTCTTCACGAACCTAAATTCGACATTAAAACTTTCCAGTTGAGAAAAACAAAGTAATAGGTTTGGAATAGCTCTCTAAAAAGAGAATAAAAAAGATTGAAAAAATAAATTAAGTGGAACAGGTTTATCTGAGGGGATGCGTGAAATTTAATTTACTTGTATTAAGAGCATTGATTAAGGTCGGGAATTCGAATATCTAAAGTTAAAATATAAAGAAGCCTTAGGGCCTTGGTGTAAAAAAAATGTTTTTAATGAGCAACCTTCCTGGCAATTTGTTAAGGATGGAATAAGCTTCAATCTATCTATAGACGCTTATTTAGTGTTGATTAATGAGGGTTCTGTTCAACAGCTGGCAGATTTCGTGGCAGTTTGTTGATCGTGTTTGCTGCTTTTATAAGTACAGGATTGCGTGCTATCCTTGTAGCCTTTAAATAGATTCTCTTTCAGACTTCCCTGCTTTGAGATGTTCTCTCTTTCTTTGTTCTTTGTTTGGTGGTTCTCCTCTAATTTCTGAATTTCAAAAATACGCCTCGAGTTTGTTTTCCTTCTTTCTTATCTAAGTGGATGTTTTTTTTTTTATTGCGCTGAGTGTTAAAAGTTGGAAGTTGAAAGTAATGTGGAGAGATTCTTATTTTTCTTCGATTTATTATAAATTTCAGTTTTTATAATATTGATATATTTATATATTCTATGAAATAAAAATATTTTTTCTCTACTATGAAGTTATAATTTTATAAATAAAATGAAGTTGCGTGCCATCTATTATAATAAATTTGAAATATTTTTAGCGAGTATTTCATATCATTGCAATAAGCGCAGAAGAAAAAAATGGTTTATTTAAAAAGAACCATACGAATAAAAATTGTTCAAATTTCTTATTATAATATATGTTTAGTTTAACTATTTAGATCGAATAATTTTATATTATGAAAATATAGTATGAAACAGAAATTGTGCACCGAGAGATCAAGAGATATTTTTTTTTCTCAATTCAATTTATATTATATATATAATTTTTATAATTTCTTTATCACTAAAATAGATAATATATTAACGGTTTATTAAGTCTATATCGTGTTCGTTCTTTTTTTTTTTGTCTGCTGTTTGCTTATTTCTCGTCACATGCGTTTATCATCCAATCAGTGTGCCAAATGTATTAGCTTTCAAAATTGGTTATTTATATAGGTACTACATTACAATATATAACGAAACATGGGTTAAAAGCACCGACAGCAGTGATTTGTAGATATCAAAATTATTATCACAAGAAGTTACTCAATTACAGGAGAAGGTACACTCTGGTAACAACAGAATCTGAAATGTTGACTGCAGATGGAATAGGTTATGCCACGGCCACATAGACTGAATACAACAGTCTTCCCTTTCAAGTATTGGTCCTTTTGTGGCCGAACTCCGTTTTCCATTCGATAATATCTACCCAATCTGATATACTTGTTGCCCTATAATGCCCAAGTATAGAAAATAACCTCATTCTTATTTCTTTAGGAATCATTCTACCTTCGTTCACCAGCATAAACCGTTGCTGATTTACCTAAACAAGGGTATCCAACATGAAGACCATCTCACTACATTTTCGTGCAGCCGGCCTTACAGAAATGTTGAACAGGTACAAACATGTGATTTCCTCACTAGTACTTGAACCTGTTCTATCCAACCATTTTACTTTGGTCATCGGTTGTACTTTACCATCCAGAAGATAGAAATTAATAACAATATCTACCCTATTTGCTCAAAATGTAACTTGCATCTGCAGCTCTAGAACACATTTTGGCTTGCATTAGATTAACTAAACATGACCTTTGGGAGAGGCCGCTGCTTATCATAAAACAACTCGAAGAGCATGGACTCATGGAATTCTTGTAATCTTTACACAAGGGGATAAAAAACAACAAAATTTTCGTATTTGCACAAAGGTCCAGACGACTACATTGAATTCTAATGTATATCTATTTTAAATTTTTCTTCTCTAAAATATTTTAATTTGGATTTTAAAACTTCAATCGAGATAATATAATATCAAGACAAAGGCTTTGCCTAAATATCTTTACTGTAACAGAACTACTTCTTTGGTTTTCAGAAGCAATACTAATTGAGACAATTAAATATTTAAAATTAATATTAAAAATTCTCAATAACGAATATTCCCTATAAATATACGAATTTGATATTTTATATTCGACATATCCAAAATAATACGGAAATTATTTCTATATTGAATACAATATGAATATTTTAAAATTGCTTTCAATTTAAAAATATATACATCAAAATAATATAATACATATATAGAACGAATATATATATATTAAATTTTTGCAGAACGAATATTTTTCAATAAAGTGAAATTAAATATATTTTCAATTTGTTCTAAGGTATTATGTGTGGAAATTACTGCAATAAATTAGGAGTGAAATTTAATCTGGATTTAGAGAGAGCAGTGCACACTTGGCGCAATATCAGGGGATGGAGGTGGCCAACAAATAATTTATTAGTTTCCAAATGGCGATTTGTTTGGTCATAAATCCAATTGGAGACTCATTGAGGAGGATTAGGACTTGACAGGGATGCATCGCAAAATCTTAACGGTGATTTATCTAATTGATTGTTGGCCTGCTCATTATTTTAACCATAGGTCTAATCTAACCATCGTAAATTACCCGAGGGTGATATTTAGTTGATCGTGATTGCTCTTTGTTTCTTCATTTCACTTCTATTGGAGAATTCACTCTATTTCCTTCTTCCTCTCTCTAACACTGAGTTCATTATGTAAATTAACGTAATGAAGTTAACTGCATTTTAAGTCTCTCAAATTTCATGTATATATTGTTTGTGAACTTTAGGCAACAGTATTAGTGTTGGATAAATACATGAAAACTGAGTTTAAAATAATTTTAAAGTAAAATATCAAAATTTAATTTAGATTACAGTTATAATATTAATCATATAATCCACAGATTATAAAATGTATAAATTAGAGAATAGTTAACATATCTAAGAGTCATCATCCTGTACATAACTTTCATAAAAAAATATATTTTGATGTATATAAAGTCCCTAATAAATGAAATTTATATAGTGAAAATGTATATTGTACACAAATTATTGAATATATAGGGTGTGTATCTTAATATTATATACATTTTATAAGTATGTTTTACAGTAAGCCAGTTTTTTAGAATTTTCAATATTTTATTTATATAAAACATATTAAAATTTTTTAAATGCATTATTTCGAGTGGTAGTCTCCCATGCCTAAGTATTTATATATTGGTCTAGTTATTGAAGGGGAAACTTTCAAGTTAATTGTCGGTAATAGAAGTAGTTATCGACATCGTAGAATTCGCAAATAAAGTTTTGAGATTAAAAAAATGATCCAAATCTGTTACAGTGTATGGGAGAAGTTGTCTGTGATTTTATCTCAGAATCTTAAAAAATGTGGTATATATTTATGTAGAATTTAAAAATTTATTTGAATGAAAAATAAGTATATATTTAATGTTATAAAAGTATTATGGTGTATACTGTTCTTATTCTCCGCCACTCCCTTAACGTTTTAGAGTTCTCTGAAATATCGCAAGCGGGTCTTAAGCAACATCGAATACTTACCAGTCGAAAAAAGACAGAGGTTAACTTTGCAAACTAGATAAAGGTGATGTCTGGTCGTATAGATCCTTTACGAGAGATTCAGTACAAATAGAGAAGCAGACGCAGAGGTTAAATTATGGGATGGTCTTCATTTAGAGCGATGGCGGCTACCCAAGAAGATGTCGGAGAGCAGAACTGACATCAGTCATAAGGTTCCAAATCGTCGATAATGTTTGAATTTAAACTCTGGTTACAAAATTAGACGGCCAAACGAAACCCGCTCTCTAGAAATACCAGATCAAATTATTTACCTGCAGTAAATAAATTAAAAATTCATCTTTCAAAGTAGACTGGCTATCTTTTAAAAATATATTTATTATTAGACAAGTCGCGATAATGTAGTATTTGCGCCTATAATACAGAGTTCATATAATATATATAGACAAAGTGGCTGATGTAAAATAGCTGAATAATTGAGATCAGGGAACAAACAATGCTTCACTTATGCAAAGTTCGGACAGTCGTAGATAAGGTGAAGAGCCGTTTGTTCAATTTCTCCGTTGGAACAACCTATATTCCTGTATATTAAAGGTTATTTCATTATATACGATGTGATATAGACTCTTCAATAACAGTATTTAATTCAAAATATATGACAGCAAATTTTCAACTTTGGGAATACATTTTTATATGGCGAGGAAATAGTTCGAGAGAGAGGTAATTGATATCAGTTAGGGAAAAATTTAGATGTTAAGAATTATCTAAAAAGGAATAGGGCATATCTTCCGACGAATTAAACGTGAAAATGTATAGTATGAGTAGAGGACTGAGATATAAGAGAAAAGTAGCAAAATATAAGATATGAAAATAGGTTGTTAGGAAATAAGGAATGGAGTCATCTCTGCAATAATTGTAGGTCCAATGTAGTGATAATATGTCCGGGATATCTGTTATGAAAAGACTTCAAGAAGATGAATAAAGGTTGCACATGTAAATCATGGAGAAGACTCAATTTAAGTGAGATTGTTTAGAAGAACCTACATGTTGAACTGTGAATAGATCAAGCAAAGTTTTAAATTTATTTTGAAGAAATTGGTCTTCAGAGATTTAGCTTGTTGTATATACTAAGGGGAAATAGCGATATCGAACAAATAACAATAAGAAAACAGTAAAAAAATCCATAGTAGCAACACGCCTTTGAGCTGATACGAAGACGAATATATGCATAAAAAAGAGCTTGACATGCAGTCTGAAGTAGATGTGTGAGAGAAGGGTGTAGATGTGAAATAATTTCAGAATATTCGAGATTAAAATTCTATTGTAGTTGGCATGAGAATATTTCAAATATGATTAACAACAATTATAGCGAGGAGTGTAGAATGATTCGAATAGGCAAAATGTAAAAAGAGCAGCATAACGTAAATAAATACAATTTTGTGAGTGTGGGTATTTCATGTATGTTCACATGCGCTCACAATGTGTTTTTTTATATGCTTTTTAATCGATGAAAATATTTTATGCGAATTATTTCTATGCATCAATGTACTTGCCTTTGATTAGGCACACATTTAATGATGTGTGTGGTGTCCATTTCAAAGTGGTTGTCTGCTTGTATTTTTCATCCCATAAGACGTAAACTAATCTAAAGTGCAGAGAAATAACAGGTTTGTCATTCATGTAATTATAACAGCATGTCGATAATGTAGTTCTATTCACCTATTATTATCCTGACGTATATATTCGCACCGAGATCTCACATATGTTTTTCCATGATCAAATATGACGCAATATGAAATGCGAAGAGTGGTAGGATATGGGTTAAAGAAGTGGTAGAAGTACTGAACTCAACAAAGACATCTTGTAGACTAAAAATGTTGCAGAACATGTCAATGTCAAGTAGGAGAGGGTAAATTTGGTCGTTGAGGAGAGGTTAATTAAATACAGTATAGCAACAATCTTGCTTGAAATTGTAGAGTCAATCCTTCGTATAAACCGTTTGTCCGTGGAATATAATTGGAGATAGAAATTTCAAAATTTCGCCTAGGTCAGGGATTGGTAACCTTTTGAGTCGGAAGAGTAAACATTACAATTAAAAAAAAAAAATCAAAAGGTTCTAATGAAACACAAATTTGCCTCAAAAGAGCCTATAAATAAAGTTTTATTTATGCGAGTACTACACGCAGCTTCACATCCAAACAGCCGCATGTGGCTTGGGAGCCTCAGGTTGCAGACCCCTGGCTTAGGAAAATACTGATTTTTATTTTTGAGCTATATCATACTGTGAGCATTTTTGATGAATTAGAGAAGGACAATAGTGGATCTGAAAAGAAATATATCAATGCAACAGTTGATTTACTACTACATTATAGTTTAATTTTGTTAAATATAGCGATAGTATCGAGAAACAGTAGATTAAAAAGTTAATAGACCATCGGTAATTGAATTAATAGGAGAGTACATTATAATGCTTAGTCATATATTATATTGCCGAGGTCTTACATCTTCCGAAATACCTGACTAATTATATAAGAATTAAATAAAGAAATTAATATGATGTATGCATTAGTTGTATTGTTTGTCTAAGGCGTATAGAAGTATTTTTATGGGGGTTATTTAGAACGACTATTTTGACTAACTCTCATTTTAATTTGAATAGACCATTTTTGTCTCTGATATAGACAGCATCTTCAGTTGGCAGCTTGGTAGTGCTTATTAATGGCGGCTTTAAGGTTATCTACAAAAATTGTAAATAATAGGTCATTTTTTTTATAATGTTAAGTCCCTCCAATGTATCAGATTCTGTACTCGAAAAGTACAGCTTTTGACTTGAGTAAAAAATAAATTTCGAATCTCTCGGTTCAGGCCTTTTCGACAAATTTGAAGGAGAGAGAGAGAGAGAGCTGATCATGTTAAATTTTAGAGTTTCATTTCACTAACAAGGTTTTAAAATAAAAAACCTTAACATATTTTAGGTAGTAGTAAATGACTAAAGATAGTTGATAAGCATGTTATGATCTAATAATTCAATTTGACAATGTATTTTTTGAAAATTATTTAAAACAAATTGACTCAATAAAATACTCACATCAATTTGTATATGTTCTCTTGCCTGAAAGCTTGAGATGGTTTTTCCAGAACCCTTTTTGATTGTTAATCAATAAAATAATATTATGATTAAGTTAATTGCATAACTTTCTATTGAAAAAAAATATATATTTTTAAAACATCACACACTATAAAGAAATTATTTCCAAGTTTTATTTGTCGATCCCAAAGGTGGTCGCGCCATCTCTCGGTGGAAATTTCAACAAATATTACTTTTAGGAATTATTCAGAAATATTGTGAAATTACATATTTACACATAAAATATTTCGTTTAGAAATTAAATAAATTATTTAATTTTAATATGAAATAAGTATAACTACGTATTCTTCATGAAATCAAGCTGCTGTAGCTATTTTATACTAAGTAAATGTGAAAATTACATCATAAAATATTTTTATAAAGTGATTGTTTATAGATTAGTATTTTTATAGATTTGTTTTTGTAATTGGCTATTTTTATATATATATTTCAAAAGTGACGCGCAAAATATTATATATTATACACATCGTAAACCTATAAATTCCCCCAATTTATTAGGGAAATGAAAGGCCTCTATCTTATTATGATATAAAATAAAAATCCTGTGATTTGTTTTATTCGGTCCTTTTTAAATTGGTGATATTTAGATTTGTTAATTAAGTAAAATTATTATTCTACTTATCTATTTATTTATTGAAAAAAAGGAGCATATTAAATCATTAAAAACAAACAAAAAAAAAAAAGTGACAGCTCACACATGAGCATTTTTAGATGTCAGAGTTAGTGTCAGAACCTGGGTTCAGCTGGCCCTTTTGATAGTAACCTGTTAGAGATCCTAATCTAGGTATACAGGATGAGTCTGTACAACATGTTATTAGTGGCTGCACATGGCGTCTGTTCCTCATGTCAGAGATGGCCATTTCTTTTGGATCTAAGTCGGCCTGCCACTGAGTAGTGCTCCCTTGATGACAAAAGCAGACGCATTCTACTTCACCCAGTCATGATGGTTGTCAAACAGACACCATCAAGGGTCACAACTTGATATCCTAATATGATTGAGTGGAGATAAAAAATAAATGGAAGAAGAAGTGACATTTGTTAATATTTTAAAATATTTTCTCATTTATAATAAATATACAACCTTATTAATATATTTCATTTCAGCGAATTATTTTGTGTTATTATATAAAATTATTCGCCGGTACAATTCGTCCATTCAATCATGAATAGGTTCGTTTTATTTTTCGATTCGATATATTTAACCTAGCTTAAATATATATGATTACGACGTATGAGAATGACAAAAAGCGTGACTAATATATTTTAAATGTGAGAAAAAATATTATATTGAATATCCCATATTTAAAAAAAAAAAAACAGGGTTGGCTCACTCTTAGATATAATTTAATGAATGTGTTCAAATGTTTGAAATATTTAGAAACTTAGTAATATAAATATATGTAATATCTTGGGACCTCTGGGACCAGTGTTACCTGATTCTAAACGAACCTCGATTTCAACTCTAACGTGCAGTCGGGGTGGAAGGCGACACAGCTGGGCCAAAGGTGAAATAAACAAACAGAGATTCCACTAAGAAGCGTCTGAACGTCAAGAAGGAATAGGACGAGGAGATTTCTGGCAGGAAAGGGTTCAGTTACCACTTATAGAAGCGTCCGGCGGACTGGGGCTGAAACAAAGGTTGGCTAAGGACTGGCTAACTGAGGCTCGGGGCCTCCTTTTATAGCTTAGCTAGGTCTGAACAGGTCACTGCCCTTTTCTGACGTAAACAGGGGGGGGGGGGAGGAAGTTATATTATCCAGGAGGGCCAGGACCTCGTAAAAGTTGGACTGGGTTTGCTAGGCCTACTCTCCTATTCTCACCTAAGCCTGATTAGTTTTAACCTTAATTTTCTCCTGTTAGTCTCCATTCCTTCTATCTGTACAGTGCTATATTTTATTAGATTCTTACGCGGTACAGATTGATGTTACTTGAGGCTCTCTAATTGCAGTAAATAACAAGTTATATACAGTCACGTGGTGGAACATGTGGTAGTAGATATCTGGACTATTTACAACAATTCCATGGTCTTAAATCATCACATATATAAATATACACACTCTATATATGTGTGGCTATATCCGATCTGGATAATTGCGCGTGAAACTATTTACAATAATTCATATTGTAGTAGAGTAGGTAACAGAATTATCAAAAAGAAAATAAACAACTAAAAAATAGCATTGAATAGACATATCCATTTAAAAATAAGCAACAACATAAGCAGATAGAAGAAATCGCAAGGTAGTTATTTACAGTATGTTGAGCAATGATGGAAGTTGATTTAATAAATTGTCTGTAATAATTAGTATCGTGGAGAGAGAATGTTGATCAAGTTGATCTATTTACAATGAGTTATATTCTAAAGTAAAATATTAATTATTCACATTGATGTAACTCAAGTCACATAGTAGTGTAGTTCCTCAAGCTGCATGAAGCAGTCTATTTATGATAAAAAAAAGTCTGCAGAACCTACTAAATTTCGTATATCTTTTTTCCCTGTCATAAACTATTTGACCCAGATAGGTTATTTCCATCTTGCTCTGCTGTCTTAGGTTTGACACCAGTGGGCATGAGTTCAGAATATGTTCGGGGTTTTCTTCTTCCGCTCCACAAGAGCATCTGGGCGAATCTAATTTTCTAATTCTGAAGAGATATGATTTGAATTTACCATGACCCGTAAGGAATTGAACATTGTAGAAATTGTGTTTGACAAAACTTGGTATTTTAGAAGATATGAAGAAACCTTTGAAATATTTTTTGGATTATTCATAGTATTCCTGTATTTATTTTTTTATTATGGGCGAGTTAAAACCATAATGCACAATATACAATAAATAGTAAATCCTTAATTTTATAGATTTCTCATAGTCCTCATTCATAAAAAGAAAACATGAATAATATTTTTAAAAAATTACGAAAATCATGAAATTAATATTTAATTCTTCCACAAAGTTTATATTGGTAATTATTATATATAAATCACACACATCAATTTGACATTTTCCTGGAGCATAAAATATTTAAAATGATATTTTTAAGAAAGAGAGAGAGAGAGAATGGAAAAATAATATCTATGAATATTTTTATCGCTAGCTTTATGATATAATTATTACTATATATTTATTTAAAATAAAATAAAATAACTTTCAAATAAATAAAAAAATAGATTCGTAATGGATTTCGAAATAAAAGTTCAGAATTTCTAAAATAGTTTCCAATCTGAAAACTAGATGGCAGTATGTGTCTATAGAGGTGGAAGTTTATCGTTTAAGAATAATTATTAATGATATTTACTTTTTTACATTTTTATTATATTATTTGATGGGGAATATAAAGTTCAAATATAAAAACATACGTATAATATTATAAAATAACATAATTATGATGAAATAAATCTACAACTCTTATTATAAATTTTATATAGCATATAAATAATTCTAACCTGCAGAAATAATTTTTAAAACATAAATACATGGTGGTCCAGAGGGGGGACACGAAAACTATTATATTTTCTTTAAAATTAAAAGGCAAACTAGAATAAAAAATATAAGTATTTTATTCTAGATTTTCTTATAATTTTTAAGAAATAAAATTAAGTTTTCAGGACCTTTGGGCCACCCTGTAGTTCAACTTCGTTATAGATGGGGGTTTTCTTGGCTATAAGAGAAATACGTATAAATATAAAAACGTAATACATCAGAGAATTCAAACCGGCCAATCAGCAGCTCTAAAATGACAGCCAGTCTTGGTCTCTATTTTCTGATGTTCTACCATAATGGAGAGGGGTCAAGCCCTCCCAATGAATTTATTTCATAGCAGTAAGGACATGAGATGTTTGTATTGTATATAAAATTAACATTTGTGTTTATATCTTTTCATTTTATATATATAGATGGCGCGCTATTGCTTTTTTTTTTGCTTATCCCTAGTGCACGTGGTACAGACCATGATAATCATGCAGGGTAGAAGTAGGCGACTGCTTTTACTGTAAGTGCACCACATGTCTACACAGTTAAAAAGAGTTCGAATTTGCACTTACAAATGTGCCAGAGTTCCGTTTGGTTACTTGCACTCGCTGGTGGGGTTGGACTTTTGCAAGAATCGCGGGCCATTGAAGCATTTTTTTTTTTAATCAGAAAAAAGTGCCCAATGCGGGAATCGAACCCGGGTCGTAGCGGTCGAAAGTCAACGGTTTAGACCATCCTTCCACCGACCCCCTACGTTATTGCTTTTTATAAATGTTAATGCATGGGATATTATGACCATAAAAGCATATACATTTTAATGTTTTATATGATAAAGGAACATTAGCAGGTCACAGATGCGGTGGAATATTTCAAGAATAATATAAACTAAAAATGTGTCGATGTGAGAAAATCGAACTGCAACATTTAGAACATTATATAAAACAGACTTAGATCAGTTACATATCTTCATAATACAAAGAATAAATCAGTCTGGGAGAAAGTTGATTCACATATATAAATATGGACATTTAGCCTGGAGGAAATTGATCTAAAGAGACAAGGGTCGCCTCTCCCGTCAAATAGATGGCGTCTGGGTTTAGACGTCTATTTTGACGGGAGTGGCGACCCTTGTGGCTTTAGATATATAAATATGTGAAAAATAGTACGAAAGTAAATTTGTACTTGGATCACGTAGATAAATTATGAAAAAAGTCATTTCCTAATATTCCGATAGATGGCGCAAACCATCAGCAACCTTCATTTGCACGATCAGTAAATGCCCTTTTTCTTAATATATATGAATATATATGAATATATATATATATATTTATTTAAAGAGACAAAGGTCGCCTCTTCCGTCAAAATAGACGTCAAAACTAGACGCCATCTATTGACCGTCACCGCAAACTAGCGGTCTCGGGTCGGTGACAAAGCCACAACACCAGCTTTGGCGAACTGAAAAGCGTCCACCTTTTTGACGTCTATTTTAACGGGAGAGGCGACCTTTGTCTCTTTAAATCAAAATCCTCCCGGCAAAATTTCCATCTATATTTTAGTCATAGATTTGGCCCAGCCACTTTGACAGCTAAACACATCTTTGGCAGATTGTCAAGATTCCATTAGATCCCGTGTGGATCTCATGGAATAAAGTCCGCCCTAGACTGACGAGGGCCATTAGCCCGAAACCATGGTCTCTAGGTGGACGCTTTTCAGTTTGCCAAAGCTGGTGTTGTGGCTTTGTCACCGACCCGAGACCGCTAGTTTGAGGTGACGGTCAATAGATGGCGTCTAGTTTTGACGTCTATTTTGACGGGAGAGGCGACCTTTGTCTCTTTAAGTGTGTAGTCACATGTGCTTCAGGAGATGCCTTCTTTATTTTTAATATCAACACCTGACCCACTTATATATATTACCTTTAAAAGTACAAATAGAATATGGCAAAAATAATAATAACAGAGTAAAATGGTTACTGCATCTGGGCTAAATACTCATTTTGCCTTTTGTATCTATTTTAGAACCAATCGCTACGGCGTGAGCTTTCTAGAAGGTGGAGTCAAGAGACTTGACGTCATATAAATGAACCTCCTTCTATCCCACCATAGAGATAGGTGTCGCCATCTATATTCTTTTACCTTACTTATCGAACAGCCCTTGCCTATATATTGTTAATATTATAATAATCCCTTCGGTAAAATTAAAAGGCATTTTGCTGAGGGTAGAGTTTATTTTTTCGAGTTTTGTCGAAACGTTGAGATATAAAAAATATTTACTGGCCGAAGTATCTTTATTTTGAAGAACTATTAATGCCGGCCAGGTAGCCTCTATCTTTACGATATTTATCTTGACAAAAAATGGGAATATTTTAAACTAAGCGCCATTTATACAAATATATAAAGCTGATTTTGATGGAGAAAGGTATTTATGTACGAAGAAACACTGTTTTTTTAATAAATGCGCTCATTCTAACAATATAAAGTAAAACCTCGCTCTAGCGAACTTCAAGAGACTAAACTTTTGAATTACTATATCCATGGGTCAATATATGTTATAACTAATATTAAGGATTGCTTTAATCTTGTCATAATGGAAAATTTTGCTATATCCTCTATATTCTCGGTCTGTGTCAGCAAAGAATCACTCTTTTGGAATTCTTTCCAGGTCGTTATAAGATAAGTTTCAATATATTACCTGTTTGATTTCTTCTCAATTGTGACAGGTTCAAAGTAGAAATCCTATCAATGAATGACGATAATGCTAGCTTAGGTAAATTTGAAAAAAAGCAACAACGATCTTTTGTTTATCATTCATAGTTTGTTCTTGTCTTAAATAAAGTTCTGTTACATCCCTAAGTTTGTCTTTCCCAATTTTCCACGTTGAAATATATAAGAATTTAGGCTAAGGCCGAGGTTATACCGAGGTTGATATCTGTTCAAATTCACAAATGGTAAAACGTTAGGGGATTATAACTTATCTATATCTGTTTTATTTACGTATAAAAAATAAGGTAAATGAATTACTTCATTGTATTTTAAAAGAGAAAGGTACCTTTTATCGCACAGTGTATGCCCTCTTTCTAATAAATTTCAATATACTCGGTAGGATCAAAAGGTTTCCGAACTTTAAAAAAATAAATATGAAACAACTTTTAAAAAATGCAAAATCAATTTTACTGTAAAAAACAAAGCCTAAACTATAATTTAATTTAGTAACGCCAGTAAATGCGCATGTGTAGTTTTTATTTTAGGCATATATTTGTTGTAATTATTTAGCTCGCGTCGGTTTCTGCAATATCATCATTTGAGCAAAGGGCGAATATTAAATTTTGTGTAATATTAAAATGGTCTTTCACAGAGACATTAGCCTTAATAAATAAGGCTTATGAAGACGAAAAATTGTCACAAACGCAAGTTTATTTCTGCTATAAACGTTTCAAAGATGACCGTAAGAACATCGCAGATGATTCAAGGTCGGGTCGGCCAATGACGTCAACTACGGATCGCAATATTTACTATTAATAATATATCAGAAATACTGGGAATTTAGTATGGTAGTTACCAAAAAATATTATTGGTGAACATTTGAACATGAAATACTTTGTGGTTATTTTGTCCCACAAAATTTAACAGATCAACAAAGAGAAATCAGATTATTAATTTGGAAATATTTAATTGAAACTGCAAATAATGATTCTGAATTTTAAAAAACAATAATAACTGGTGATGAAACACTCTAATGGCACACACCAAGTTCGCTTAGGAAGAATAAAGTTCGCCTTGATAAGTCCAGAAGAAAAGTAATGCTTGTAGTGTTTTTAGATTATCAATGACTTGTCTATTATGAATATGTTAAATAGGGGTTACTATTAATAAACAGGCAAACAAATAAATACGTGTGCACCTTCGTGATGCGATAAGAAGAAAAGAAACCAACTCTTTAAATCAAAACAGTGGGAATTGCTACTTGATATTGCCCCTGCTCATAGAGCCATTATTGTTCAAGACTATTTAGCCAAACACTCTGTATTTGCCTTGCCGCATCCTCTTTCCTGATATCGCCCCATGTGATTTCGTGTTTTTTCCAAAAATTAAAATGACTTTAAAAGGGAGGCGCTTTTCATCGTCATCAGAAGTAATTGAAAATGTGATGTTAGAGCTAAACAAGCTTAGAAAAACTGACTTTGAACTAGCATTTCAGCAGCTTTATTCACGCTGGAAAAAAATGTTCAGATAACCAAGGCTCCTTTATTGAAATATTTGATGTTTAAATTACTATACTATGAATAAATAATTAATTTTAGAAAAGGTTCGGGAACTTTTTGGTCCTACCTTGTATAAAATAGATTGCGGTATATAGTGTCCTCCAAAGGTTTATATGATTTATAATAAGACGTATTTTGAATTTATTTTAAAATGTATATTCAGAGCGATGATTTTAGAGCACTAAATTCATTATTTCCAAAGGCCGAGGGTTTCTCTTTTTTAAACATTTGTTCACGATTAGGATGCATGCCTCTGCAATGCTGCTTAAGGACTACCGTATAAATAGAGGAAAATCGATATTCTTAGGAACTACATAAAATTCATAGAATCCGGTACAAGGAAAATCTAACAACAGCCTACTTCGGCCACATTGCAGAGATGTGCATCGGATTCGTGAATATTCGCTTGAAAATGAGAAAATTTTAGCCTCACGATTTGAATGCATGCCTCAGCATTGCTGCCAAAGGACTACAGTATAAATATTAAAATACAGATATATTTAAGGGATACATACTATTTATAGAGTCCGGTCCCAAATATCTAGCAACAGACTATTTCGGTCACATTGCACAGAGATGTGCATTCAAATCTTATATAATCGCTTTAAAAATAAGTTCTTTCGGCATCTCAAAATATTGCGTTTATAGTCCTCTAAATATACTTTCCAATTGAATTAAAGAATGTCTTATTATATATGGATTATGAAATATATGTATTTAAACATTTCTATTAAAAATTCAGGGAGAGTTTTATTGAAGCAGTTAAAAAGAAGGACAACAAGGAAACAATCCATCCAACCAGATCAAGTGTAAGAACTGGGGGGCAATCGTTCAAATTCAACAGCTACACTGATGGATTGCAGGGTGGCCGACCCAATTATCCTGAATGAGAGATGAGATAGATTCTTTATTTAACAATAGAGAAATTACATTCGACAACATCTCCCCAACACATTTACACACAAACATCTCATATACCTACATTTGGAGATCGAATTAAGATAAATCTAGTGCTTTCAAACTAGTTAAATTTTATTTGAGCATTATCTGAAAATATTTTGCTTTTTTTTCAAAATTCACGTTGAAATTTCATTTAAGGTATTAGTTTTGCTTGAATCATCAATAATTCGCTACCGGTAGCTAGAAAAATTATAAACCACGCATTTATATTTACACGTTGGAAATTTGCTAATAGAAAAATAGAATAATATTTGAATATATTTATGCATATACTTATAGCTAGTATTCGCTATAACGAAACTGAATGTAATTGATCTTTTAGTTCCCTATATAGCCATGCTTATAGCATAGGCCATAATCTCTAATAGGGATATTTCGTTATATGGGAAGGTTCGATATTTATCCGTTTCGTTTTAACGATATCTTACAGTTTATATTCAGACGGCCGTATGCAAGCGAAAAAAATCGACCATAATTTAATATTACAAATTTAAAAAATGTTGGAGAAAGATATATATTTAATATTCAAATAACATTCTTAAGTGATATTTAGGACGTGTTATTTATAATTAGATATTGATTTATAAGGTAATCCAAAATCTACTGTTTATTTAGAAGGGTAAAGAAATCTAGTACGCCATGTATTTAGTAAAAATGGCTTTAATTTATTCAACTCTATCGTTGAGAGGTTGTAGGTTTTAGGTATTATAATTCTTTTATCATAATCTATTGTTATGAAAGGTAAATTTATATTACTGGTTATTCAAATGCTACCGTCGAAAAAAAAGCAAATAAATTGTAATTGATTAAGCATATACTGTGAATTATAAGTTAATAAAATTTCAAGAAATTTGGTGTTGTGGATCCTGGTAATCATTTCTCTGAATACCACTTCGAACAGCAATAAGAGCAGTTAAAGACATTGCGTAAAACAGAGATTGGATGGTATTTACAGATACAAATTTTCAAGGAGCTCTTTCTTTAACACTATTTACAGCTGTGTGGCGAAAAACTAGTCGCTCGGAGAATTTTTACCAGACGCTTTCTATCGGTGACAGATCAGGATAACATACTGGCCAGGGAGGCAGTAGAACATTTATTGTAAGTAGAAAGGTTTGTACAAAGCCCTACAATATGCGGTCGTGCATTTATTCTGATGAAACGTTAGCGTTTTTCAGGCCTCAAATAAATAGTACTACCACGGGCCTAAAAACATCAGAAATGAAACGAGACTGTTTAAGGTACCTGAAATTCGAACAATAGGTAACCTAGGCGTATATCCATTGGCGCCTCTTACAATCACTCCACGTGATGGGCCCAGTACGACAATGTCGAAAGCGTGCTGGTAATGTCTTTCTCCATGATGGCGATAAACACAGATATGTGACCATCATAGTTTTGTAAATCAAACCTTTCGTCTGAAAAAACAAAGTCACCCTATCTTTACGTTAGGATTCGTTGTTGATCACACAATAGAAAGCAGTTTATGGTGTAACGATAAGGGTATCCAAAGCCATGGTCGCCGAGATGACAGTCTATTCTTCTACAAACGTAGTAGAACTGTTCGTGCAGACACATTTTGACATGCAAACGATTATATTTCTTGACTCGGGGATCTTGACACATGTACGATTTATTAAGGTAATGCAAGAAACATACGATGTGTAACGATAAACCACAATCCCAGTAGGCTAAAATTCCACTTCTATAAAACTCAGAAACGTGCTGGTAAGCATTTCTCCTTTTTACACGAAGTGTCATGACAACTTTTTACAATGAAGCAATGTTTGAAATTTAAATTCTGTAGGAGAATATTCCTGTAAATCTCTTCTTTTCAACACATTGTAGGTGTCGCTACTGCGACTTATCTTTTTCAGTAATGCATTGAAAATCTAATAATTTACATATTACAGAATAGTCCAATTAGGTAAATTCAGCATCTGTAGTGTTTCGTCTTCTCTGTGTAGCAATTAAATAGCCCGTAGTGTATTTTCCAAGAAACTATATAATCAAATAAAATTTAAAAGGCCAAATAAAAATATTAAAACACTATTTGGAGTAGCATTATCTTATATATATTACATTCCAGAGAACTATTTAGAGAGAAAAATGTGAGATTCTCATTAGCCGGATGTCAGAAAATTTTATTTCAAAAATTGAATAAAGATTTTTACTACTGATAATAGCGTTAAGGTGACATTTTCTCATTCAGGTAGAATTAAATAATCCTAATGAGGAAATATATTACTTTTAACCTTATAAAAATATTTTTTATAACATTAGAGCCTGAACTGAATAAATTAATATTATGTAGCAAAATCCACGAATAATTTTATTAAGTACATAAAGGTTTTCTCTACGAACTTGCTGAAAAGATTTTAATATTTAATTGGGAGATATCGGCAGATAAAAATTTAATATTCTCAATTGAATTTCCATAAGTCACTATTCATAAAATCATTACAATATATATATATATATATTTGCCTTATTCTGTCTGTTTGTCTGTATGTCTGAAGCTCACGGATAGAATGCGCGCCCATTGGCTGCCAGCGAACACGTGGCCACCCTGCCCCCCTCTAGACAACCCTGTCATCAGCTGTGCGATACATACACCTGTCTATAGCGGCCACTCTAGACAACCCTGTTATCACCAGTGTGATACATCCACTTGTCTACACAGACCACCCTGTCTATAGCGGTCACCTTAGGCAACCCTGTTATCATCAGTGTGTTACATACACCTGTCTAAACAGACCACCCTGTCTATAGCGGTCACCTTAGGCAACCCTGTTATCAGCAGTGTGATACATCCACCTGTCTATACAGACCACCCTGTCTATAGCGACCACTCTAGACAACCCTGTTATCAGCTGTGTGATACATCCACCTGTCTACACAGACCACCCTGTCTATAGCGGTCACGTTAGGCAACCCTGTTATCATCATTGTGTTACATTCACCTGTCTATACAGACCACCCTGTCTATAGCGGTCACCTTAGGCAACCCTGTTATCAGCAGTGTGATACATCCACCTGTCTATACAGACCACCCTGTCTATAGCGGCCACTCTAGGCAACCCTGTTGTCAGCTGTGTGATATATCCACCTGTCTACAAAGACCACCCTGTCTATAGCGACCACTCTAGACAACCCTGTTATCAGCTGTGTGATACATCCACCTGTCTACACAGACCAACCTGTCTATAGCGGTCACCTTAGGCAACCCTGTTATCAGCAGTGTGATACATCCACCTGTCTATACAGACCACCCTGTCTATAGCGACCACTCTAGACAACCCTGTTATCAGCTGTGTGATACATCCACCTGTCTATACAGACCACCCTGTCTATAGCGGTCACCTTAGGCGACCCTGTTATCAGCAGTGTGATACATCCACCTGTCTATACAGACCGCCCTGTCTATAGCGACCACTCTAGACAACCCTGTTATCAGCTGCCTGTCTATACAGACCACCCTGTCTATAGCGGTCACCTTAGGCAACCCTGTTATCATCAGTGTGTTACATTCACCTGTCTATACAGACCACCCTGTCTATAGCGGTCACCTTAGGCGACCCTGTTATCAGCAGTGTGATACATCCACCTGTCTATACAGACCACCCTGTCTATAGCGACCACTCTAGACAACCCTGTTATCAGCTGTGTGATACATCCACCTGTCTATACAGACCGCCCTGTCAATAGCGACCACCCAAGACAACGTTTTTAAAATATATTCGCACTCGGGTAAACCCCGGGCGTTGCCCGGGCCATTCGTCTAGTTACAATATATTATATTGGATAGGTTATTTCATCTAGTGTGCAGTTTTCAAGTTATACGTAATATAGGAATTTAGGAAACTTCTGGACATGAAAATCTAATAATTCAGAAGTAAATATATATAATTTTCAAGAAAATGAATTGGCCCAATATTGGCCCAACGTTTAGTGATTTTGTTCCACTAGATGGCACTCTGCAATCTAAAATGCTCATGCGAGAAGTTAGTATACACCTTTTTATTTTTAATATCAATACCTGACCTTTTTATATAGTTAATGGAAACTTAGTGTTAAGAAAGACGTCGTTAACATTTGTTTCTTCAATGTAGCTAATAAAAACGGATCACGTTGCAACCAAAGACGTTATTTAAATGATCGAAAAGACACTAATTGGAATAAAAAAGTCATATCTGGAGAATGGGTAGGGTTTACGGGCATATAATGGAAATGAAACACCAATCCATGAAGTGAAAATGAGATTAGCAAAATCAACAAATCATCTTGTGTATATATTCTTTGACTTGAAAGGAAATGTATACTAATATACTCTTAGTAAATGGCAATAAAAAGCAGAAAGGGTTCAACAAAATACTGAGATTTTCACCTGAATCGTTCGGTGTTAAAATAAAAAAATGTAAACAACAAATATTTGGCTTATTCATCAAGCCAATGACTGGGCATACACCACTACGTATACTGGCTTTTCTTAGCCCAAATGTAGAATCTAAATACTTAGACATCCGTCAAATTATCCAAAAACAGCGTTATAAACAATTTCACCATTAAACAAAAAAGGAAAACCTTTATAGGTATATTTGACTTGAAGATAACATAATAGACGAAAGGCTAAATAAGAACATCCAAAAAAACGTTATTTTGAATGTCTTGTGTCTTTATATAAAAAATATGGAATCTATAGATAGTTTTATATATGAATAATTAAAAAAATGCTTATTTTGGATTTATTAAGAGTTTTTATTTATTAAATATTTCGAAGGACCAATCGTTAACCTTTTAAGAGGTTTTTTGTTTTGAAACACACAGTATGTTGGGCGCTTCAGGTTAGCCACCTACTGTTTGCTTCAAAGCAAAAAACTGTGTAAAAGATGGACGATTGTTCCATCGAAATATTGGATCAATTAAAAACTCTTAAAATATTCAAAATAATACTTATTTTAAAAATATATATATTATGTTATGATGCATTAGCGCGCCATCTGTTCTCAAAATTGGAAACTATTATAGACGTGTATGATTCTTTTTAAAAATTAACAATTTCTACTGACCTTAATTCAATGGAAACATTTCTATTCTATATGCCATTGATGAATCAGGCTCTCCCATATATTTTTTCATTGCAGTAAGGGCAGTATAAATTGTTTAATTTTTTAAAAGAATCATACGCGTCTATAGTAGTTTCCATTTTTTATATATATTAGGTATTGCTCTATATTCTTAATAAATGATTATATAATAAAATACTAATAAATTATATTACATAATATTTCATACATTTCCGCGAATCAATATATCATGCCTTGTATATTTAAAGATGTAGAAAGTCTAGAGAAATAAACGAGCTAATTGAATGGAAACAAGATAGAGATTGAAATAGAAACAATATAAGGAGAGGGATCAGTTAATTGCTTTAACTTGTTACAAATTAGAATCTAGGCAGGGTGACCAAGCGACGACACCGATCTGTAAACAGAGATCCAACGTATTTATCTTAGATTTGCTATCGACGTTGCCAAATGGCCTTTTGTCGTGACTCTGTACCCACGACATCTTCTGCCCACAATAATCTCCTTTCAATCTTTTATCCCTTATCAAATTCTTCTAAATAATAATATCTATTATAATTCCATATCATATTATCTCTTCTTTAGATTATAGGCTAATTTGTTTATTTTTATGTAAATTATTTATAAAATTGTATTCTTATTTCCAAATTTTGTTTTTCTCTTTATGAGTGTTTAATTAAAATTTGTTAATTACCGAGATGTTTTCATAGTAAGTCCTTTTTATAATTGTATCAAATATATATCGTAGAATGTCGTGAATGACCAAATATATTTTACACAATTATGGGCTAGAAAAAATCAAATGGTACCACTATATTCGAATATCTATATAAAAATTTTAATTCGGTATTTTTTGGGCTGACTATAGAGATTTAATTTGTTTTTTTTTTAAATATATATTATGAATAAAAAGATTTTCTGTTGATTTTTTATTATTAGAGTTATATAGAATTATTATTTGATGCTGATTATTTTGAGATTAAAGAATATTGTTGAGCATTTCCTTGATCATGAAATCCATGAGTATGTGATATTTTTCTGTAGACGTGGTAATAATTAAATAATAATTATAAAAATAGTTACCAAAAATAGCCTTAATTGACCTAAAGGAAAACATAAAAAACATAATTTGATAAAAGTACTGCCTGTCTTAAGGCAAGTAGAACAAGGAAAAAAATATTATTTACATAATTACAAAGGTTTTAGCCGGCCATCGGGAAACAACAACAACAAGTTTTTATAGGGAAAGCGTCCTCTCGATTTAACAGAGTATTTTAATATATGAAATATAATTCTAAATAAAATAATATATTTTTATAACATATATATTCAACAATTTAATTTTTGAACGAATCTTTTCGTCCTTTTAATGGAATAAAAATTTGTTCTCAACATTTTCACATCTATAAATAAAAACTTCAATAGAAGGGCGAAATTTATCCTCATGATCTTTCAAAATAATTTATATTATTATTATTTCTCTCTCATTCTAAAAGCTGTTATCAACATGAAACGAATTTTTAATAAGTAACTTATTTCGGGAAGATAGTTCGATGTCTCATATTCAAAACTTTACAGAAATTTTCCAAACACTTCAAAGAAGATATTTAAAGTTCCATAAAGTATGGACTAGTTGGCATAGAGGCAACAATGATCGTTGTGATGGATGAAAACCATACGAAAGAATGCAGCGAAAATTCCAAGTCGAGCCGAATTAATGGGAAATATTTCAAATGAGAACAAGTTTTCGGTCAATATTTGACGCTAGCTTTGGTGATATCCAGAGTGCAACACACCACCAAATGATAAGCCGTTATGGAATGAATGGGACTAAAACACTTACAAACATATAAATATCTTGAAAAAATGAATCAATGTTGTCTGGCTCTAACCAGGAATTCTGACCTAAACCTATTTGAAATACAGACCTGAGATCACTTCGTGGAGTATATTAAGATCATGTAAATTGAAAGAAAAAAAAAAGGTTTTGGGAAAATACTTTCAGAATAGCGAAAAAATTTCTCCTATTAAATCATATTTATAAATTTTGTTGAAACGTTGATAAAATATATCTGGGACCGAAGTGTTTTTGTAAAAGAAATATGGATTCCAGCCGAGCAACCTCGTTCTTCAAGAAGATCCTTAGTTTACCTCCATCTGAAGCAAGCCAAGTGAAAATCAAAAGGTTATCTTTAAATTTCTCTTTAAAAAAAGCTTTTATTAGAGATCAAAATTACATAGCTGAGCCTTGCGTGACCTTGAAATATTCCGGATAAATTTTATTTTTTGAATTTAAACATCTATATTTATAAAAGAAAATGGATAAAATACTTCGATTCTAATTAAATAACGATAATTTCCTTCGACATTGCAAGTTGCAACCTACCCTACATTCTCGAAGTAGACAGCATTTAAGCTTTGAAGGCTTACAATGAGTTGGCCCCAATACATAAAATCGTTTGAAGATTATAAAAGGAATAATTTCGTTCCAAGTTTGACTATCGCTAAAGATATTCAATTTACCAATTTACCAGAGATCGGTGACAATTTTCAACTTGTTATGGTTTGTTGAAAAAATAACTAGCCCCAAATAATTTAAGCGGCAACGGTACATATATAAATGCTAGCTATTAAATTCTCCAACCACTGCTGTTGCTAGAAATTTGCAAAAGGTATTGATTTTTAATTCAATATGCCCTATATATTCTCAATAGCTGAAATTTTGTAGTTCGAATCAAACGCAAGTATTAGATATCTAATCAATGATTGGTATAGTTCTAAAGAAGATGGGTTCCCTTCTGCCCAATAATCGAAATCGAAAATTATATAGGATGAACAACGTCTTGTTAATAACAAACTTATTTCTTAAGCACGTCAAATGATCCCATTTTAAGACCCAATATGTCTTATATTTTTCATAGCATTTCAATTTTAAAATTTGCTCATTTTTAGTATATCAAACAGAATCTGAGCCTATTCCATCTAAACAACAAGCATATATCGACTGTGGAGAAATAATGTACTCTATAAAAATATCTTATCAACTTATCAGGCAATAATAATCAAGTATGAGGTCTCTATTAGCGCAAAATGTTCGACAGTCTCTGTAATAACATGGATAAGAATATTCAGCTCTCCATCAGAGTGGACGATATGATTTTGTCTACATCTTAACGCAGGTGATCATCATTCGAAAATAGAATCTGTACTATATAAATGGCAACATTTCTATTCGCAACATTCAACTAGACAATTTCTTTAATCAACTCTCATCTCTCGAGATTCGAACAAATGGGCTCGCACAACTCTGACACTAACTCTAAGAAACCCAATAATATTTTCGACTCGCCTACCAACGAATTCCGTTAGGAAAGCAAAGTAAACGGCAACCAGATTGGATCGATTGTATCTGTCATCAAGTCCTACCGACTCTGTCACTCGTTATTGGATTCTTTAGTACAAATATTTGGATCAGTTCGTATCTTTTTCAGATTGGAAAATCTACTTCCACCTTCAATCGCTAGTATGAATCGTTCAATGTCAGTCTAGAGAGAAACTGAATATATTTATAGGCTCTATCTTCATAAATATTTCAGATATTCTGATTACCGAATTTTAATTAGATGTATTAACATCAAATTATACTGGGGCAAGCCATTATGTCCCTTGCAGTCCAATATAATGCCGAATTATTATGAATCTTGAGCCTAAGATAATTCGTTCTTACTTAACTCGATATATTATTGATTACTATTGCAATTCAATGTTGAATAACACTCCAATTCCATTGCAGGAAATCATTTAATATGCTACAAAATTCAAACTACAATGTGGGATATTTTCTCCACTTTTAATTAGAACTTGGCAAGCACTTTATATTTTCTATAGTGCATCAGGGTTCAAAAATGAAAAGTATATTTTGAAGTGCCAACATGTTAAATGATCGCAAACCTCTATAAAACCACGAAAAATGAAATTTATAATAACATCTATCACCCACCAATTGAAAATTTTGCTAGATATACGAGGTGTGTTCAAAATGTATCGCGACCTTTGCGTTTTTTCAAAAATTCTTTATTTATTCATGAATACCTATTTTTTTCCCCTTTAAAGTAATCCCCATGAGATATTATACACTTGTGCCAACGGTTTTTCCAATCTTCGAAGCACTTCGAAAAATCATTTTTAAAAAATATTTTTCAGCTCCTCCTCCGATGCCGTCTTTATCTCGTCAAGCGTAGCGTAACGTCGTCCTTTCATGGGCCTCTTCAGTTTAGGGAACAAGAAAAAGTCACAGGGGGACATATCTGGGCAATACGGTGGCTGCGGCATCATCAGTGTGTTGTTTTTGGCCAAAAAGTCACGCACAAGCAACGATGTGTGAGCAGGGGCGTTATCGTGGTGCAAAAGCCAATTTTTGTTCTTCCACAAATCCGGGCGTTTCTGGCGGATTGCTTCGCGCAAATTGCGCATAACTTGCAGGTAATATTCATTATTGACCGTTCTACCCTGTGGCAAGAACTCATGATGAACCACGCCCCTGCAATCGAAGAAAACTGTCAGAAAAACTTTCCCATCGACCGAACTTGGCGCGCTTTTTTCGGTCTTGGTTCGTGCGGCAGCTTCCATTGAGATGATTGAGCTTTGGTTTCCACGTCATAACTTTAAACCCACGCTTCGTCACCAGTTATGACCCTCTGGAGCAAATTTGGGTCGTCGCGGACAGAGTCCAACATCTCATTAGAAATGTTCATGCGATGCTGTTTTTGGTCGCAATTGAGCAATTTTGGTACGAATTTCGCGGCGAGTCGTCTCATACCCAAATCATTGATAAAAATCGAATGGCACGAGCCAATCGATATGTTTAGGTCCTCAGCAACTTCTCTAACGGTGATTCGGCCAATATAATTTTCTCCACTTCATTAATTTTTTCGTCTGTTGTTGAAGTGCTCGGGCGTCCGGCACGCTCTTGTCGTTCACATCTTTTCGGCTTTCTGAGAAAATTCTGTACCACCGATAAACGTTGCTTCGGTCCTAGGTAGCTTCTCCGTATGCCACAGTTAACATTCGGAATGTATCCGCGCACTCAATTTCGTTTTTCACACAAAATTTGATACAGGTTCTTTGATCCATATTTTTAATAGGTAAAAATCGAAGACAATTCAAAACACCTGCAAGCAAAGCAGCTATCAACAATTAAGTGAACATTCAAAATGGCCGTGCTTGTCGGCATAAGTGAGAGACATGAGTACCAACATAAAGCCACAAAAAGATCGAAATTCGAATATTCGTAACCCGCAAAATTCAAAGGTCGCGGTACTCTTTGAACACACCTCGTAGCATTCCGTTTCACTTATTTATATATGGCTTTGCGTGTATCTTCAAATCATTTCAATCGTGCAGGACTATTCTTTATGCATGAAAGTAAAATGTGTTGTATTTCATAACCCTACTGTAGTCTAAAAATCTTTTTAATGCTCTCTATCATTCTAGAAAATATATCAAGTATTAACCAGCGTAGCACTAAATTTTTCTTTGAAAGCCCACGGTCTCAGAACTATGTCTCTTCAGGCAGAATGTCGTAATAAACACGGCTTCTACACTGACGAGGCCGCTAATGCATGCAAAGAAACAAAATAGCTTTCCAACTTAAAACTACAAAGTAATATTTTACGTCAAACATAATACGTCAAACCTGTTTCACATTCTTCACCATAGACCTTCTGCTTGTATTGCTTAGTGGAATAATTTTTATTAACGCAGGAGAGAACACCGTTAGGACCTAATTCAATAGAATCATATAATTTGCATTTCGCTTGTCGTGTTATTTAAATTCTGTAAAAGGCATATTCCTAATTTATCCTATATCTGCTCACGTTTTGTAAAAATAGGGTTCCGTTATTCCTCGAAAAATAAAGCGTTCAACAGGAAATTGATTAAAGTCTATCTGATTAGCCTAAGTATTATGAGTGAAAAGAAGTTGGGCTGCCTTATTCTAGGTAGCGGTTCACTAACTGCCAAACCTATGATATTTGACACTGTGCTATGTGGATGCAGAAACCTCCTGTCCAGGTTCTTAGAGAGCATCGATTGGGAATTGCCTCCACGCCCACTCATTTTTTAAACCGCGGGTTCAACGAACACTTTTCAGCTCTCTTGAATATTTTTTTTCTATAAAAATATAATAGTAAATTGATAATATTTTAGGACCTCTTCTTTTGTAATTCTCCTATTCACGCGTAATTATTTGATGATTCTCATTTCCTCGTTAGATTTGTTGGTTTCAGAAATAAAATTACCCTCAACATATCATGTATACAATCTCTTAATACGTTTAAAAGCAATGCTTAATATTTCATGAAATCGTCTCTCTTCATCTGAAAGCTATGTGAAGGGTATTAACATCGAGCTAGTTCTGAACATACTGCTTCATCCAAATTGCCGGGGTTTCTCACCCCCAAGAAAATTGTACGGGGTCCCGGGACCGGTCATTCCCGTATAGTCATAATCGCTGTTTATTTTATCTTATTTACTTTTATTGAATGGATGGGTGACATATAGATGTAGATAGTTGCCTAGTGCTTAGAAAATCTGCCATCATAGTTTATTGATAGACAATTTTCAGGTAAGATATTAATCTATAAATTATAAAGCCACCTATATCATCAATGCACTTGGACTGGAAAGAGCCATTGCCCGAAATCATGATCTCCAGGTAGAAGCTCATAGTTTTTCAAATCTAGTCTTATTCTTTCGCTTATAGAGATGGCCGACAGTTAATGCATATTTATTGCCAATTTTAGATTAGTCACTTATAATATTTAGTACAAATCACTTCAAATATATAATCTATATATTAATATATTAAATAGGTATAATCAGCTATAATTTATCCGTATTATTATCCTATCTAATAACACGGTATATATCATTATGAAAAATAACTCATTTAGAAATAATTACGTTGAGAGCGAGAGAGAGAGGAAGGAATAGTAAAAATAATGTCTTCATTTCCGTACACACAATGATAATTAATATTTCTTAAGTAACTACTAATCAATTAATATTATTCTGAGACGTAATTAGAATGTATATATGTAATATAGTTTATAGAAAACAAAATTTAGGATATTGAGGGCGTAAAAAAGTAACAATTACGTAAACAATCTTTCAAATCTTATTATATTAATATCCCCTTGGTAAGTTTAGCTACTTTTAAGATAATTTGATAAAAAGAGAGAGTTGAGAAAGTATACGGAATTATTCACTTTCGAAACATCAAAATAAAACATTAAATATAATTAGCAGGCGTTGAGTGAAAATGTTTTCCTCTTCAGAATATATTTATATATATATGACGTACATTAGTAATTGGTTGTGACTTATAATATTCGCATATCGTATTATAAATGATTTGATAATGCGTATCCATTTGTGAGTTCTTGGATTACATAATCCAATTTGATAGCGTATGGGCGTAGAAAGGGAAAGTATTTCTGGAAATAGCACTTTGGCATATTGTTGTTTCAAAATAATAAAAGAATATTGTAAAACCTAATTAAATATAGAGCATAATTTTAAAACATATACCATTTAATTTAGGCAACAACTATTATTCTAAGAATCGAAATTCGCTTTTATTTATTAAAAAATAATTTAAAATATGAAGCGGGTTCGTCTCATACCGTTTGGATAAACATATAGTGTTGATGGTTTAAGATATTTTTAATCCTGGTATTATTATTGAAGTGATATATAGCAAAATAAAATTATAATAATATAGTAATATATAATAATGTTAATAAAATAATTTTTCTGTTCACAAATGCAGTTGCACAAGTGGCTGGTAGTTTTCTCGTTGGTTGTTCATGGGAGGCTTGATTAGCTCGGAACAAGTTATCAGATAATTCACATCGGTTTCGCTGAGAGTGAATTGAACTTTACTTTTCGCAAAATCAAAGAAATACATAACCTTTTAGAATTTCAGAATCTCCATCTAATATTTGTAATATTTTATATAAATTTTATTAATAAAGAATTGCGAAGACGTTAAGACGATAAGATAAATATTTTGAAAAAAAATATTGATATATTAATTATTTCTTTAAAACATAAATCTAGAACTACAGTGTGCAATATTTGCTATAATGATTATTATGATGCATTGACGCGTCATCTTTTATAAAAAAATGTTAACTATTTTCGACATGCATGGTTATTTTTAAGAATAAATCAATTGAGAATATATGTTGAATATATTAATTACATCAATGTGTTTTTTTGTATCACAGTTCGAAAGACATATTTATCAAAACTATATTACTTTTTTAACTCTATATTCGTATTGTGTGAATTTTCACAATTTCGTATATGATTCCCGCTAAGAAGTCCCAGGAAGATGGATCTAAGAAGGACAAGAAAAAAAAGGTTATGCGTGAAAATGAAATCCATAAATTTACTTCAGCATAAAATATATTGTCCATGTCCTGTTCCAAAATTCATCATAATCCATCTATCCTCTCAAGATTTATGGAAGAAGAAACAACCAACCAACTCCACATATACTAGAGTTGTCCCATAAATATCTGACTAAAGCTACAACCTTATACTATATATGAATACAATAGAACCTCCCTGTAGAAGACACCTGATTGCAGAGCCAAATTCTCCTTTAGGGAGAGGTGTCATTACCGGAGAGTTTCTGAATTTTAAAAATGATTTTTTTGAGAATATATATATATGAAACCTGTTCATTATAGGGAGGTGTCCTCTAGCGCGTTGGTCCTCTCATTGAGGTTCTACTATATATAATTTTAAACACAGTTTTCTTTGAAATATATATATCTAAACATTTATTTTTAACCGACCTTCTAATCTCTCTATGACCTCTTATATATTGTCTTGGTGCTCCAAATATTCCACAATTACGTCAGTTATTTCATATAATATTTTCTAATTTCTTTTTTTTTTCAAAATTTCAGAAATATATTGAAAGGTAACATTCCTTAAAAATTATTTAGGGTTTTAAGGGAAGGTGTTGATGATATTTAACCTACTTTAATCGATTAAATTATTTTAAATAGGAAATTACCGCTTTAATTCGTGCTATTCTATTTAAAAATAAAAAAGAACCCAACTTTAGGTTACAGAATACCTATCATTAGAATGAATACATTGAGATATGTTTATAACTTTTTGTGATTATGAACATAGACGAAAACTATTTTTTAAATTAAAATTTAATTCCAAAATATCAAATATTTAATGGTCAACCCAGATAAAAATACACATATCTCGGTATAATTTAATATATTATATAAGGATTTACAAAGGCGGTAGCTCAAGGAATCGGTCGATATCGGTCTGGTCGCTTATGGGAGGTATAATTCAGAAGATTAAAGACTAAGATTATTATTATAAATTATTACTTTAATTGTGATACAAATTTAATTCCAGAAATCAAAAATACACAACCCTGTGTAATATAATAAAGATTTATAAAAGGCGGTCGCTTGAAGAATTGGTCGAGGTCAATACGGTCTCTTATGAGAGGTGTTATTCAGAAGATTGAAGACGGAGGAAAGGAGACACTTGCGAGAATAACTCCTCGGAGAATGGATTTAACTAAGAGATTAATGGTAGAACGGCTGAGCGATGGTCGTCTGCTTGACGTGGACAAACAAGTTGAAGGACCATTGCCATCAAAACACACTCACAGACTTTGTAACTCTTCTAAATATCTTGTTCTCGGCTTCTCCTATGGTGTAATAACATATTTAGGATATATATATATATATATATATATATATATATATATATATAGGTTATTATTGTTTTCCACTGTAATATATCCATTTACACAAGGAAATTGGAGTTTGAAGAATTTATTCGGATAACCACAAAAAGCTGTTATTTTTAAAGAAAAATTACATAAATAGAAAATCTCATAGTATAAAATTTCAAATATTATTCAAAATTCTATTATATTTTATAGATTATATATATGATTTGTTAAAAATATAAAAATATTATTACTGCTTGAAAATCATTTTGAAAAATTATGAAAAAATTGTTAATTTCATTTCAGCAAGCTAAAACTGAACACTTAAATTATAATTTTTTGTGCTTTGTGATTATTGTAAATTATATTTTTAATTTTTAATAATATTATGATGCATTAGCGCGCCATCTGTTATTAAAATTCGAGACTATTCAAGAATATTTATTAGAATATAGAATATTTATTAATACAATTGAACTTGTCTATAGCGCCGCCTCTAAATAGCGCCTTCCTCTCTATAGCGCCCGATTTTAAACATTAAAATGTAAACATTTTAGATTAAAAGTGACCTATCTATAGCACCCTATTTTGGTGAGTCCCAAGAGAGGGCGCTATAGACAGGAATAACTATAATTATTAATAATTAAATTTAGAATAACTATCACAAATATGATATATATATATATATAGTGGAAACATATTATTGAGTAAAAATAATTACTCAAATATTGTTAAATATATAAAACGAATATATTCGAATATCTGAATGATATTCCGAATTGCGGGTTATCATATGTTTAAATAAATTATTCAAATATTTCTTTCACCATTTGAAAATTCTGAGAAACGTTATTTTATATTTACTTTAACATATATAACTGCATTCCTATTAGTGTTCAAATTTATACATTGAAGGGAGACTTAATGCATTTTTTATTTTGTAGAATAAATCAATTTAGATGTTCGCGTAATATATTTAATAAATCTGATACTATATAGAAATAGTGTTATGCAAATATATCAAAAGTATCAAGGTATTTATATATCTGATTATAAATGAAGTTACTTAGTTATCCTTTCAAATTGTCTAAGATGTATGTTATGAAATCATATGTATTCACTTCAGGAAATATAGAGAAGTATTAGAAGAACACACTAATGGGATTTTCTCCGCTCTAAAGAAAATGATTTTTATATTAAAATATTTATGTGATCTTCATTGAATTATATTTAAGTAGAGGAAGCATTATAAAGCACGGATGTTTATTTTTTCAAACACAAAACAAACTCTTCTACTGTCCTTACTGCGATGAAAAAAAATATATTGGGAGGGTTTGGCTCATCAGTGGTGAACCCTCCCAGCGGTTTCGCCACTGATGAGCCAAGCCCTCCCAATATATATTTTTTCATCGCAGTAAGGACAGTAGAAGAGATTGATTTGTGTCTGAAAAAAAAATCGTGCTTTTTAATGCTTCCATTTCTTATGTATATATGGAATGTTATCGGCCTATATTTAAACATGCATTATATTTATTTCAATGAAAATAAATTAACATATATGCTATCTTCATTTCTAAGTGTTCATAAAGGTTTGCATCGTTTCTAGGTTTTCATGTTTAGTACAATACAACCCATTCTTCTCCATCATTTCTTTGTCATTTATCCATATTCCTCATAGTATATCTCATTCTGACAGCCTCAAGGCAACTCATAGGCAAAATATTTTCTAAAGATTCTATCAGAACATGGTCTGCAGATTCCAAACTTATTTCATCTGTAATTTATAGAAAGTCATATCTCTGTATAGTGTTCTTTATGTTACCTTATCGATGTGTTGGATGTTAGTTGGTTATATAAATACAGTTAAACCTGTCTATAGAGCCCCCTCTTGGGAATCACAAAAATAGAGTGCTATAGACAGGTTGCTTAATAATTTATGTACAAAGGCAATAATTTTGTGTGTTTAATATTGTATATATAATTTATGTAGATACCTTTTATTTTTCTATTTCATTTAAATAGTTATTTTGCTTTTTTTTTTCTTGTTTTATCTTGTGCCGGTCGTTGTGGTAGAGTAGTGTGGCTTGTAGAATAGAGCGCACTGCTTGCTTGATGAAATAAACATACCTCTTCCGTAAGTACAATTTTTATCTCTGTGGTAGACTTATTCGGTGTATATATTGTTGCATCATCATTATTGCGCGTATTTTTAAAATTATTTATAATATTATTTTTAATATATTTAAAATTTAAATTATGCATTTATTTATTTTTATAAAACAGATTATTACTATAAAATATTATGTACTATAAAACATTTGTATTTTGATACACTAAATACCCCACATGCTTAAAACTTTGATGTGATAAATAAAGAGATATTCTAGGTGCTACCTAAATTTATAGTTGTCTTATTATTGACTGGTTTAACCTTGTAGGATGGTTGAGACACGTTCTGGAAAGATGCAAGACACGTCTGAGGAGAGACTCAAGACTGAAGAATCTGCCAAACCGCAGCCCAGTGCAACAATATCCGCAACACGATGACTTAGTATATCCACTATTTGATGTAATTGTCGAAGCATTAGAGAGATAAGGAAACTCCGCCTTTGCCGGTCCCAAGCCCGGAAAAAAAGGAGGAGGGGGAGCAGTAACAAGCTAGGTAAAAAACCTGGGTTCAGCTGGCCCGGCTGATAGTACCCTGTAAGGGCTCCTAATCCAGGGATACAGGATGAGCAGCGTCTGTACTCCATGTTAGGAGCGGCTGCACATGGCGTCTGTTCCTCATGTCAGAGGCGGCCATTTTTTTGGAGCTAAGTCGGCCTGCCACTGAGTAGTGCTCCCAGTCTTAATGTCAATTCCATATGATATTCCGAAATAATTTCGACCAAACAATTATAATTCACAATTTATCACAGATCATGGAAATTTCTGGTTTTTTCTTAAGAAAATTCAGGCTGTGCAAGATTCGACATGTTTCTGTGGATTGGGGAAACAAACTTCAATACATCTCTTGTTAGAGTGCCCTGTCTTTCAAGATTACAGAGTCAACAACGGGTTAATAGCTTTAGGCCCTAGTGATTTAATTTCAATTAAGGACACATATATAAAATATAATTTCCTTTGTGAATATATTTTGGATTTCATTGAGAAAAATGGTCTTTGATGTAACGATCTCAAGGAAATATTGGACATATCTTGTGGTTGTAAAAATATACGAGTATAGGTGTATGCCTGTATATGTGTGTATATATGTATATATTTTTAAATTTAATGATGTAAATGTAAATAAAATTCAAAGAATATCTCTATATACACTGCGTGACATTGAAAATGGAACACCAAGAAATAGTGGCCAGAAAATTATGCAAATTTCAGGGTAGACGCGCATAACCGAGTTATGCAAATGATGTAAAATGCGCAGCTCTCGTGCGCACATGGAGTATGATATAAGGGAAGGAACTTGCAGAAAGGACAGTATTCGTGTCGTTATTTCTTCAAGGAAAATCATTGTAGAAATTTTGTTCTTATGTCAAAAGACACGTGTAATAACAGAGAATGCCAGGTCATCGTAAACGGAGGCAGTTCAAGCAGACAGACGCTTTTACGAGGGGCATGGTGATCGGACTGAAAAAGGCAGGTTGGTCCATACGTCAAATCGCAGCTGATACACACCTTGGTGCGTCCACGGTGCACCGACTGTGGAGAAGATGGTTGGAACAATGAAATGTGGCAATTTATAGGAATGCCGGTGCAACCAGAGTGACGTCAGCACGTGTGGATCGGCGTATCCTTCGACAAGCAGTGGCGGCCCCACAAGCCACTTGTACCGCCATCCTGCAACATGTGCAAGACACCCTAGATCATTCCATCTCGACCAGAACCATTTCCCGTCGATTGGTTGCTAATGGCTTGCACTCATGCCGTCCGCTAAGAAGACTGCCATTGACCCCACCGAATAGGCGCCAACGTTTGGAAGGGTGCCGGGCTAGATCGACGTGGATGACGGAATGGCACAGGGTCGTGTTCTCAGATGAGTCGCGTTTCTGCTTGTCCAGTGATAGTCGCCGTGTACGCGTGTGGCGTCGACGTGGAGAAAGGTCCAATCCGGCAGCAATTGTGGAACGCCCCACCGTGCGACAACGTGAAATCATGGTTTGGGGCGCAATCGCGTATGATTCCAGGTCACCTTCACTTCGTATTCAGGGCACTATGACGGCCCAACGATGCGTTGATGATGTGCTGCGACCGGTGACACTCTCCTACCTTCAGGGGGTACCCAATGCCCTTTATCAGCAGGATAACGCCCGACCGCACACTGCTCGCATTAGCCAACAAGCTCTGCAAGATGTACAGATGCTTCCCTGGCCACCGTACTCTCCTGATCTCTCACCAATCGAGCACGTCTGGGACATCATTGGACGCCGTTTGCATGCCTTGCCACAGCCGCGTTCAGAAGACGAACTGTGGCAAATGGTTGAGAGGGAATGGAGAGCCATCCCTCAGGACGCCATCCGTACTCTGATTGACTCTCTACCTAGACGTGTTGCTGCGTGCATCGCCGTCCGCGGTGGTCCTACTTGCTACTAAGCCGACGCCGTTCTCGCTCTGTATTATGACAATCATTTTGAAAAAAAAATCACTTATTGTTCGTCCCTGTCTCTCTCTGTCTGCCGAGTTTCATCACTTTCTGGCCCCTATTTCTTGGTGTTCCATTTTCAATGTCACGTAGTGTATATGAATAATATTTATGAATCTTTCTAAGTCACTTTCTGTGTATCTTTCCATGTTGAATATTTTCTTTGTTATATTTGTATGTACATTAAGCGCAAGTGTCCCTAGGGGGACATATCATTTTGAATTGAAATAAATAAATAAATAAATTCTTATTCCACTTCCAGGATGGTTTCACAAGAATAACTTACAGCGTATACCTTTTGTAGATATATTTTGAATTATATAGCAACAAATACCTTTTAAGAAAATGATAATTTATATTATTCCAATTGTGCATATTGCCAGACACTTCTTTCCTTTGTACACAGTTCTCTTTCGTATTGTTAATATCATAAGACTATTCTATTCACGGCCTAAATTATTGTATATATATGTAGAGGCATACATGTATGAGATCGCAAGTTTCCCTAGGAGGATATAGCGCATTAAATTAAAATAAATTTTTAAAAAATACAAAGGTATTAGCATAGGATACATGCTTAGCTTTATCTTGAGAAATATTCACACTTTTCATATTGCGAAACCTTTCCATGAAACTAATTCCTTTTTAAACTTCCGAAAGGATTATTCAATCACTATTATTGACATTAATTAAAGAAATTAAAATTTTAACACTACTCACATATTAACATTACTTTTATTAACATCCTATAACGCGATATCCCAAACTCAGGGATATTTGTGTCAATACATTTCTTTATATCATAACAAATTGGCTATATACAAGGTGGAAGGTCAAGGAGAAAAAGACAAACCTACAAAAGCAATACACCAGTAACACAATTCCCGCATTTATTTTCTATTTTAAAAATAATTCTTTCAATATATATATCGAGTATATTTACCATGTAAAATATCACAAATGAACAAAGGTTGTATAACTCGCCAGATAATCCTTCGGTGTATTTTTATCTTTAAAAATAAAGGATCATATTTGAAATTTGTTTACAAAAATTTATTCCTAAACCGTTGAAAATAGAGCAATCCATACTAAAATCATTAGTTAATAAAAAAGCATTTATTGGATTGAATGAAAAGATATATATTTGCCAATATATGGAATTTTTTATTATCTAATTCATTATGTATTTTATTTGTAAATAAATGAACGTATATTTTGAGTTAAATGCTATTACAAATCAATTTTGCTGAGTTACATAAATTACATATATATTAGGTCTAATCTTATAAACTTTTGTGACAAAACATTAAAGGAATATATAAATTGAAATAAAAAATATTATTCATAGAAGAGTAGTTAGTAGATTGACCGTGGAAATAGGTATGGTATATTCCTGAAGCTATCAGTAGTATCAGATGTTGGGATAGCTTGTATTAGGATAATGGATTCCACTTTAATAGAAATATTCCCACATGGAGGAACCTCGGGGGTCTTTTATTAAATACAAGACAAGGAGCATTTATCTAACCAGCTTCGTCCTATAATATCTAGCTTACATTGTGGAACATAGTTTCAGCATACATCTATGTTCCACACAGATACATATGGTTAGCCTTTCTTTATTAATATAGAATAGGTATTTAGAATATTCTGGAATAATTAAATATCAACATTCAGTTAATTATTAAAATTAATACCTTTTGTAGATATACATATGTATTTTAAATTATATAGCAACAAATATATTTGAAGAAACTGATAATTTATATTATACTGATTGTACATATTGTCAAATACTTCTTTATTTTGTACACAGTTCTTTTTTTATGAAAAAGGCATCTCCTTATCGTGCAACTGAAAGTTGCTGATGGCTTGCGCCATCTATCGGAATAAATATCAAATATTCACGTTGACTTCAAATTATTCTAAAATTGGCCAATTCTGGAATAATTAAAAGTCAACGAAAAGTTCAGTTGCACGATGAGGAGATGCCTTTTTCATAATTTATGCACCTTATCCCAGTACAATATCACATTTGTACTATTTTTCACACAGTTCTTTTTATCGTTTTTTTTTCTATCTTTCTCATTGTTAAAATCATTAGACTATTCTATTTACGGCCTAAAAATATTGTATATATATATATATGTATAGACAAATGTAAAGGCATACATGTATGACAGCTCTAGTGTCCCTACGGGGTCAATAGCGGTTTAAATTGAAATAAAATTAAAAGAAAAAAACGATTAGTTCATATTTATTCTGACAGATGGAGCAAGCTATCAGAAAGCTTTAGTTTCACGATCAGAAAATGAAATTTTCTAAATTTATCCACATGTTCCTTCAGTACAATTTCACTTTTGTACTATTTTTTTCACATAGATTTCTATTTTATACATTAGCTGATTGCATAGGAAACGATGTACTTCAACATTAATTAAAGATTGAAATGTCTGACAATATAAGGAATAAAATCAAATATTCAATCACCAAATTCAACTTACAATACGAAAGGATAGAAAGGATATACAATTTCATCAGGATCAGGTGGTAACTTTAAAATCTTCTGATCGTGCAACATAAAGTTACTGATTGCTTGAAGCTTCTCTCAGAATAAATATGTAATAATCGTTGATTTAAAAAATAATATTTCACATAATTGGTCAAATACCATTTCTTGAAAAATCAACACAATCTTACCACTTAATCGTTACAGGCCATTATCATTGTGGTGCATGCTATACCTTAACGGCCAAAAATACTGGTCAAAAAGTTTCCTAAAATATAAAGGAATAAGTCTATAAGGCGTTTGATCTTTGAATTATTATTATTTTTTATTCTTTTGGCCTTTAAAGCGTTCACAACACTGACGAAGACCGATAGAATGACACTCATATGTGGTTGGCTTGTCTTAGTTTATTAAAGAAGGGCATTTTACTACTAATCTGGAATAATTTAAAAAATCAATAAAAATTGTTCATATTTAATCTGACAGATTGAGAAAAGACATCAGCAAATCGCAGATCCACGATCAGCAGAAGCCTTTTTGTAAACCACATCGCCATTATTTTTCATTCAAAATTAGCTAGCTTTCGAATTATTAACTGCTTTATCAGACAATGAGACAATTATTCCTGAAATAAACTATTGTATATTGAATCTCAAAACCATATCATTTGATTCACTCTTATGAAATTCACTCTCGTAATCATGGATATTAATGCATATATGAAAACAACTTAACTGTTTTTTTATTAAACACGAATCTCTAGATTCATTTATCATTCCACATTATCACAGTATTTCAGATTTCGATTAGTTACAAAAAAAAACATAAGACACACACGCCGTAACTCTTTTTATTGACTTGATTGAAGGAAGCTTTAGGCAAGCATTCTTTAGCTAGGTTTCGACTTGCCCGAGAGTTCCTTTTAAACAAATAAATAATAATAAAATGAGGGTATCTTATGCTTTTTGTGATTTCTCATTTGTCTGAAGTAGAATGTTTGCTATGTGAAAGATAACTAATTTTAAGTAATAATAATGCATAAAATATATTTTATTATGTTAAATAATAGTACAAATGTGATATTATACTGGGATAAAAGGTGCGTAAATTATGAAAAATGCATCTCCTTATCGTGCAACTAAATAAAAAGAAATCAACGAGAATATTTGATATTTATTCCGATAAATGGCGCAAGCCATCAGCAACATTCAGTTGCACCATAAGGAGATGCCTTTTTTACATTTTATTATGCCGATCAAATTCATAATACGAATATTAGGAAAATATTTTGTCAATATCAACACGTAGAAGATTAGAAAAGACAAGCCTAATAAAAATAAAATACCAGAGAAGCAATGAGGCGAGTTTGTTGTGTGTAGTTAAATATAAACATTAAATTTATTCACTTTTCATAAAATAAGAAATATATCTTGTGGTAAAATTAAAAATGTTTTCCTTAAACATTTCTTGGGTATATTTATATACTTACTAGCCGAGTGGCCCGGGCAACGCCCGGGTTTTACCCGACTGGACCCGGCTTCGCCTGTGTAGTGTTCGAGCGAGGTTTACTCATGAATGAATAGAGGCCCCAACTGTTTGTAAACTCAATGTAATGAATTTTCTTTCAGCAAAATGGAGATAAATTGCAAACAGCAATATCGAAAATGCTTGTGAAAAAATCTGAAATATAGGATCCATTTCACAAACACATCTAATGAATAGAGTGCTGTTTGGAGGAGTGGTCTAAACTGTTAATTTTTAAAAACCATGACCCGGGATCATTGAATGCAGATTTAGACACTTTGTTCTGAAAAAAAAAATTGCCCCAATGGCTCCTGATTCTTGAAAAAGTCCAACCCCTCCAGTGAGTGCAAGTAACCAAACAGGGCTTTTATTCTTAAAAATTAAAAAAAATCTAATGATTAGTTTGAATAAAGGAAAATGGTCGGCACAACCTGAAAATTTCACTTTGTCCACTTCACTCTCGGCTGTCCAAGAACAAACAGCCAGAGCAAACATTTTAAAGGGCACCTAATCCGGCACTTACATTTCTAAATAGTTAATTTGCATAATTTTCTAATAGTCAAGGGCAATTTTAAAAATACCAAAAAAGCAAGACCAAATAAAAAAAATATATATATGTGTGATGTTTCAGTAACAGCATTGTTGCCATATAAAGACAAAATTACTGAATGTATTCAGTACCTTTGTCTGAAGATAGCCAAAATGTAACTGAAACCACACATAATGTAATTATTTGTATTCGGTCTTGCTTCCTTTTTTTTGTAATTATCCCTAGTACGCGTGGTACAGGCCATGATAACCATGGTGGGTAGGTAGCGACTGCTTTTACTGTAAGCGCACCACATGTCTACAAATGTGATACATTGCTACCAGCTAAATGCATTTTCACTATGGTGTGATTTCCACATGATGGATCTGTAGACACATTATAATCTCTCCAGAGCTTAAGGTAGCAAACAGTACTTTCACATTATATAAATATCAATGCCAAAAGCCAGAGTTATGATAGCTGTTGCAGTGTAATGTAGACCTGCAGGATGGGAAAAAGCAATATTATTTCCGGCTTTAATTTTAAAAGTATTATGAAACGTTAAAGATAGAATCTTAACTTTTGAAGAATGAAAAAATGCTAACTTGATGTGTATTAATTTAGTCTAAAAACAAACAGCACGTAAAAGTAAGCACCAATCGAAAGCATTTATTAGCTCTAACAGTGCTGCCCCCAGTGGTAAAAGCTTGGAGCTAACGCTTCACGGGTTGGTAAAGTTTATGTTAATAATACATTAACTTAACAATATTCCATGTCTTGCTAACACAAATTTTAAAAATAACATGCATAAAAATAAAGCAATTCTTAAAATCATAAATGAAGCATCATTAAATTAAATGGGAGAGAAATGGTGTTCCAAAATTTTTTTTTGTTGTAAAACTTTGACCTTTATATTTTTACAAATTCTTAAAGTATATAACCCAAACCAAATTGTCTATAAAATTCTGCAAACAAATATAATATTATAGAGGCATGAAAATACCAATGGTGTAAAAATCAAAACAGCAAAGTTATCCTGATAAATGCAATGAGCTATGATAAGGTGTGTTGCAGGCTAACAAAAACCTTAATTGAACCAGAAATGTTGATACCATAAAAAAAATAAAAAACAATTTTCAAGAATAGAGTTATGTAAATGAATTAAATGTGAAAAAATTAAAATAAAATAAAGTAAAAAAGCTTTATTGATGAAACTACAGTAGAGCAATAATGATAACAAATTATTCATAAATTATGTAGTTACAAAAGTCAAGCTTCCCAAAATCATTATTCGAAGAAATCTCTTTCAAAATTGTCAAAATCTATATCAAAGCCCCCTGATAAACAATTTTGCGTGTCTTGCTAAAAGTAGAACTAAAGACAAATAAATTTTTAGGGCTGGAAACACGGGAGCATGCTACATAGAGTTGCCCATGCGAGAAACAGGGAGACTCAAGATGCACACCAACTACTTGCAATGTTTGACCCTGAAGCATGCTGAACCCTAGAGCTATTGGAACGCTGAGAAAGTTTGCTTCTCCTATGGCTTGGCATACCTACAAACACAAAGCATTAGTAAAAATAAAAATAAGGATAACTGAAAAATGTAAAACATAAAGGACTGAGATTGAAAAAAAAAATTCAAAAATAGTGTATTAAAATAAGCGCGACTCATGACTAAGGCCAAAATAAAAAAAAGCATAGAAATATTCTGAAAGGAGGGGAAAAATGCATAAAACTCAGCGAAAACGTAAAACAACTGATTAAAAAAAATCAAATGGAAGAAGACGTAAAAAAAAAATACAATTAGCTGAAAAAATATGCACAACAAATATGAGTAGAACATACATAGATATATATGAGCAGCTACATATTATGAAGCAGATAAATCTAAATCAGTGATTCTCAACCAATGTGCCGCGGTAATTTTGTGTGCCGCGAAATTCTAAAAATGTGTCGCTGAATTTTAGGCATATGATTATGTTCACGTTTGTAATGGTTTTTCTTTTTTTCTTTTTCATTTTTTTACTTTTTAAAATAACGAAATTAGCAAATTGAATGTTAGAGATGTATATTACTTAGATTTTGCATAGAAATATTGATACATAATTTGAATTTTCTTGCATTCAAGTTAGCAAAAGTGTGCCGCGAAATTCTAAAATTGTGCCGCCAAATTTTCAAATCTTTAAAATAATGCCGCAACAAAAAAAAAAGGTTGAGAATCACTGATCTAAATACTACCTAAACAAATGACAGCAAACCAAAAAAAAAAAAAAGACAATGGAAGAAGGCCTAAAAAAAAGTCTAATTTGGTTGAAAAAACTGCCCAATAAATTGAGCCTATATAGATATATGGACCCGGCTTCGCCCGGGTATTGTTCGAGTGGGGTTTACTCTTGAATGAATAGAGCCCCCAACTGTTTTTAAAACTTTAAGTAAAGAATTTTCTTTCAGCACAATGGAGATAAACTGCAAATATCAAAATTAAAAATTCTGGTAAAAATAATCTGAAATATAAGATCAATTTCAAAAACACATCTAATGTATAGAGTGCTTTTTTGGAGGAGCGGTCTAAACTGTTGATTTTTAAAAACCACGACCCGGGATCATCGAATCCAGTTTTGGGGAATTTGTTCTGAAAAAAAAAAATTGCCCCAATGGCCCCTGATTCTTGAAAAAGTCAAACCCCTCCAGTGAGTGCAAGTAACCAAACTTGGCTTTGGTATCTAAAAAATGAAAAAAAAAAATCAAAGGATTAGTGTGAATTAAGGGAAATGGGCCTCGCAACCTGAAAATTTCACTTTCTCCACTTCACTCTCGGCAGTTCAAGAAGAAACAGCCAGATTAATCATTTTTAAGGGCACCTAATCCGGCATGTACATCTATAGTTAAACAACTTTTAAAAATGTAATATATCTGCAATACTGAAATACCCAGACTTGGATTTTTTTTTTATTAGTTTATTGTTGGCAGTTTTAGGAAAATGTGGGAAATTAGATATTATTACAAAAGAATGTACTTTTTAAAATGGCATAAAATAATTAGGAAATTTGCATCATTTTCAAATAGTCAAGGGCAATGTTAAAAATATCAAAAAAGCAAGACCAAATAAAAAATAAACGAATTATGTGTGATGTTTCAATAACAGCATTGTCACCTTATAAAGACAAAATTACTGAATGTATTCAGTACTTTTGTCTGAAGATGGTAACAATGCTGTTTCTGAAACCACACATAATTTATTTATTTGGATCTGGTCTTGCTTCCTTGTGATTTTTATCTATATTTCAAAATATACCTCAATTCTTTTTTACCTAAAAAGCTTTACATATATATTGCCAAGACCATAAATAAAGGTAAAATGTCAAATGAGTTATTAATTAACCCTATATGGGTCAGGATATATATCTAAATGCATTCATATAAAAATATGGTTGAACCATATAAATATATATAAATGCTATTAGAGCATAAACATATTACATGGAACAAACATATAGTAAAATATATGTAGCAAGTTATATTGTAAAACATACTTTTTTCAATAAATATACTTTTTACAACTTTAATAAAATTTATACGCACTCTAAATATAAGAAAGAAAAAAAATAGAATACTGTTCTAAAAATAATATACCTTATGAGATAAAATACTACACTTATCGTTAAAGATGTAGATCGTTATATTTACACTAATTAAAATTAAACGAAGCAAAATATATGAATAAGCTGCGAAATAAATAATAATTCCAATTAATTTAAATTGAAAAAATATTACTAAATGATTAAATAAAATCTACCTTCTAAAAAGGAAAAGAAAGTTTTTCGAAATGCAATTTTTGTGCTTTTAGCCTAAATGTTAAACCAAAACCTCAACTCCCTACGTGCGAAATTTCACAATACAGTTTTAATTAACCCAGGTTCCGGGGGCGCATTTATTTGATAATGATCGATTAAAATTATTTTAAAAGAGTTTAAATATATAAAAATAATCTTACCTTTTAAAGACACACATTAATCGGGTAAAATTACAAAACAAAAACGTGTAAAATTATTAACCAATCAGATTCATTTATCGTCGCGACCAGTGCGCCGCCAAGCGGTAAAAGGCTTGAACTAAGGAATTTTGGTTTAACATTTTTTAAAAATAGCACATTAAACCTTTTCGTTTTTTGAATAGCCTATATGTTAAACGAAATCTTCAGCTACCTACATGCGAAATTCCATAATGATTGAGTCAGTAGATTTTGCGTGATGCGATAACAAACATCGATTTCGCATTTCATTTTTATAGATATAAAGGATTGGTTACCTTTTATCTGCTATTTCATAATATTAAGTTTCTCACTCTCTCTTTTACACTTTTTATATATTTTATATAAGAAATTTAGTATATATTAGTTTCTGTGGCACAATGGATAACACATTTGGCTAATATTTAGTAGATTTCAGGATAAATTCTTAACATGCCTGTATGATAAATAGCTAAAGAGATTCATTTTGATTACACAACCAAAAGCTGTTTTAATTATCTTTAACGTAGAAGTATAAAAATTATAATTTGCTATCTAGCTGACCAGTTTACAAGAAAACTCATGCTTAAATAGTAAAAGAAATCATCCAAACAGAATATATTTATGCAGCAATTAAAAACATTTTCCCTCTTTACCTTGAAAGATTCCTATTGTAGAATTCTTAATTAAATACCCAAGGAAACATTTTCATTTTTGAAAATATTAATTAGAATTTAGAATAAAACAATGAATTATTATTCTTTCACACATGAAAAATGATCAAATACCAATAATATAGCAGATCCACCAAATGTTTTTTCTCAATATATTTATTATCTTAATTATATCATTAATGTTTACGAAATTATCCAAATCAATCAAAACGTCAAAAAAGGCTGGGAGAAGACGAGAATATTCTTCTATATATTATTAAATTATTCTCAAATTCTCTATATTTTTTAAAAAGTAATTCGCAAATTTCTTATATCTGAAAATTTTGATATTTCACCATTTGCAAATATGATTCGCTACGTCTCAAAATGATGTGAAAAAAACGAGAAGACTCCTCGATAAATGTTTAAATTATTCAAAATATATATATTTATATATTTCATCACATGTAAAGATCATTCACTACGTCCCAAAAGGCTGGTAAAATGACATTTTTGATAAATTTTTAATTATTTAAAATGTGAATATTTGGAGATTTCACCATTTGCAAAGATGGTTCGATACGTCCCAAAAAGATGTGGGAAAACTAGAAAATACTTTGACAATTTTTAATTATTTAAAATTTGTATATTTGGATATTCCACCATATACAAAAAGATTGTTCACTTCGTCCCAAAAGGCTGGTAAAATCACAAGGTACTTGATAGAGTTTTTAATTATTTAAAAATTGTCTATATGGAGTTTTCACCATTTTCAAAGATGATTCGCTATAACCCAAAAAGTTGGAAAAATGATAAGATACTTTAATAATTTTTAAATTATTCAAACTGTGTATATTTAGAGATTTCACCATGTTCAAAGATGATCCTCTACGTGGTGGGAAACTATGTGCAACTATATGCAAAATTTTGTCATTATATAGGTATTGACGAACTAAGAAGAAACGAAAAATACCTTTAAATTTATTATTTATAGTGAAAAGAGTAATTAATAATATGATCTCTTCATATGGGTGTAATTTCTGACAGTGTTGGAGGGAAAGTTCCGGGGAAAGAGATCGAAGGGGAGGAAAACGACGAGGATACATCTACGATCTAAAATAATGGACTGGACGACACACCAACCCTCAGTAGAGGAAGGCATTAAAGGAGGGAGAAATGGAGAGACCATGTGGCCCACCCTCAGTAGAGGAAGGCATTAAAGGAGGGAGATATGGAGAGACCATGTGGCCCACCCTCAGTAGAGGAAGTCATTAAAGGAGGGAGATATGAAGAGACCATGTGGCCCACCCTCAGTAGAGGAAGGCATTGAAGGAGGGAGATATGGAGAGTCCATGTGGCCTACCCTCAGTAGAGGAAGGCATTGAAGGAGGGAGATATGGAGAGACCATGTGGCCGACGCTGAGTAGAAGAAGCCATTAAAAGAAGAAAGGATATGGATGTAAAAAGAAACAATCCTCAATATATATATTTTTTAATTATCATCAAATATCTAAGCGATTACGTTACAGAATTTGTAGGTAAACTAAATGAAAATCAAGATGAATGCAAAGTTTTGCAAATTTATTCAAGATTTAAGGTAAGAGCTTATTTGATAACTGATACATTCACGTGGAAGACATTTATGCTTGAATTTAAAAATTCTCAGAACTCTTTCAATGATTCCTTTAATGGTTGATAGAACCGAATCCTAATAGCTTTATTCAAACAAGTGGATCGTTCAACGTGAACTAAATAGATTCTAAGAATTTCAAACTATTTTTGATGCGTATGATTATTTTTAAAGTAATATAATCACCTACATCCTTTACACTGCATCAATAAAATAATGGAAAACAATTTTATATAATATATAAGAAATGGCGCGCAAGAAAATGAATCATTTTATTATATGTTGAAAAAATACTCTTATTTGTTGTTTGCGGAAGAGTAAAATGCTATTTCGAAGTATATTACATATTTATAATTATATGTATTTCTATTGTCCTCACATACAACACAAATACTTGTATATATATATAAAGATATATATATATATATGGTAATTTGAACCAACAACCCCATACTGTGTATATAACTTATAATAAGATTGTCATGTTGTATATAGAAACACATCTATAAATAATTATGCACATGATTAATCTGTGTCATTGCATCGCCATATGTAATGTAATTTGTACAAAGTGGATAAATAAATAAAATCTGTAATAGATTTAAGAGTTGAGCTAAAGCAGAGATCGAGCATAGTATTGCCATAACAACAAAGTCTAAAGATGGAAGTCATAAATCAGGTCGATTTACAATTCCCACAAACAAGGCCACCCACACTGTCACATGTGGTGGAATGCAGAGACCCCTCTCACACCTGGACAGGTAAAGGCGCCCTTTCTCAAACGCCCCTGTCACATAAGGTCCCCCCCCCCGTCTTTTAACCTATATATACATCACTTTTACAGGGACTTGACAGTTCAGTTCAGTTTAGTTTAGTTCACCCTCAGCGCAAGCTCACGTCGGTCGTCACCAAGGTCCTCCTCATCCACCATGTAGACTAGTAAGGACTCTTCTATCTCCATCTTTCGCTCCTGGCTCAACTTTTATCTGTTAACGGAACTTTCTTAGTGCAACTGTGTCTTCGTTTTTTGTGTTGATATCCCCAAGCTTTTCCACTCTGCCTCGACCACGACTGCCTGTATTTTGTGAGAACTTTTAAAGGTCTTCCAAGGTGCAGAGAGGTACTGGAAAACTCTACATCCTGACTGTTCCTCTTGGTCAAGACAGTACAACAAGAGCTACCAGGACCTCAACATTATTTCAGCTAGTCGACAGGATGACCAAAACGATGGATGACACAACGAAAAGGTAAGAAGACCGTTCAGATAGGAAGCGAGAAAGAGCAAAGATGGAGGAACAAGCCCGCCATACCAACGAAACGACAAAGCAATCTCTCCCCCCAACAAGAGACGATATTTACGGAAGAAACGCCGCCCCAACGGACTTCCGCATACCCGCTAACCGATCGCCAACGTCGAAGCAAGCTGACCGCGCCAACGACAGCCCCGATATTCCCGCAAGTCATGGAAACCGAGCAGCGATGTGGCCCAAACCCTGTGACAAGTTCCACACCTTCGACTTGACATCGTCGAGACAATGCTCAAGGCAACAAGCCACAATCAACTTTACAGAAGCTACAAGCGTCTACAAGCTCTACATGGAGCGTCTTCAACGTCAGCAGGAATACAAGCCAAGACCAAGTTTCCTGACTGAACTTTCACACAACTGTAAGTTTTTAAAAGAACCTACCTTAACTTTATCCTCAAGTTCAAAACTTGATTCCCTATAAATTTTGTATTTATATTTTCACTTTAAGCATTTTAAAATCAATTTTTACCTTTTTTATATCATTTTTTATTCAATTTTTAAAACTTTCACACTATCATTTATCAAATTTACTTTAATTTTTAATCAGATTATAAATTTCAAGTTATTACTCTCAATTTTACTTGAAAAAAAAATTCGCCCATCACGCATTTTTACTAATTTACTAATCTTACATGCCTTTCCTAAATTTACCTAAAATGGCATTATCCAAAGCTACGACTTGAAAAAAAATTCATTATTATTATTTTTTTAAAAATCTCATTCATCATAATTCTCAACTTATTTTTGTTTTACTTATTAGTTATCTTTATATCAAAAGACCAATATCTTTATCAATTCTTAAAATTTGGTGATGTTCACCATTTTAAGTAAGCGCCCAATTCAAATTATTTGTAACTCTCACGACATTGCCCTTTTATAAGAATCATTTTAATTATCATAATCAACAATTTAAAAAGTATATTCAAATTTTAAATATAAATTAACATAGGTGAAACGCATTTTTTTTTAATTGCAAAAATCGGAAGATACAATATCTTCAAAAACACCACTAGGGAAAACAACTATCTTTCCCAAAACAAGTTAGGAATAAAGATTCACTCCACTTCACCGCCAGTAGCTAATTTAAGTCACAGCCTTCCAAAACGATTACAATCGTTAATATTCGAGGATAAATACACTCCCTCGTCTTTTCCTTTTTACATGCATGATTGGTCATCAACACATTTCTTTCAAAAAAATGTTACAACACTCACACATCACTTTATACAATTGGCAACAATTTTTAGTGCGCGACTTAACACACAAATCCAAATCTTGAGCCACACAAGCCTCTACTTAACTCTATATCGTCGCCACAATAAAATAATTTCACATTAAACTTGCCAAATCCACTAACAGTCAAATATTCTCTCGATGTGTTTCATACAACAACCACCCATGACTTTATTAAATTTGTTATTCATGATGAAACAGGTTAGATTTTGTGCCAAACTAAGACTTCACGTGGCACCTTTTTATTCACTTTTCTCACTTCGTGTCACAGTGCCACACCACAAAACTTTTTCACTTTTCAGGCCAAAGACGCCCTTCACGCCTGTGACACCACAATTCACCCCAAAGCGTGTCCACGTCGAAAGTTGCACTTTCACCACACATCTAAACCTGACATCACCTAATAAAATTTTTTCTAAGTCTAACTAACTTCGAAACACAACAATTACGAACATCGATAAAACTATATTTTCAAATAGGCAAGTAAATTGCCAACTCAACAAAAGGAGAAAGTCAGTTTCAAGTAAGACAGAAAATAAACACCCCGCACGTGTGACCACCCCACAAATAGAATTTCCGTGAAAAAAAGGAAGTGGACGCTCTTTATGACGTCACTCCCCTGGTCACTGTCATCTTTTGAGAATATCTTCTCTCCCCCCTCAAGCAGTCATCTTGACCGCTAGCTTCATGATCGCCATTTTTAACACATGTTTCACACTAACCATTTAGGTTTTCTTACACATCTCACCAACGCCTTAAACACAACATACATTAAACATTTTACATGTTAATTGATAACACCAATTAAAACAATTTGGTTAAGTCTTATATACACTTTATAACGCGAAAGAGAAATCATTCTCTACATACCAGCATTGAGGACAAACGAAAAGATCATTTCACATATTCCCAGTTTCAGAGTCATAGAAACACCGATGTTACCAAAGGGATATAATCTAGTCACACACCACAACTGTAACTTTTCGTCAAAAGAGACAATTTTTATTCAATTTTACACTACTTAAAATTTATCCAATCATTAATAACCTTCAATTATATTATGAATTTTGTATAAAATCTTGAATAATTATTCTTATTCTTACCTTTTAATTATATAAACAATTTTTTAATCCAACATTTAAAAAAAAATAAAAATAAAATAAAAACTTCAATCAAATTTACTTTTATTTTTCATGATATTATTTTAGTATTGTAAAACATCTAATTGTTTCAAAAATTATTTTTATTTTATTATTTATTATATATTTTATATATTACAGGTTTAATTTTGTCCACTTACACTTTTTGTACCCGCAATCATATTTCTATATTTCTATTCACTATATTTTATTTGTTCAAATACCTTTATTATCTAACAATGTTTATCATCCACTATCGGGCATCTACAACAATCGTTTTCAACAATCATATTCTTCAACCAATTCCCTATATTTTTCATCACTATCTTTGCAGTCATTGCGTCACATCAACGTAGAAAAACGACAGCACTGCTTGACAATTTATTTTTTTTTTTGATTTCGTAATTCAACAAACTCCTTGAACACAGTTCCCCAGACTTACAAATCCAAACTTCTGGTCTGAACAAGCTTCAAGAGTTTATTTCATTTCATCCGCAGAGCAAATCACCAACGCATACACAGAGCGTTCACTTTTTTCAACTTTCAACTTTCTTTTTCAGCTCTAGCGGACCACATTCAACCTTTGATTTCGAGTCAAGTCAGATCACCTACTGTCGCTACAATTCTACTTATGGCATGGCTCTATTTCACTCCTTTCTCAATAATATTAATAAGCAACTTTTCTTCAACAACTTTTAACCCAATAATCCTAAAATTGTGACAAAACACTGTAACCTTTATATAGGATCGCAAGTGAAACATTGCCAAGGAAGACAGCTCAAGTCTATATCCTCGCTTTGCACCTGGATCTGAGTATTTGGTTTACATGGGCACTTTTAACAATTACATATTCTTCAACAACTTTTCAACCCAATAACACTACAATTGTGACAAAGCACTGTTACCCTATACAGGATCACAGGTGAAACATTGCCTAGGAAGACGCTCAAGTCCATATCCTCGCTTTGCACCTGGACCTAAGTATTTGATTGCATGTGTAAATCTCACAATTGCTTATTCTTTAACTACTAACCCTGTCCAACGCCCACCAATATTCTCTTAGAATGTGAATTTTTATGTCATCATTTTATTTTAATCATCTTTTTTGTTAATCAAACAAAATGTCATTTTTATTTCACTTTTATATATCCAACAAATATCATCTTGTTATAGCCCTTTTTAACCCTCACAGTTTAAATTAATTAAAAGAAATTTTAATTACTTACCTGTGTTAGAGAGGCTTTACCCGCCTAAACCCGGATAAACCCTTTCACTCCCGGGGCCCATCTATAGTAATTTGAACCAACAACCCCATACTGTGTATATAACTTATAATAAGATTGTCATGTTGTATATAGAAACACATCTATAAATAATTTTGCGCATGATTAATCTGTGTCATTGCATCGCCATATGTAATGTAATTTGTACAAAGTGGATAAATAAATAAAATCTGTAATAGATTTAAGAGTTGAGCTAAAGCAGAGATCGAGCATAGTATTGCCAAAACAACAAAGTCTAAAGATGGAAGTCATAAATCAGGTCGATTTACAATTCCCACAAACAAGGCCACCCACACTGTCACATGTGGTGGAATGCAGAGACCCCTCTCACACCTGGACAGGTAAAGGCGCCCTTTCTCAAACCCCCCTGTCACATAAGGTCCCCCCCCCGTCTTTTAACCTATAAATACATCACTTTTACAGGGACTTGACAGTTCAGTTCAGTTTAGTTTAGTTCACCCTCAGCGCAAGCTCACGTCGGTCGCAACCAAGGTCCTCCTCATCCACCATGTAGACTAGTAAGGACTCTTCTATCTCCATCTTTCGCTCCTAGCTCAACTTTTATCTGTTAACGGAACTTTCTTAGTGCAACTGTGTCTTCGTTTTTTTGTGTGGATATCCCCAAGCTTTTCCACTCTGCCTCGACCACGACTGCCTGTATTTTGTGAGAACTTTTAAAGGTCTTCCAAGGTGCAGAGAGGTACTGGAAAACTCTACATCCTGACTGTTCCTCTTGGTCAACACAGTACAACAAGAGCTACCAGGACTTCAAATATCATTTCATATATATATATATTTCTTTCAAAATATATTTTCTAAGTGGTAATTTTCAGTATCGGTATAAAAGTCAAACAAGCTTTATGTAATATTACAGCTGTATGGTAAATTAAACTAGCGATACCGGTGGGAGGGTGTACCACTAATGAATCAGGGTCTTTCATTATTATTTTCATTACAGTAAAGCCAGTATAAAATTATTTTATTTCGAAAAGAAATCATAGTCGTTAAAAAAAGTATCAATTTATAATGACATATGGCACGGTAATGCATCGTATTAAACAAAATCCAGTAAGGAACTGTCATTGAAATAGTTGAAGAAAGTGTTCGTCAAACCATTTAAAATTTAAAACAGGACTGATCTTAATATCATTACATCAAATCCTAATAATTTCTGATCTTAATCCTTAACACTCTTGTATGAATTTCTCTCGTTCCATCTTTATCTACACTGTTAAATCAGGACTCTCAGTTCATGATTCGGTGCTGGGTTTTTCGCCAATAATTGTTTTGAATAGTGCTATGATCAATGCGAAAAGCATGATCACTATTGTCTGCTTTCTCTAATACTTTAAATATTTTGTTGTTGTTTTGTATTTCATCTATTAAATTTAATAGCTATGAATGTCATCCAGGCAGCCTCTATCTTTACGATTAATCTATTGAGTTATAACTCAAAGTTTTACTATATAATAATGATCAAGTGGCTATATATTTATCTTTGGTTTGTTGTATATTAACAAGTCGAAAATGCGCCTACCGAGTCAGTAGATAACACAGCATTACTGTTTATAATAAAAGTAAATAAAATTGCAATACACTTCTTTATCAAATTTTCTGAAAGTTTTCGAGCACTAATTCTTCTTCAGGCCTTAGGGAACGTCGCAAAATATCTAGTACCCATTGTACATAACTTTCGGAACTGGGCACTGGCCAATATTATAATATTACCAAATAATACCAAAATTATAATCAAATTATATTAGGCTTGTATATTCAATATATTCATTCAATATATTTTCAAAACAAAGCACAATTATAATATCGTAGCAAAGCATTAATTATTTTATTAACAGAGTATCATTTTTATGTTTATATTTTGCTACTCTCTAAACTTCCCTCATTCATAGTTTGTTCTTACCTTAAATAAATTGCTGTGTCATCCTGAAGTTTATCTTTCCTAATTATTCACGTGGCAATATTATCTACCCACCCAATTATTTAGTGTTCATACCGCTCCATGCCTTTTTTTTAAATTCCGAAAGCAGAAAATGTATGATATGCCAAAAATAAATTTTGCATATATGTATTCGACATAAAATATTAATTGAAAAGCTCGTCATATTTATATAAGCCTGTTAATATATTTATATAATAAAAGGCTTAGTAGTTAAATATTTAACCATAGCAAGCAATAATATATAGCTTTTATAAAGATAAAAACACAAATAAATTATACAAGCAATATTGAAGAGACTCTCGTGAAATTATAGTTAATTATCTAATTGTTTTTTATTTCTCTAATTAACCCATTATACCAGTCCAATCTACAATTAAACCTACTTAATTACACTTTGAATGATTTTTAAAATGAATATTTAATATGTGCTTGTAAGGGATTATTATTTTTATACTGAATTATACATGTTTGTTTATATCAGGAAAATATTTTAATAAAGATTTTAACTAGTCAGATATGCTTACCCTTCACAAATCTATGAATATTGTCTATTTGACATTATTTATTCTAACTATAGTAAAACATGGCTAGAGAAAGAGCGACTACAATAAGACTGAACCTTTAGTTTACTATAGCCATGTTTCACTATATTGTTTGCTATATAGCCCTGGTTCGATGTTATACTCTATGTTTAAGTTATAAACATGGCAAACCGATTGAAGGTAGTTTCCCTTTAGTGTATAATAAGGGGAATCTTTCAAATGTTAGTTTTTCATCAAACCAATGGAACCGCAAAGAGGGCGATATAAAAATATAATGGGTACATTTTCATATTATAATTTTAGGCATTTTTTATAGATATACCAAGAGGGTATATATAGTTCGACATATTTAGTTATCTTCTGACAATCATATATCCTCCATTGTATATATATAGACATATATGATGCATTAGCGCGCCATCTGTTATGAAAATTCGAAACTATTACAGACCCTATGATTCTTTTAAAAATTAAACTATTTATACTACTTTTACTGCAATGGAATCCAGGCCCTCCCTTTAATTTTTCCTTTGCAGTAAGAGCACTAGAAACAGTTTAATTTTTAAAAGTATCATAAGGGTCTATAATAGTTTCGAAATTTTATTAATACAGTTAAACCTGTTTATAGCGCCCCCATTAAATAGCGCCTTCCTCTCTATAGCCCCCGATTTTAAGCATTAAAATGTTAAAATTTTACATTAAATTATCAATTTTCAAAAAAAAAACATACGCGTCTATAATAGTTTTGAATTTTCATACACATATATAATGATATATTTTAATATCACTATATATTCGTTTAGGGGTGTATATGACAGATGGTTTAAAGTCTCTTGTAACCAGAACTGCAGTTTGAATATCGTGAAGCTAGAGGCTGTCTGGCCTTCATTCATACTAGCATTATATACTAGCAATATATATATTGTATTTCTTATATATATATATATATCTCATATATTGTATTCCTTTAAAAAACAGACACTTTGGTCAGTTAAAGTTTTATTTTCTCAACGTTTCAACAAAATAAATTTGGTCTTCGTCAGAAAAAATAAAAAAAATAAAGCATTTGGCAAGGCGTTAAAAATTGTTCTAGAACAGATAATAAAGAGGAAATAGAACTTTATCAAGAATTCTCGCTATGAGGAGCCTCTCAACTGAGAAAGGTCCTTAAGAGGAAACTCTACTGTAAATATTTTACATTTACCAAAGGTAAATGTGAAAAATATACACACATACAGATTTCCCCTGCTTACTCCAGCCTTTTATATATCAGAGCGTCATCTAATTGAATGAAAATGGAATAAAAGTTGATTTAAGTTATTCCATCATATTTGACCAACCAATTCTCTTGAAAAATAAGGAAATTCAACGAAATACGCATTTCGGACTGTTGGCTCTCATAAGCGTGATGCAGGTGTACCGCTACGACAAAATTCTTTGTTCTAAGAGGTTTCTTGATGATTCAAGAAATGGGTAGTAAAGGCCAAATTTTTGTGAATAGGCAAATCATGTGGAGAAGGTTTCGAAATAGAAAAAGGAGGCTAGATGGTGATATTGAAATTGAAAAAAGCATATCCTAACTGCTCACTTGAACAATTTTAGTAGGTGGAATAAAAATTAGTTCATTTGGTTAACGTTTAGTTGATTTTTATTCCACTAGATGGCGTTCTATCTTTTTATTTCAAATATCAACATCTGTCCTTTCCTATATTTTAACATTTTTACCTAACTATGCAAATTGGATATTAGTTAAATTTCTTGATTTTTCAGGGAACTTATTGGAACAAATATTTGGTCGTTTTGTTACAAGAATGCACCACACTGACGAAGTCAACAGCTCGAAATGCGTACGCGGTTGGCTTTGCTTGATTTATCAAGAAAATGGGTTGTCCAAGTATCAGGGAACAGGCTAAACCAACGTTTAGTCTAAACAAAAGCTTATGTACTCGTGTTGTTGTTGTTTCTTATCCCCTTGTGTAAAGATTACACGAATTCCATGAGTTCATGCTCCTCGAGCTGTTTTATGATGAGCAGCGGCCTCTCCCAAAGGTCCTGTTTAGTGCATCTAATGCAAGCCAAAATGTGTTCTGGAGCTGCAGGTACCAAACTACATTTTGGGCAAGCGGGATAAATTTTGTTATTATTTTCTATCTTCAATGGCTTGAGATGGCCTGTTCTAAATCTATGTACTCGTTGTCAGGATATGTCTTTTTTGATTTTGTTACAAACACATTTCCTTTTTATTATTATTTTTTTACTATTTTTACGCCTATATATTGTGCAAAGTATTCACTATCTTATAACAGAGTATCATTTTTTTATGTTTATATTTTGCTACTCTGTAATCTTCGCTCATTGCTTATCTTTTGTTTATCACTAATATTTTGTTCTTGCCTTAAATAAATTGCTGTGTCATCCCGATTTTTGTCTTTCCTAATTTTCCACGTGGATATATGTATATAAGCCTAAATTCACGTTTAGTTGATGTTTGTTTCTCTAGATGCGCTTTAACATCTAAAATGATCACGTGAGTGGTCGTATATATGCCTTGTTATTTTCAATATCAAAACACTTGGCCCTTTTATATTTGAATTATTTCTTTACACCACTCATAACTATGTACGTTAATTAAAATGTATGATTCGAATTTTTATATTTTATCAATATAAACTACATTTAAAGGTATTTTCAATAGTCGCCTAGATAACCTAATACATGGAGAAAAAATACGAAGGTAAAGCGTTTCCTTTAATACGATAAGAAAGCTACTTGTCTTGATTTAAATTTCCCAATATTATTAGATAGATAACCTCGATTTTTATCTTTTTCTATTTTTATGCCTAAAAAGTATTCAATTTGAAATTATATAATGAGGTTGTCCCAAAAGTTCGTCTTTTTCTTAAAACGTTGTTTTTCTTATTACTTGGTGAATAATATTATTACGGCGAATACATAATATAATACATAATACAATTACTTTATACATAATACGAAGATACAATGATTGGGGGATATTAAAAATAATATATATTTCAATATATTGTAAACAGAAAATATATTTCAAACACATTCATTCTAATATAATAACGAATAGATTCAAAAAGGATAAGTTTCTTTATTTGAAAAATCAATTCGAGCTTTCGGGCGCAAGCTGCCCTTCTACATTCATTCTAAGTATACGTGGTACATATATGAAAATCATAATGGACTGCCTTTTCCTAAGTGCACTACATGTCCACAAATGTAGAAAGCCGCTTGGTTATTTGTATTTACTTGTACGGTTGGAAATATGCAAGAATTGTAGTCCATTGAAGGTACAAAGGTGCTCAAGGAGGAATTCGATAGAGTCGTGGTTGTCAAAATATACCTAACGGCGAATAATATTGGTATTTCTATTTTTTGAAATGTTTACGAACTTTTTGGACAACCTTGCATTTTTGTTTCTTAAAATATGAAAAACATTTTTCCCCCCAGTAATTGAAATATCGAATGATACGAGGCCTATATAGGAATTTGTGTTTTGAAATTTGGAGGGTGTGATTGGTCACGCATGTAGCCAATATTATTCATTCATTGAGGTGTGTTGATCAGCTGTGACCAATGGCAACGTCACGCGAGCTTGTCTGTCCGTCACCCACATTGTCCCAGCTGGCTCCAGATTGAATTGTCCGGGGGGAACCTGTCACTTACTTCGTAGCGTGACATTGGCGACACATTCTCTAATTGACATGATTACTTCATTTTATTGTATACTCTTGTATAATCTGGTACCAATTCATAAATACGTATGAAAGATCACTTATAAATTTAGAAGCTTGATGTATCGCAACGTGATCACATTTAACAATCAATCTATATTATTACAAAAATCATGAGACTCGCCACTCTTTTTATTTACTTTATTATAAAGCGCTTTTGGGCAAGCCCTTCTTTAGCTAACTAAACGTTTCAGTTAGCTGGGTAAGAGTTTACCTTAAAGCTTCCTTTAACCAAAAGAATTGTGACGTCTTATGATTTTTTTTATTTGACGAAATCTCTCTTTCTCCACAATCCTGTGATAATGAATATTCTTATCTGTTGTCATCGATTCGTTCGATGCCTTTTTTGAGGCAATTTAGGAGCTTTAAGTGTTCATATAATATGTGCACTTTAATATTTCTCTAGCGGATCAAGTGAATTATATACGTGATAGGTTGATATAGGAATTGATTGGTGGGGCTGTTTCAGAGAAGGAAACTACTATGTAGTTGAATCTAAAATATGATTGGTGGGAAATTTAAAAATAATATTTCAATGTATTGTAAACAGAAAATATATTTCGAACAAAATCATTATAAGTATGAGAATCATAATGGATAGTCAACGACTGCCTGTTCCCAAGTTCACCACATTTCCACAAATGTAGAAAACCACTTGGGGTTTTGTATTTACTTGTACGGTTTAAATGGTTGAAATGTTGGTTTGAACCTGAGCTGATTGAAGGTACAAATATATATGTGCTCAAGACGGACTTCTATCAAATATCATGATTTTCAAAAATCGACAATGTGTACCACTTATCCCCCAATTTCTAATCACAACTTAAACAATAGAATTGCAGGGTTCATTCCTTTTTATATAAAGATATGATTGTTTCCTGCAAATATTTCTGATAGATAACCTGTATATTTGTATGTTGGAGATGTAAAATTATTGGTAGGATGTAATCGTTAAACGAATATTTTAAGCTTTTACAACTTTCTTATTGTTATTCACAGTTGTGAAATTCTTATTTTTCGGAATTCCTATTTATATAAAAATATTTTGTAGATAACCTTTAGAAGGTTATTTTATTCAGATATCACTTTGAGGTTTTGAAGCTTTGTCACCTTTACATCGATATTACTATCAAAATACTTCTCTTATGTTAGATTATGAATTGTAAATCAGGCGTAAAACTGTGGTTGATTACATTTTTCTTTGAAAGATAAAGATTCTGCCTATAATCTGGATCATATATATCCTGATTGTCATTTAACTTGTAATCTATGTGATAGCAGAATTGGTTGCTTTTGCTTTGAGAATCAGAAGAAAATAACTCTTAGGGCGACTTATCCTTGTCTCAATCAGATAGTCATCAGATATATATTTTGAATGCATACAATTATGTTTGATCAAGGTCTTCACTTTGGTTTATATAAATTATACAAAACACCGTTCTGAGGAGATTAATAGAATCGCTGAAAGTCGTAATCCATTTGGATGAGAAAAGCGAAGATTATAACGCGACTGATTCCACACTCGCCTTTTCAGTTGTACGCTAACCTATACACGGTGGATTCTGTGGCCACTGGACATGCGTCGGATAGGAGGCTGTTGGATGATACGCTGCCTGGAGTATTGAGCTCCATTTATGTTTCCTTCCTGCGGTAAATCTGTATAAGTCCGGCGGTCTTAATAAATATCTAGGTGTGTGTGATCATATATATCAAGCGTTTCATGTCACACTGGTTTAAAGATGGCCTAAACCTAACCGTATGGTATTCAGGACAGCGTTCCGAATTTCCTAATTGCTTCCTCATTACTTATTACTGGCTCGATTATTCTAGATTGGATAGATTTTCAACAGTTGCGTAAGAGTTTGTGCCTCTATTATAAAAGGAAAGGAGGTAATATTATTAATATGAACCACTTCCAGTTTAAAATATTAATAAAAAATATATATTACTAGCCGAATGACCCGGGCAACGCCCGGGTTTTACCCGATTAAAAGTTTTTATTCAAATACTATTCGTTACAATTATAAATTGGAGCCGTGGATGTCACTCTTGTGAAACGTCCCGCTTCAAACTTCACATGTACATTAGGTCAACTGGTATTACCCCCCATTTTTACCGCTAGAGGCGCGAGCGAAAGAGCAAATTTGCAAATAACACGACGGATATTCGGGATTGAGACCTGAAATTTTCACTAAGAGTTTTTCCGAATTCTACTTTATATACTGTTAAAATATCAGTCAGATTAGTTACGTATTGTGGACGTGTATAGTTGACAAACATACATACATACATACGCTGACTTTTATAAATATATAGGGATAATAATATAAATGAGTTTTAAAAATTGTAAAAAGAAAAAAAATGCATCGGCCGGGAATCGAACCCAGGCCGCCCGCGTGGCAGGCGAGCATTCTACCACTGAACCGCCGATGCTTATAAGAAATGGCCCTATTTGGGTATTTATTCCATTCACAAAAGCAAACGATGACAGAATTGTTGATGACTCTGATACTTGTATTTATAATTATGTTAGCATAATGAATTAGTCAGTATTCCCATGGTCTCCAGCGAAGAGGTGTGAATTGACTTTTTGAAAATATACATAATTATAAAGATAGAAGCTTCTATAGAAATAACTAAAATAAGCCGAAATAGCTCAGTTAGGAGAGCGTTAGACTGAATATCTAAAGGTCCCTGATTCAATCCCGGGTTTCGGCATCTTTTTTTAATTTTCAAATTTTTACTTACCGTAACTTGACACGTGACTTAACATGACAGAATTGTGCATGACGCTGTAACTGTATTAAATATGATACAGCAATATTGTCATCATCATTTTCTGAATAAAAAACAACTACTTTTTTCCCTGTCAATTTATTTTTCTTGACTAAAAATCCGAAAAATATATTTTCCAGATTTTTCTCTATGTCCTGTTAAAACACGTTTTACTTGTCCATTAGGTCAGCTGATATTACCTCCCATTTTCTCCGCTAGAGGTGCTGCTTGCGAGCGAAAGGGCAAATTTGCCACGCAATTTGCAAATAACGTGTATATATACTTGTATATTTGTGTACATAGACCATAAATCTGTACATAGACAGGAAAAGCACATATATTTTAATAATATAAATGAGTTTTAAAAATTGTAAAAAAAAAAAAAGCATCGGCCGGGAATCGAACCCGGGGCGCCCGCGTGGCAGGCGAGCATTCTACCACTGAGCCAATAGCAAAGGGTGAAAGAATTAAGAAAGAATTGTGCATGACGCTGATAACTGCATATATTAATGATAATATATTATTATGTATATAATATATGATAATATATTAGTATGTTATAGTAAATATATAAATATTATCACCATTAAAATATATATTTTTTTATTATTTTGAAAATGTTCTTATTACAAACATCATTAACAAATTATAAGTAATCCTATATGTGTAATTTAAAGACCAAATATTCTTACATATGTATAAAGACAAAACTTTCAAATTAGAAATCAAAATTAATATATTTATTATTCTCTCAAAATCTTGACTTTATTCTACAAGATAGCCCGAGTAAAAAAGCTTTAAAATTAGTTAACTCACCCTTTAAAAATCAAATTTAATGAAACTGAGCTATGGAAAAGAGATATATAAATGTTAAGAATATACAAAAACCTAATTCTCGATTAAAAATTATCTATTTCTTTTTAAAAAGGGTTTGATTAATATAATAACTTTGCCAAATTTGTTGCATATATTAAAAATGTTTTTTTGTGGGGAAGAATTTAGATTAAATAGTTTTTAAAATTTATATCTGTTTGAAGAAAGTAATTAATTTATCGCTAAATAAAAATCTTCAAATTTATGAGCTTAATTAATAGAGCCCACATCTTGAACTCTAATTTTGCCCCCACGCACCAGCTTAATTTGTTGGTCAAAAGTCTGGATTTAAAAAACGATTTTAACATTATTAATCTTAGGTAGATTTTGGAAGAAAAACTGTGCAAATGTGGCAGTGATTTTGAAATTTGAGTGAGCATATATGACTAAATTTCTTCATTTTAAATCTATATGAAATAAGGTAAATTCAGGCTATAGCAACTGCTAATTGCGTGCGCATTAGGTTTATTTTGTTCTAACCCTAGTATATGTGTGAGGTTGTAATTATAATTAATATATTAGGTTTATTATAAGGTTATGATTACTATATTCCCTTTTTCATATTCAGAAAAACTGTTCAAATACGATAGGGATTTTGAAATTTGAGCGAGAATATGAGAATAAATCTTTTCATTTTAAATCTATATGAAATAAGGTAAAATCAGGTTATAGCAACTGCCACTTGCGTGAGCATTAGGGTTATTTCGTTACAACCCTAGTATATTGCCCCCTTCAGATCTGTCGCCCGCCAGGAACAGCATCTTCTGACCCTGCTGGACTCTGCCTGCAGGAAGTGGACGCCTTTCACGCGCGGCCTCTCTCTTATCGGCCAAGCCAAAGCCGCCAATACCCTGGTACTTTCAACCACCCAGCACCACCTTCATGGGTACCTGCCCGGAGAGGCTACCATCACCAAGCTACAGGCCCGCTTGCGAAGGTTTGTCTGGGGTCCTGACCGCACGGCTTGGCTTCCCGCAGGCATCGTATCGAGGCCTGTTACCCTCGGGGGCCTCGGGCTTTTTGACATCGGCGCCCAACTCCATCTGGCCTGCCTCAAGGGCGTTCAGGTTGTGCTCCGTGGGGGAAAGAATGGCTTCTCCAGGCTGATGTTGGGTGGCGTCTGGCTCCGCCCCCCTCCCGACGGTACTCCGCTCTGGCCCCGTCGCCTACGGCTACTAAGGCTCTGGGAGGAGGCCTCCAAGATCCTTGGCCTCGACCACCGGGCTGTTTCCACATCCCAGCTATTGGAGCTCCCCATCATTGGTGGCTGCCGATTTCTTCGCTCTCCCAACCTCCTGGCCCCTGCGCGCTGGTCCGGGGTCCGTGTCGCGGACCTGAGGGATGCCCCCGACATCCGCCCTACTCGCTCCTCTCTCGCGGACGCCGCTGCCCTTGTTGCCTTCTGCCGGAGGACGTTAGAGGAGAACCTCTGGGAGAGCACCAGGGCTGCCTGCCTGGCTGAGGCTGTGGTCCTGCGCGGGACGAACACGCCCTTCTCGAGGCTCACCACAAGCTCGGCACGTCGCGCCTTGGAGCGTCCGCGCCTCGCGGCACACCCGATCACCAGGCTTCTTTCCAGATGGACATCTGTGGTTGACGCGCCGGCCAGGCTCGACTGGACTTCACTGCGGCGCTGCGCCTTCTCGGGCAACGACGCCGACATTGCGCTTAGGTTGGTCCTCCATGCCCTGCCCCACCCGAACCATCCGGCCTCGACCAATTCATCATGCCAGGCCTGCGGTTCCGTAGATCGCTCCCTTGACCATCGCTACTGGAGCTGCAGTCGTATCAGGCCCCTCATCATCGAAGCCTTCAGTCTCCTTGGGCGACCCCCTGACTTGCGGGCCTGGATTTTCGGGTCTGGCCTCGAAGATGACGACTTGACCATCCTAGCGTCTGCCAAATCCATCATCTACCGGTACTTCGTACAGGTTGGGCTGACCGGAGAAGCAGAGGACCCGCTCATCGCCTGGGAAAGAAGGCTCACTCGCCGGGGCACATCCCCCGCATAATAATCTATATTTTAGTTTTATTTCCATTTTTAATGAAAATTATTGACAAGAAGTCAATACAATTTGTTTTAATTATCAATTGTCCTAGTATATTTGATTAGATTGAAGAATTAGAGTGGTTATATTAGGTTTATTAAAAGGTTAGGATGACTATTTAAATTTCTTTTTTCTATTAAAAAAAACTGTTCAAATATGATAGTGAATTCGAAATTTGAGAGAGCATATGTGAATTAATTTATTCATTTTCAATCTATATTAAATACGGTAAATTTAGGCTATTTCAACTTCCAATTGCGTGCGCATTAGGGTTATTTGGTTATAACCCTAGTATATTTGATTAAGTTGTAGAATTACAGTGTGCTTATATTAGGTTCATTATAAGGTTAGGATTATTATCTTCCCTTTTTCATATTCAGAAAAACTGTTCAAATATTGTAGTGAATTTGAAATTTGAGTGAGTATATGTGAATAAATTTCTTCATTTTAAATCTATATGAAATAAGGTAAAATTAGACTATAGAAACTGTCAATTGCGAGCGCATTAGGGGTATTTCGTTATAAACCTAGTATATTTAATCAGGTTAGAATTATAATAACTATCTTCCCTTTTTCCTATTCAGAAAAACTGTTTAAATATGGCTGTGATTTTAAAATTTGAGAGAGCATACATGAATAAATTTATTCATTTTAAATCTTTATGTAATAAGCTAATATTAGACTATAGCAACTGCCAATTGCGTGCGCATCAGGGTGATTTCTTTATAGCACTAGTATATTTGATTATGTTGAAATTATAATGATTATATTAGATTTATTATAAGGTAAGGATACCTATATATATTCCCTTTTTGATACAGTGAGAAGATTTACTATAAAACTTAATACGCGCACAAATATCAAAAAGTGCGCAATCTATCATGAGTGCTCTACAAAAGAATATATTTCTGCACTAGCCTGTTCAGTGTTTCGCTAATAATAACGTATGCACGAAGGAACGTGTGGCCACTGGATATGCGTCGGATCTGGAGGCTGTTGTTGGGTGCTGCGGTGCCTGGAGTATAGGAGCTCCATCTATTATTTATTCTGTGGTGAATATGTTTAAGACCGGTGGTCTTAATAAAGATTTGTGTGTGTATATTTATAGACTAAATAAAATATTATTCATATAGCTATGTATATAATATTATGTAACATTTCGTATAAATAATATGTAAAGTCATAAATGAGAGATTCGATTCGAAATAAATTGACCTAAACTCTACTCTCTCCACTGAGAAACCAGAATGAACAATTATTTGAAGTAATAAAATTTATATATATATATTCAAAATAGAGCAATCTTATTTATTACCAGTTGCAAACAAGACACGCTATATCCATATTTAAATTATTAGATATTAATATTTCGCATATTTCGAATGGCTGAACGCCAAACCGTTATCAAGGCATTACACCTTTGTATATTATGTTGAAATAATATATAAGAAAATTCGCTGAGGGAAGAATTTTTATATATATATGTAACGGCAATACAAGTTTTCAGGTTCAACAGCCCTTCGACAGGTATGAAATTAGTAGTGTCGTTATACCCGTCGAAGGGCTCTTAACCCCGAAACCTTCTATAGTCGTTATATATAAAAATAAACTCTTCCCTCAGCGAAATGTCTTTCATATATAATATATTTTATATGTAAATTGAATATACATTTTCCAAACAATAAAGTAATAAAGCCGAATAACGAGACAGCATCCCAGAAAGTACGAGGTTAGGAGGTATTAGTAATGCCACTTGACATACAAAGGATGGTCCAAAGATCAATTTTGAGCCCTGATTTCAGCAATCAAATAATAAATACATGCAAATAACTTATATTTCAAAGAAGATCGAAAACCGCGGAATGATTATTTTTGTATTTCAAAAGAATATTGAACACATAAATAAATGTAGCTAATGAAAATATTAAGAGGCGAATGTTTATTTTACACACACAAAAAAATTGACTGTCCTTACTGCGATGAAAAATTTTGGGAGGACTTGACTTACCACTGGTAAACCTCCCAGCGGTTTCGTCAATTTATTCTATCAGACCGCTCCAATAGAGCTCTAAAACTGCATTGGATCATTCTGATTTTGTATGCAACACTGAAGGGTGGAATATCAGAAATGGTATTTAAGAAAACCTTGGATAAAGGTTTCTAGGTCAGTAGAATTACATACAATATTTTCATCGAGCAATGCTCTTCCGAAAATAAGGACAAAGCCAGTTAGACCTGGGAGGGTTCACCACTGATGAGCCAAGCCCTCCCAATATATTTTCATCGCAGTAAGGAGAGTAGAAATTTAATTTTCGTGTGAAAGATATTCGCGTCTTAAAGTTTTCATTTGTTATATATACCTGGCTGTTTTATATATTGTTTTATAAATGAATATGTGAGAGGTTTCATTTTTTGCATTTAAAGACGTGAGAGAAAGACATTTTCAATCATTCACTGTATGCACACTATAATTTTAATATAGATTAAAACAATTTAAATAGCTGATACCATTTTAATATTAACAGGTCGAGAGTAACCTGCTTATAAAACAATTTCTTTTTTTAGTATATATTTATATATTTTTTATAATTTAACATCTTGAAAATATAAAATAAAGGGTGTCTCTTGAGAGATTACTTTCGAAAAATATCTAAATAAGACTTTTTTCAGACAATACTCAACTTCGAATAAGAGAACAATTTCATAAGAAATTAAAAATATCAAATTTAGACGGTGTAACGAATGCATCTTTATATAATATAGACCTAAAAATAAATTCCGAACGCTCACATGGATATTTTAGATATTAGATATTCATAAGATTGAAGTTATTTTAAATTTCCATTACCCACTTACGCACATGCACACGTATATAGATAATCAGGATAAAATTCAATATATTTCTATATAATTTTAAGTTTTGAATTCAAGTAAAATCGTATTATAAATAATATCCCTTTAAAATTAACTCTATAAATATTGAATACCATAGAAAGAAAAAGATGTATACACCGATACTTAAAAATAAAACACAATATTAACTAAATCTATAAGATAAAAAGCTCCTAAATGAAATTCTGTAAGTAGTTAGTATGTTAAAGTATTGGAGGCATTGATGTAAGAAAAGGCTGTAGATAAAAATGGTGGTAAGGAATTGATTAATCATCAAATTGCACTTAATTATGCACATTCATTAGGAGAGTTTCTATTAGGTGGGTATTCCTCACATTAGGGTAATTTGGCCTCTTCAATGTCATTCTGTTCTACCAGCCCGTAATCCTTTGTTTCATTGGCTTTCTTTGTACTTACAACACACACACTTTCGTCTAATTAACTCTATTGGACTCCCTATATGCTGACTCTATAATGCTCTCAACACTTTCATTGTTATATCTATCATAAATGGAATAGAAATGTATAATAATGATGGTAATTAGTGATTTATATTATATAAATCGATTTAGAAAATTAAACAATATTGGAATTATTTATAATTACATATAAATATAGCTATCGACGTGGTGAAAGAGCCGAAATGCTTCTGTGAAAGAGAAATTCAAGACTCGAAACATCTACTTCTGGAATGCCCAAATTTTTCGGGATTATAAAGAAAGGAAATTTGGTAGCATCGGACAGCTACATTAATTCGTAGATGAGAAAAAAAAACATCATTTTAACGACTGTCGGAATTAGGTGACAATAATATGTCGTCGCTTTGAACGATGTTCTTTATTCTGCTGTGCCAGCACGCCTTCTGATTTCGTTGCTCTCATTGCCACTTATAGCCTTTGGTTTGTTCATTTTATCCCCATCTTGTATAACGTACAGATATGGTGTCTGTTAATATTTATGAATTTTAACATTGTATATTTTATTTTAATTATTGAAAAGTATCGGTTCAATATGAAAAACATTTTTAGATATGTATTATATATAAATAATCGTTATTTCTGAGACATAAATGAGGGCTAGTCTAAATTCTTAATTGGTCAAATACTCACCTCATTGTTATAAATTTCCTAGCAAGAGAGAGATGAGAAAAATGTTCAGGTCAGACATGTGAGTACGTGCCTCAGGATAGCAGAGGAAATTACAAATATACTATATTCTCGGTTCATTGAATGGTAAATTTCAACTTTATTCAACTGTAAATACAAAGCGCGATGTCCCGCCAAGGACTGGCGCCCAAAGGAAAGCAATACAAGAGAGAGAGGGAGAATCTATTTATATATCCAAAAACATATGTTCAAGGCATTTACCATATTCTTGAAATTGATTTCAAACAAGCATACTATATACATAGGTAATTTAATTTAAACACTCCTCAAAATAAAGAAAAAGGGAAAAAAATAATATATACAGCACATAGTTAATTATACCTTACACTTGAGATTATTTAAATGCCAACAGATATTGTAGTAGAATCCATGATGGGGTATGATTAGGTAAGGATTTGTTTTCGGTAAGGTCAATATCTAAATAGTATTGAGTGTGAATATATTATCCGAGATATACTGCCACTTTATATATATATATATTAGAAAATTCTGCTTTTGTGAATATTTCGAAGATAAATTATTAGCATCTTGTTTTCTAATAAAAAATAAAATACGAAATTTTCTCTAATCTTGCTTTATGCTAATTTCCTATTACGTTTTGTTTATTTTACATATACTCGTATTTATAATTTGTGATATCTTTACTAAATTATTGAATGTAAAATCACGTATTTCAAATATATTCAGAATAAGATTCAAAATTAATTTGTTTATGAAGGAATTTATGCGAATTAGATTTGTTTTATAACGTTTCAATATATTTTAACACTTGGTTACAATTTTGTAATTTTGGGTTGTATACATTTTTCGAGCGCATTTCCATGATAAAATAAATGAAAAAAGTAAATAGCAAATGAATTACCTTTTGTAGTTATGTTTATTCGTTCTCTCTCTCTCCTCGCGTAGTTGGTGATCTTCAGTCTTCTCCTCCGTGGCTCCTCTGTGATATCCTCGGTCTTCGCGCCAACGTTCAAAGTGATGTGATATCGCAATAGTGCATGTATATATATGAATAAAGGCATAAATCACGATGCAGCAATATATAAATATTATATATTAGCGCTCCATCTCTTATTGGAAACTAAGGGTTGTATAAGAAAATAATTTCTAATTTTTAATTTGAATACATAATATCTGAGAAGATTTTGGCTAAAGTATTTTTTATTAATAATACCAGTACAAGGATTAACTTTAATTATAGTGTAGGATTTTTAGGATTCGGTACATTGTGTACTCGCGGTAGAGCTTCTTCCGGATGTCCTTATCAGCTTTAACAGAATTATTCGTAACCTTTCTGACAGTTGTGTTGAACTAATTGCGGAAATATGAGATACTTGTAGCAGTTTGTCCTGTTTTACGTATTCCTTGATTTCTCCCCAGTAATGCTCGATTGGACAGCCTTGTGGCACGTTCGATGGATTCAACTCCTTTGAAACATACAATAATTTTTCCGCTTCTAGGAACTTCAATGTATCAATGGCGTAGTGGGCTGGGGCAATGTCGGGCCAGAATAACGTAGGGACATCACGCTTTTTAATAAACGGAAGAGTTTTTTTCTTCCGACATTCTCTGTTATAAATTTCTTGACTGTCCCTTTGGTAACGTTAATCTGACTCTCATCACCGCACTCACAAATATATTGCCAAACGAGACTTTTATCGTTGAATTTACCAATTTCAATTGTAGTTTATGATTCAGGGAGGATGTCTTCATCAGGTGAAATGTAGTACTGAGGCTTGGAAGCGTTGATAAGTCAATCTTGCAGTAGCAATATTTTGCGATCGATGCGATTGGACGTTGTGGATTTTGAAGCCATTTGGAAATCACATTTTTACGACGTTCGCTTTGATTCATTATTGTGAATTATTGCTAACTCCTTAACAGATTATTATTTTAACACGCTTAAAGTTAATAATTAGGTTCTTGAACAGTAACCACGAGCCTTATGCAACTTTCACGTAATATCCACAATACTCTTTCAAATTTGGCAGCTATTTTCTTTACAGGCCTTATACTAATTATCGCATATGTTTCTTTTTTCAGTTAATATATTTACCCTTTATATATACAGATGTGTGTGTGAATATCCTTTTGGGTCCACATCCTTCCTCCATGATTCTGTAAAAGGCTTGTCCAACATTATATTCTCTTTTGCATGTTTACAAAGATCATATTATTATTATAACTATCTAAACTAAATTACTTCGATCGAAAATTATGAGTGTTTTCGAATATAATTATCATTAATTATTATTAGGAGTAAATAAATGAAGTATATATAATTTATTAAGGTAGTTTATTGATATTTAAACATATTTAGATGGAAATTTTGCCTATCCCGTCGAAATAGACGTCAAAGCTAGACGCCATCTATTAGACGGGAAAGGCGACCTTTGTTTCTTTAGATAAACTTATTTATAAAGTAATTTTTATAATATATTCTTCTTGTCCTATATAATATGTAGTATTTATATAAGATTCAATGATTTCAACATCATATAAATGAAGAATATTTCCTAATTTTATATTACAAAATATCAAAAATTCTCTATTATTGATGGTTCTTAAGAAAAGGTAATATAAAAATATATATATTTAGGTTTTCTGAAAGGCCAATGGAAGCAGGTATTCTAAATATTTTACAAATGGAGCCGTTCGAAACGGCCCGTGACGCTCAATTTGGAGAAATATGAATCCAAAGAGCTGGATGGTCCCTTACAAATAAGGGCAATTTTGTGGAAGCATGGCCTTTATGCCTGTTGTCCATCTCCATTTCCAGTTTATCTACGAGAGTTTGCCTAATGTAGCCCCATACATTCTAGGAACCCTGCAAAACAATTCCCTCACCACGTTCATTGTTTTCCGTTTAAAATATTTTATTGCTCCATTCTATCTCTGTTGGTGCTATATTGAATAGCATATTGGAATGTGAATGGCTCTATCAATTTTATGTAAAACTATATAAATGTAAGCACATCATTTATTGAGGTGGAAAAGCAATATTACCCTGGTATATTTGCATATATATCTTTGAATTGAATATGATTCATATATTTGATCCTCAAATATTAATTTATGTCTATATTTGTCATATTTCTGTAGGGGGGATCTAATTATAGGGATAGAAAATTATTTATTATCACTCTCATACGCACCTTTTTTCAAATAATAAATTAGATGAAACCTCTACAGATAAGTGAGATTAACTTTAATTTAGACCAAAAAATACTTATAATATTAGTATATTTTATTGAAAATTCAATTAAGGATTTCTTCATATCAATATATTCATGCTTATTCATATCAATAAATCAATATTAATGCATTTTGTGTGTCATTTTCATTTTTTATAGCAAAACATGGGACGTTAGCGTAGAGTAACTTAAAACATAATAGTTTATTAAAATAATAGATTATGTATAATAAAAAAATATAATGCATTATATTATTTGTCCGAAATATATATCTGATAATTATAGTTTATTTTAAAAATAAATAGTTGATGATTTTAAGCTTCAGTTTTGTATTTAGTCAATAATAATAAATATATGATTTGTCGATGATTTGAATCGGAATAGAATTTAATAGAAAACTTGGCCATGGGAATTGAAATAATCCATCTGATATTTTTCATATATTAAGAGTAATTTGTGGTTCTATTAGAAGTAATTCCAATAAGTTATGTAAATCCGTAAAATATATCTTCAAATTTTTATTGCGAAGATAGTTTTACTGCAGAGATTCCACAGTAAAATGAGAAAAAAAAAATTTAGGTTCCTGATTTGAATATTCCAATGGTAATCAAAGGTGCCATTTTTCTAGAATAGTAATGTTATCAGAAATTATTAATATTAATACTACTGACCTTACTGATAATAAAAATATTGGAAAGGGCTTAGCTAATTTAAAAAATTTAATATGTTCATTTAAGTTATTTCAATAATTCAATTAAACATCTCAGCCTATAATTCCACTACATTTGCAGTTATACAATCAAAACAGGATTATATAATTCATGGTAAAATTATTAAAAGCGTTTAAAAGCTACAAAGATTTCTCAAAATAGTTTCTTTAGTTTTATATCAGAATGCAATTTTTCAAGCTATTATCGCTTTTCAATAGACTCAATTAAAAACCTTCACCAATTATTACAAGTGTTCACATATATCCGCGCGCAGCATCGATATTCGTAAACATTTCGTGTAAGAAATTGTCGAATTGTTTAATTAAGACCGTTGAAGATTCATAATCACTTGAAAGCTAGCATTTTAAAATTTTAAAAAATCATTATGAGAAACCTTTGTTGTTTTTAATAGCCTGATATAAAATTTTATAGACGGTATTAAGAATTAAAATAGATAAATCGCTGAATAAATACATCACTGATTAGCCAGAACTTTCAAAATATCCCAACTCTGATATAACTGTAGGAAATTATTTTATTCGAAAATAAAAGTTGTCGTTGAACAGTGTCTTTGTGTGTACAGAAATGGCCCGCTAATGCACTGTGCTTAATTTTCATTTGTCTTGTCTATATATAGGAGTGTGCGGCACCACACCACCTATTTCTCTCATTTTGTTATTATTTTCTATGAATTCTACTGAGGCAGAACAGGCCAAAGGTATCAATAATGGCTAGTTTGGTTTTCCGAATGATCGTATCAATATATAAATGTTTTTATTGCTCTGTGAACAGCATCTCCTAGCTTTTTCAAAATAGCCGAGGTTTATGTTTGTCTGAAGAGAAGTTGGGTGGATTAAATACCATCGCAATACCTTTTTCGACAAACTCTAGGTCGCTCTTTCAATATTTTGCTCTTAAATATTCCTCCCAGATGCTCTATATGTAATGGAAATAAATACTAACAATTCTTGATAATATACTAAAATTATTTATTTAAAAAGGCATTTATTAATTCAAAAATAATATATTCACCCATGTTTTAGTTGGATATACTCCAATTTATGTAAGGATACAAAAATGTACAATCAACGTTGTAATTAGAGTTCTATTTATGGGTTGATTTATTTTCAAACCTAAAATTATTAGTATCCCCCAAATCATTCGATGAGCAACGACGATTTTCAGGAAGTTTGAAAGGCGTTTTAAAATTCTTTTTCAAGACAATATTGTCAGTGTAGTTAAAGAAGGATTGGTAAGAAATGAGCAACAGCACATATAATAGACTTAAAGAAATATTTGAGCGTCGAATGTTTATTTCTGATGTGGAGGTAATTAATCTAGAGGACAGGGCCCTGAAATCCATCATTTATTGTTCGGAGAGAAGTGGGCTACTGTAGTCTTTTTAATTATATCTATTATAGGTTATGTTAACAGCTATAGCATAATTCAATAAAATATTTCTGTGAAAACACTTCTAAATATTTGAGGAAAGATGAGCATTCAAATTAAAGCTATATTTTCTTAAACATGGATTTCGCAAAACTCGCAAATGGACAATATATTTGAAATTTAGGAAAAAATTATCCAATGAGCCTTCAAGATTAGACTCATATTAGTTTCTGAGTAGAAGAATAAAAATGGTAAAATTGAATTTACTCACGTGATCCGTGAAATTTGACGGTGAGGCAGTCCTAAATGTGCTTCGGTAGAAAGTCCGGGATAATACTTGGTCTCCTTAAAGCATATTTCTAGGGATCATGAAAACGAAAAAGAATCCACATTATATAGAGTAGAATATCTTATAGTTAATAGGAATTTGAAATTATAAGTGATTTTTAATAATTTAATCAAACAATTGGAATTAATAAATATTAACTTTTTTCTAGGTATCTTTCACTCTTCGAAAGAGGATAAAATGTTCTTGAATATTGCGACTTCTTTAGTGTAAAGATGATATTTCATCCCACAATGGACAAGATTATTGTTGAAAAATTTGAAGACAAAATCGGAATATTTTACATTCGTGGCTGAAAATGAATTATTGTCAAGTTTAGACTTTTCCAGTCGAGTTTAGGCGACAATATGTTTTAATTCATTAAGTAGTTTACTACTACATTTGCAGTTATACAATCAAAACAGGCTTATATAATTCATGGTAAAATTATTAAAAGCGTTTAAAAGCTACAAAGATTTCTCAAAATAGTTTCTTTAGTTTTATATCAGAATGCAATTTTTCAAGCTATTATCGCTTTTCAATGGACTCAATTAAAAACCTCCACCAATTATTACAAGTGTTCACATATATCCGCGCGCAGCATCGATATTCGTAAACATTTCTTGTAAGAAATTGTCGAATTTTTAAATTAAGACCGTTGAAAATCCATAATCACTTGAAAGCTAGCATTTTGAAATTTTAAAAAATCATTATGAGAAATAATTGTAGTATTTAATAGCCTGATATAAAATGTTATAGACGGTATTAAGAATTAAAATAGATAAATCGCTGAGTAAATACATCACTGATTAGCCAGAACTTTCAAAATATCCCAACTCTGATATAACTGTAGGAATTTATTTAATTCGAAAATAAAAGTTGTCGTTGAACAGTGTCTTTGTGTGTACAGAAATGGCCCGCTAATGCACTGTGCTTAATTTTCATTTGTCTTGTCTATATATAGGAGTGTGCGGCACCACACCACCTATTTCTCTCATTTTGTTATTATTTTCTATGAATTCTACTGAGGCAGAACAGGCCAAAGGTATTAATTCATGGCTAGTTTGGTTTTCCGAATGATCGTATCAATATATAAATGTTTTTATTGCTCTGTGAACAGCATCTCCTAGCTTTTTGAAAAAATACCGAGGTTTATGTTTGTCTGAAGAGAAGTTGGGTGGATTAAATACCATCGCAATACCTTTTTCGACAAACTCTAGGTCGCTCTTTCAATATTTTGCTCTTAAATATTCCTCCCAGATGCTCTATATGTAAGTATTATTAGTTCAAAAATAATTTATTCACCCATAATTTAGTTGGATATACGCCAATCTATGTAAGGATACAAAAAGTACAATCAACGTTGTAATTAGAGTTCTATTTATGGGTTGCTTTATTTTCAAACCTAAAATTATTAGTATCCCCGAAATCATTCGATGAGCAACGACGATTTTCAGGTAGTTTGAAAGGCGTTTTAAATCTCTTTTCTCAAGACAATATTGTCAGTGTAGTTAAAGAAGGATTGGTAAGAAATGAGCAACAGCACAGATAATAGACTTAAAGAAATATTTGAGCGTCGAATGTTTATTTCTGATGTGGAGGTAATTAATCTAGAGGACAGGGCCCTGAAATCCATCATTTATTGTTCGGAGAGAAGTGGGCTACTGTAGTCTTTTTAATTATATCTATTATAGGTTATGTTAACAGCTAAAGCATAATTCAATAAAATATTTCTGTGAAAACACTTCTAAATATTTGAGGAAAGATGTATATATAAAGATGTATATGTCTATATTTTCTTAAACATGGATTTCGCAAAACTCGCAAATGGACAATATATTTGAAATTTAGGAAAAAATTATCCAATGAGCCTTCAAGATTAGACTCATATTAGTTTCTGAGTAGAAGAATAAAAATGGTAAAATTGAATTTACTCACATGATCCGTGAAATTTGACGGTGAGGCAGTCCTAAATGTGCTTCGGTAGAAAGTCCGGGATAATACTTGGTCTCTTTAAAGCATATTTCTAGGGATCATGAAAACGAAAAGGAATCCACATTATATAGAGTAGAATATCTTCTAGTTAATAGGAATTTGAAATTATAAGTGATTTTTAATAATTTAATCAAACAATTGGAATTAATAAATATTAACATTTTTCTAGGTATCTTTCACTCTTCGAAAGAGGATAAAATGGTCTTGAATATTGGGACTTCTTTAGTGTAAAGATGATATTTCATCCCTCAATGGACAAGATAATTGTTGAACAATTTGAAGACAAAATCGGAATATATTTATTTTCGTGGCTGAAAATGAATTATTGTCAAGTTCAGACTTTTCCAGTCGAGATTTTGGGCGACAATATGTTTTAATTCATTAAGTAGTTCAGAAGAGAGAGACGTTTTTGGATACATCGTCGAAAAATTGTAGTAATGATTATTCTTGAAATTATGCCTCAAACATTTTCTCTTTGGTAAGTCTTTTTTTTTTCAATAATGGGTACCAAAATTCTTTCAAAACAATAAATGGCCTTTGCTAAAAAGTATAGGGGGAATCGATTCAGGTGGATTGGTATGAACCTATTCATCGCCAGCTATTTGTAGTCACATTAGTTCGGCTATTTATGACTACTTTGGATTGGAGGAAGCATAATGTCCAGTAAAAAGTGTCAAAAGTCAAGTCAGCTCTCTAAACGGATCACAACCCACTGTTGATTAGTCATTAAAAGCCAAATAAAATTTAAGTATAATTCAACACCTCACTACATCAGGGTATTCTTTATCTTTCAATTTCGATTATTTTTATACCCCTAACCTTCTCCATAATCTACCCGTCTATAGAACCTATTGTGTTATTCCATACTATACTATTTTCAGCTCAACAGCTTTCCGACTGCGTATATTTGGCATTAATATATATTTTAGCTGCGCTACCAACCTAGGTAACAAACCTACACCCTCAATCACTGATAAAGAACCTTCAGACCACTTATTCTTATTCTTTCTTTTCTCCACACTGGGTGAAGTAGAATGCAGCTGTCTTTGTCATCAAGACTGGGAGCACTATTCAGTGGCAGAACGACTTAGCTCCAAAAAAATGACCACCTCTGACATGAGGAAACGACGCCATGTGCAGCCGCTCCTAACATGGAGTACAAACGCTCCTCATCCTGTATCCCTGGATTAGGAGCCCTTACAGGGTATTATCAGCCGGGCCAGCTGAGCCCAGGTTTTTTAGCGAGCTTGTTACTGCTCCCTCTCCTCCTTTTTTCATCCGGGCTTGGGACCGGCAAAGGCGGAGTAGTCAGACGACTTAATCAAGTCCAATACCAGCTACAGATCCTCATAAAGCAACGCAATCTATGTTGGGAAGACGATGTAGGTACACGTCTGACTGAACATGGGTGATTCGTCAGAAACAAAAATAGTCATTCAATGAAATTCCAGCATGCACATATGAACGGTCATTTCGTCATATTTAATTAATAAATATTCCATTAGAGAGTAATATAATAATAATAAATTAATATGAATCTTTTATTGAAATATATTAAGAAGGATAAAAAATACACATGGCTTCGCGTCAATGAATAATTCTATATACAGTTACGATCGTCATTCCCCATCTTCTAATCAATCAACTCTGTCACCGTTTGCTTTTTTTTTTTGGAATGGCGCTCTCCTATTGGTTGGCTACGATCACGCCACCTTTGCCCCCCCCCCCATCATGCCTCCCCCACTCGCTTTTTCGTTTTTGTAACTATTGTGTTGGAGCGGGTCGCTCCTTAAATAAATGCATATATTAGTTAATAACTAGATGGAATCCTCTCTTTCTTTTTCCCAGTATGAGACGCCTACGGAAGCCAACGGTACATAGACAGATAAAGCACATAGGCTATAGTTATTAACTAATATATGCATTTATTTAGGGCGCCAATTTATAATTGTAACAAATAGTATTTGAATAAAAACATTCAATTGGGTAAAACACGGGCGTTGCCCGGGTCATTCGGCTAGTTAGATCTATATGGGATGAATAATGGGATGAGCGGCGGGTGACGTTTATCGTATATTGAGGGAAGAGGTAAAATATTTAGCGAAACATAAAAACTTGCTAATTAGTTGCTTTATATTGAATCATATTAAGTTCGATATTCTTGTTTATCGTTCCCCGCGCCACTTTTATTTAGACTCATATTATCTAATTGTTCAATGTCAGAAAAAACTGGAATATTCATTTTATTTTTTTAGTATATTTTAATAAACAAAAATAAACCTATTCATCAATTAATGATATATTTCATTTTATAAACATGTATTCAAATACAAGAAACTTAGCCAGGAAGCTTTATTTATTTTATAATAAACATGTTTTCAATAACATAATAAATACATCATTATATATTATTATTCGTCATTATTCGTCAATATCAAATTGGTCTGATTTTCCATTATAAATATTATATAAAACTGATTATATTCATAATTATTTTCTAACAATATATTCACAATTATTTATAGATCTAGTTCATACTACCAATTTATTTTTATATAAGGCCAGCCACTTATTACGCTATAAACGGGTTTTTTTTTTTAGCTAATATTTTCTTTTAAAATATATTTATTCTATTCAATAGTCTATTCCAGACCATCATGAACCGCTTAGAAGTCTGAGATTTTGTAAAGTTGTTGATTTTATTGAGAGAGTGTAAATATATTCAGAATTCTATGCTGTCTAAGCTTTATCACTCAATTTTAAAAGAGATATAGAAAATAGTTCAATTCCGAAAACCTAGAAGTCTTAAATTTTATAGGCTTGCATAGTTAGTAGGATCTAGCAATTGATAAAGTTACAGAATTCTATGTAATATGGATTTATATCAGAATTTGATCACAAAAATATAAATAAAATATAAAAAGTATTCCAGTCAACACCAACCACATTTTAATGGAATTCTAGGTGCTTATTACGTCAAAGAAACGGCTGCCCATAATTTTGTTCGTTTGAAAGGAAAATTCTCATATCTCGTCTATTTTCGACCCTAGCGAACCTAGTAGTTAGAAATTGTGCACACTTGGAATGTGTTAGTTGGATTGAACTATTCTATTAAATACCAGGCTTTTATGTGGTCACAGAAAGTATAAAAATTGATAACCAAATTTTAAAAAAGGTCTTTTTCCCAACTATCCTAACCACCCAGAAGAATGATATTTTGTGTACTTACCTGCTGTATTGAGCGAGTCTATTTATTTTCAGACTACAGTGTGATCTGCAAGTATTTCAAATTTGAGCACAAAATTCGAAACACAAAAAAATATAGAAATTATATTTAATCCATTGCCGACCACCCAGAAGTCTGAATTTTTGCCAACCTGAATTGTCATCCAGTTTGTACTAGTGAATCAAGTTTCAGTCTACTAGTTTCTTTTTAAGAACATTTAAGATAAGTTTACAAGATTTGTTGAAAAAAACCATTAACAAAAATTAAAGGTAAATAAAAAAGCTTCACAAATATGTACGAAAGTTTAATCCTAGAAATAATTTTCACACAAAACTTAATACCATAAACATAAAAAAACAGATCTCTTTGTCCAATACAAAAACAAAATTGTTGAACAATAATTGTCCTTCATTTGAACATAAAAATTGTAAATATACTTTTTCTCGACATACTGCATTTTTTTAAATTTTAGATCATGTATAAAAGCTTATATTGCGTATAACTTCAAGTTTAAAAATCTTGTCTTTTTTTATTTCGATATGTATGATAGAAATTATATAATTCTCATATATAAATTCATATTTTTCCTAACGTTCAATTAGAGAATACCTATTGAAGAACCATGTGGTTTGAAAGCTCGTGTTTTTATCGTTCCAAATAAAATATAAACCTATCTTATTTGGTCTTAACCTTTTTTGTGATATAACTAGAATTTTAGTAATTAGGATAAATTAATATTTTTTCTTATTAAAATATCAATACAAACCTAATAAATGAATATATACGTAGGCAAAATTACATATATCAGGTAAATCTATATATTTTATTTCATATATATAGTTTGTATTTATTCAACCTACACAGAAAGGTGTTAATATATTTGAAATCAATTTATCAACTCAATAAATTATTATATATTTACAGAGCTATTACTAATTTAAAACGTATAGAAAGGTCATTTAAATTTTAATATATTTCTGAATATTCAAATACCCGTTTCTATATTTATATAGATATGGTTTTATTATATTTAAATTATATATGGAATATGCAAATTTTATTTATAATATAATATAATAATTAAATGTTACAAACGTATGTATTTTTATCTGCGTCACATTATATATATACTTACCTAAAGGAGAAATGGCAAAAGAGATCATTTCTAAAGAGGACGCGGTCTATAGGGAAGAAATTAATTATGAAATACAAGAGGAGGGTGTTTCTTTGGTCCAGCGTAGCAGAAAAAATCGACAAGTGCACGCCTGGACGCTCTAATCGTACCGAATCCTCTTCAGAACTTGTGACAAGCCGTGTTGAACTATTGCGACATTACGGTCTTTTAATTAAACTTGTCCACTTCTTTTGTTTCGGCTGCGTACTAGCCATGGAGTTAGACCCCAACTTTTAACTACTTTCTGAACCTTTATAATCTCTCTCGGGCACTCCTTTACTCGCTATTATATATATATTTAAGCTCTTAATATTTTGGTGAAGAGATTGAATTTACTTTTATTATTACACTATTATATAAGACTATCTATGGTTATACACAAAAATACAAATAATGGAAATTGAGATTATATAATATATATGTATATGTAAGATATTAAATATATGAAATAATATTGATAAATTTATTAATATTTACCTATATAGTGTAAATTGATGGCGCCTAACGCAGGTGAAACTCTGTCACCGAAGACTTTGGTATTTCTTTCCTACAAAGCGAGTGTTTACCCATCTTTAGACCAAGATGGTACTTGTAGATGGCTGTGGAACAGCCAAGAGTAGCCCTTGGCGTAGCCGCGCAGTGAGGCCGAGTTCCTTCAGGCAGGCGGGTCGAAGTAGGCTTGCGATCTTAGGCAGGCCACCTGCAGAGACTGTGCGAATTGGGATACTCCTATTTAAACCACTAAACTCTACTAGCCCTCCACACGAAACGCGCCAGCCAGCCGTTGATGATTTTAGGTAGAAGGTAACCGTGGAGTTGGTGCAAAATGGATATGAGAATCAGACTCTATCGGGCAATAACAACCAGCAACAGCGATGGCTCGCTCAAGCAGTTCCTTCAGTTAGGAGGTCTGGTAGGCGATGTGAGTTATCGTAAAGTCTATAAAGATCAGCGACTCGAACGAATGAGAGATTACCAGAGGAAAATCAGTCCGGTGCCTTCAGGAACCACCCAAGAGCCCGCAGCTCTAGTTAAAGGTGACAGCTGCTCCGGAATCCTTTCGTAAAACTTCAAGAGACTAGGAGTATTAGCTAAAACTGAGCGTTCTTCTAAGGTCCTCTCGAGGCAGCTTATCAGAGGCCTAACACCGATTCTGAAGAAGGTGGTGCTGAGGTTTTCTGCACTCAGTTAAACATTTTTTAAAAAACTTTTTTATAGGAGATAATCGATCGTATCTTCTCTTTGTTCAAGAACGGAGGTTCTGGGAAGGAGCAAAAGGGAGCAAAAGTTAGTGAGCGGAAAATTCATTGTGTTTACCCAATTTGTAAATTTCCGCCTCATAATTATTCCTTGAGATCTCGCTTGCCACTTTGAGAGTTGATAAATATAAATACCTTTTTTAAATAATTGATTATTGTGACCATTTTGGCACATTAACTTTTTAAACTTTTCATTCAACTTTATCAGTCATAGAGGGGGAAGGATTGTTGTACTTAAAATGGTTTCTGTGTATATATATATTGTGACATGTACTTTTGGTATACCCACTAGCAAGTAACATTTGTCATTAGCAAGCATTGCCAGGATACTGTTGTGCCCTTGTGAATATTCCTGTAATTTTAATGGAATAACCGCTTATTTAGTGTGTGTTTGCATTTTTTAATATCATGTTTATTATTTCTGTGAAATCTCTCTATTCTCAATATATAAGTCTTTTATTGGATGAACCTCGAGTCTTTTATCTGGATCGTCGTGCATAAAGCCCATATAGAAAAATCGGATGCCGAGGTCAGATAAATTCGATGCTCTATCTCGTAAGGTTAGGCTTAACTAAGAGGAAATGGGTATTCGCAACGATAGCAGTTTCGAAAGAGAAAGTATTTTTAGTGTACTAAACATATTGTACTCTGAGAACAAGCACTTGATATTAAGGAATATCTTAAATTGATAAAGGGTGTCAAACGGCGAATAAGGGAAAGCATAAGTTCAACAAAAACCTAGTTTTCGATATATTCCTATAAAAAGGCTCGATATATATATATAGGGGGAGAGACTTTTGTTCTCAGTCAGGTCAAATCAATAGACAAGCTTCAGTGTCATGGCTACATCAGATAGGAAAGAATTTCGATGTAGACTTATAAAAGATGGAATATTCAGTGAACGTTGTTCAATTGCATTAGGGGTATGATTATTAAGTTTAATATCAATGTAATTAGAATAAAGCATAAAATGAACAGTGCATAAAGAATCTTAAAGTTGAGGTAGAAAGACTAGTTAAGTTGTTGGGTGAAATTGAGCAGAGTCTAGCGAACTCCACGTTAGGATATATAGCCAGTAATTAGCAATGAGTGTCTTCTATATTTTCCATCAACAACATTCTTTCTAGTACCGAGATGTTGAACGTACGTGGTAGAAATCACGTTTAAAATCTTCCAATATAGTCAATGATAACATCAACGGTAATGTATGGCAAATGTTATATGCTACAAGGAGTCAGGTTAGCATTATTTATTCAGAAAGGTGCACGGTCTTAAAGATAATTGGAACGAAGCATTTTCAAATATACGAATTGTGTCAAAAACAGGTCACGTGAAAAAGCTCACGCATGTTAAAACCTGTAGTGTTGGTGTCTATAACGGCAGCGAACTGGAAAATATAAACCTTTGGTTGATACATTGCAGAGATAAGGGTTTTGGCGGAATTCTCGGAAATAATGATATAAGGAGGTTAAAAATTTATTTGTCCTCACCACAAGAATGTTGCAATAGGATTAATTTGAACCAAAAGACCATGATTATTTAGACCTTATCCACGTGTTCAGTGCACCTAAAACACCGAATGCAAGCTTTTAAATAAGGAATCAGTCATGTTAATTGAAAAAATGCTATAAAGTTATATTCTACAAAGTTTTACAGGAACTGTGATTATACCCTCGGATCTTTTGTTGGTTTGAGGAAGCCTACTGGAGTCGAAAGGTGTTAAGGGATATGCGGATATCAAGGGAAATATTTAGGCAAATTAGGTAAGATAATTCTGCGACGAGGCATATGTGTGTGAATACCAAGCCACTCCATACTAGAAGTTTCGACAAAGGAGACCTGTTAATGCTAGTTGCTCTGGAATATGAAGGTTATTGAAATTTGTTTGGACCCTTTAGAGTGACCAGTAGTATCGCGTACTCATCCTTTATTTAGACCATCAGTCTTACAAAGGTAAATGGGCTTCAACGGAATAAGAAGTAGAATAAAGAAGGATTGGGCAGGAATAAAATAGAGATTTTATAAAATGTACCCATATACAATCATAAATACATTTATATCTCAGATATGTACATTATATACACACATGCGTTAGACCGTGATTGATATCTTAAATTAATCAAAGAAATTAAAAAGAGCAGTAAAAATAATAATATGAATTCATTATATTATCTATAATATTTTATTTTAGAATATTTTATAAACTTGGAATAACATTAACACACACACAATAGGTTTTTTCAATAGAATATTATTTACAAAAAATGCATATCTCATTGTAAATTATTGTAATTATATGTATTCACCTCTAAAGACATATAGCCTTTGACCATAGTTACAAACACTTCCATAGTATATGCAGGATATATAAGAAAACCAATCCAATACAATAGTAGAGAAGTCCGGAGATTAATTTGGTAAAACTGCTAAGAGGGTTCACTAATGATGAGCCAAACCCTCTCATTCAATAACATTTATCATTGCACACACACAGACACAATAAGGTCTGTAGATATAATATTTTATATGTGAAAAGAAACACATAAATAAATATAACTATAACAATTTTTACGATATATATTCTAATTGGAATTTAAACGTAATTTGAAAATGATATATTTTATATTATTAAAAAAGAAGAATCTTTAGATAAAGACATCGGAAGAAATTATAAGGATTATCAATTTTTGGAGCTCTCTTTATACACTGCGTGACATTGAAAATGGAACACCAAGAAATAGTGGCCAGAAAATTATGCAAATTTCAGGGTAGACGCGCCTAACCGAGTTATGCAAATGATGTAAAATGCGCAGCTCTCGTGCGCACATGGAGTAAGATATAAGGGAAGGAACTTGCAGAAAGGACAGTATTCGTGTCGTTATTTCTTCAAGGAAAATCATTGTAGAAATTTTGTTCTTGTGTCAAAAGACACGTGTAATAACAGAGAATGCCAGGTCATCGTAAACGGAGGCAGTTCAAGCAGACAGACGCTTTTACGAGGGGCATGGTGATCGGACTGAAAAGGGCAGGTTGGTCCATACGTCAAATCGCAGCTGATACACACCTTGGTGCGTCCACGGTGCACCGACTGTGGAGAAGATGGTTGGAACAAGGAAATGTGGCAATTTATAGGAATGTCGGTGCAACCAGAGTGACGTCAGCACGTATGGATCGGCGTATCCTTCGACAAGCAGAGGCGGCCCCACAATCCACTTGTACCGCCATCCTGCAACATGTGCAAGACACCCTAGATCATTCCATCTCGACCAGAACCATTTCCCGTCGATTGTTTGCTAATGGCTTGCACTCATGCCGTCCGCTAAGAAGACTGCCATTGACCCCACCGAATAGGCGCCAACGTTTAAAATGGTGCCGGGCTAGATCGACGTGGATGACGGAATGGCACAGGGTCGTGTTCTCAGATGAGTCGCGTTTCTGCTTGTCCAGTGATAGTCGCCGTGTACGCGTGTGGCGTCGGCGTGGAGAAAGGTCCAATCCGGCAGCAATTGTGGAACGCCCCACCGTGCGACAACGTGGAATCATGGTTTGGGGCGCAATCGCGTATGATTCCAGGTCACCTTTACTTCGTATTCGGGGCACTATGACGGCCCAACGATACGTTGATGATGTGCTGCGACCGGTGACACTCCCCTACCTTCAGGGGGTACCCAATGCCCTTTATCAGCAGGATAACGCCCGACCGCACACTGCTCGCATTAGCCAACAAGCTCTGCAAGATGTACAGATGCTTCCCTGGCCACCGTACTCTCCTGATCTCTCACCAATCGAGCACGTCTGGGACATCATTGGACGCCGTTTGCATGCCTTGCCACAGCCGCGTTCAGAAGACGAACTGTGGCAAATGGTTGAGAGGGAATGGAGAGCCATCCCTCAGGACGCCATCCGTACTCTGATTGACTCTCTACCTAGACGTGTTGCTGCGTGCATCGCCGTCCGCGGTGGTCCTACTTGCTACTAAGCCGACGCCGTTCTCGCTCTGTATTATGACTATCATTTTGAAATAAAGATCACTTATTGTTCGTCCCTGTCTCTCTCTGTCTGCCGAGTTTCATCACTTTCTGGCCACTATTTCTTGGTGTTCCATTTTCAATGTCACGCAGTGTATATTGATCATATTATAAAAATCAATAAGATAATAAAAATTCCCAAATGACTGCAAAATGTAGATTTCAGGAGGAAAGCTATTCTACAAATAATAAAAATGAGAATAAAGAGTCATTTCCGTATAAGTAAAAACTGTTATTGGCATATTCTCAAAGTAATTTTGGGGAGCATTATTTGTTTCTCATTTTAAAACTTTATATGTTTTCAATATCAAAAGTCATAAGCGGTTTGGACATTTACCAAAATATAATAGCTTTCATAAAATAAGGCTGAGTTTTACTTTTGAAATCCAACATGAAATTTATTGGTTTAGGAAATTAAATTTGAATCATTTAAATCTTTATTGTTTTAAAAGATAATATAGAATTGCTATAAAATATCTAAGTTTTTATTTAAATTTGTATAATATTAGAATAATATAATCATTGGAACGTAAAAATTTAAAATAATATCCATATATTTTTACCATAATTATGTTTTCATTCCTTTATACCTGGCCAGAAGTCCTCCTCTACGTGGCGGGCGGGAGAAGCAGCACAAGTAGGGGACTGCCCTGTAGGGTGGAGTACGGTTTCGTGACCCGCTACGGTAATCGTGAAGGCCTACAGAGAACTCTTAAATATGGCTGTCTAACGGGGGAATGGCACCCCCCCATTCCTTGGAACAGTTGCCCGGCCATACTTGCAGCCCTCTATATGGCAGACATCAATCCAGAAGAGGACATCCATACGACAAGGCACCTCAGTTGGCCGGTATTTTGATCAGGGTGCACAGACCTATCTATTCTCCATGGACAAGACACCACCACCACATTCGTATTATAAAAAAAATAATTTTGCAGATTTTTTCGCGGTGATATTAAACTACAGGGTGTACCAGGTAAATTGGGAATTTCAACAATGGTATTTTAACTGAAATTTTTGCAAGTAAAAATTAAAATATCCGAATGAAATTTGACACAGTAGTAGATAAAAGGATATAGTTTTTATTTATTCAATGTAGTTTCCATTATTAGCTACAACAGTCTCGAGGCGAGTGCGGAATGAAGCACAGGCCTTGGCGACGATGACCTTGTCCATTTAGGTCATCACCGTGTGAACTGCTTTCTTGACAGACTGGATGGTGGTATGAGGAGCTTTGTTGACATCTCTCTCAACAACGCCCCATACATAGTAGTCGAGGGGATTGCAATCTGGAGAATTAGGGGGTCAAATATCAGGACCCCAGTGACTAGGGACGTTAAGTGTCAGCCACGATTGTGTCTTTTTTGCCTTATGGGCTGGAGCTGAGTCCTTATGGAAGACATACTTCCTTCCTGCGGCCACCATGTCCATCCAAGGCTTCACAACGGTCTCCAGAACATTGATGTAGGTGTCAGCGTTCATCCTAAGGCCCTTCTCAAAGAAATGGGGAGGCATGACATCACCTTCACTGCTGATAACGCCAAGGACCATTACGGAGGCAGGAAATTTCGTGTGCATCACGACAGGTATCTCTGAGGGGTCTTTACAGATCCAGCGATCATTCCTGGGATTTACCTTTTGGTCCACGTCAAAGTTCTTTTCGTCAGAGAAGAACCTTAGCATGCCAAAAGAGTCGTGTTTCAGGTTGTTGAGGAGGGCAGCAGCCTTTCCTTTTCTGTTATTCTTTATATTCTCAGTCAGCAACTGACCTTTCCGAAGGGCATAAGACTTGAGACCAAGGTCCTCATGGATAGTTCTTTCAATTGTCATAGAGCCAACGTCCATTTCCTTGGCTATGGCCCTCATGCTCTTCCCAGGGTTTCCATCAATCTTCTCCTTGACATTTTTGACAAATTCTTCGCCTCTTACCCTGTCCGATCGACGCGAGTGCTTTTTCCTTGTAACTATCCCCTCTTTGTTACTGTCGGCCTCATCAAACTGCTTCTTGACACGATAAATAGTGGTTCTGGGCAACTTAAGAAAATCCACTATCTCTTTGGGGCTCCTTCCGGCGCGCAGAGCAACGATGATGGCAGCTCGATTTTCAAATTCTCGGTTACTCTTCATCACTACACTGCGCACACATGTACTGTTGCATTTTACATGAATATGGCTACGTAATGAAAAAAAAAAACAAGTTTTTAATCTCAAGTAGTTTTTGTTTTATGGACTGTCAAAGTTAGTCCCAATTTACCTGGTACACCCTGTAGATTAGAGGATTTGGCTTATTTCGCCAAGATGGCTTACCACTGTTGCGTCAAGCCCTTTCATCTCAGTAAGTTCAGCAGAAATATATTTTAATAGTGGCCTTGGTTCAGTGACATAGCCACAACACAATCTTTGACAAACTGGGAACAATCAATCATTATAAATACTACAATTTATGAATAGAATATATATGTTTATTTGTGATATTACGTATTTATATATATAACAGAAAAATATTATCTCAATACTAAACTAATTTGCATATTTTCGAATCAGAAAATCTAATGATCCTAACGATGATAATTTATTAACGAAACCCTATCATATTACGACTTCTATTACTAAGATTGATAATGATATGATAATAATAAGTAACAATTGTTAAAGCAATATTTGTTGTGGGCAAACATCTACTCGGGGAGTACCCGAGCAAGCGAAGCTTTTTCAATCGACCCCTACAGAATAAAACAATAATATTAGAGAAGTAGAACTCCAAAATAGAGATAGAAGAATATATAATTTGTGTCCAACCAAAACAACGAGGAACACATAGTGTAAAGTATCATATATATAGGACGCATTCTAAAATTTAATATCTAACACCACCAGATAGTGACGTAACACTCTCCAAGCCCGGAAATTACCTTTTTAAAAAGGCCAATCTTTAATTAAGTCAAAGAATGACGTAACGACCCTACATTATAATCATTAGACGAGACAACGTGTCATCCGTGGTGTCGAATCGATAAACAAAATGTGACGCCATTTAAGATGCAGACGACAAAATGAAAGCCGTGTGATCGATCAATTTTAGCCAAAAGACTTTCACACTGCTTCTTATTTATAAACACCGATATATTGAATGTGTAACTTTATTTGTAGCTCATTCAACTAATATAACTTTGAAATTATATAAAGTAAATGATGATAAATATTATTTATGCGCTTTATCATATAGATAACAATATATTATGCTAAAATTACTCGCATATATTCGTGAAATATATTACTTTAAGAGACTTGACATTAATTTTTAATATGTATTATAATGTTATATATGAGAAAAGTGATTTTGTATAATTAAAAATATTTTCAGAATTTAAAAAACAATAATTTTAATTTCAAAAATAATAACATGATAGTATATTTTTATAATTCACACATCATTTTTTCTTAGCTACTATTTTCTGTTATGATAACCAAGTGGCTGAGTAAAGCATCGCTAAAAACCGAGATAAGTAATAATATTTTAGCAGGATTCATCCATGAGAATTCAAACATGAGAATTATTGTAAGAATGAAAATATCTATGGTATAACTATTTCAAAACATTTATAAATGATTAATATTTTTATAAAAGGTTCGAAAATGCCTTGTAATAAATTTGATTTAAGACACTCACAATTGGAATCGCTACACCAACTATGTGGTGGAGGTGGTGTCTTGTCCATGGAACAGATCAGATCGGTCCGTGCACCCTGGCCACAATACCGGCTAACTGAGGTGTCCTGTCCATGGAACAGATCAGATCTGTCCATGCACCCTGATCACAATACCGGCTAACTGAGGTGTCTTGTCAATGGAACAGATCAGATCGGTCCATGCACCCTGATCACAATACCGGCCAACTGAGGTTACTTGTCCGTATGGAACACCAATTATGTAAAAAGAGGTTTAAAATTTCATTTTTTAGCGAACGAAAAATAAGGTTTCAAAAATTAATTAAATAAATTCCATCATTATCTCTCCCATCTTGTGATCTCGATACTAATAATTATTTAATATTAGATATGGTTCTGTGAATACATTTTCTGCCGAATCAAGAAAATTCGAGAATATATATAGCCGTTATCTGTCTTGCTACCTAATAATGACAAAATAAAACCTCTCGAAAAAAATGGCTCATTTGGAAGTATATTCAAAATAGGGCAATTGTTGGTGGTGAGTTATGCAGTCAATACTATGACACACACACTCTCTCTCTTACTTTCAAAATATCATAATCTTTAATTGATTAAAACCTTACACTAAAAAATGTATATTCAACGCTCTCAAAGAAAGGTCCCCTGAACACATATTTGGGTAAATGTAGATCTTCTTTGGAGGTATAATAAATAATACAGTGAAAGTACTGAAATATAATGATACAATAAGCTTAAGGCTAGTATTCGCAAGAAAAGAATAAACTCATTAACTAGGTTGTTTTATAACATAATACCTGATTTTTTTGTCATGCTAACTTTTCAAATAAACTTTAAACTTCTGCCACCGTAAATCCAACATCCTGAAAGAAGCATACAAATAACATGAAATTTACAATATGCATGAGCGGAGGTAAGATATGCAAATAATTAGAATTTCAGCGCAGACGCACATCACGAGCGCCTATGGCTACACTTCAGAGCACTATTTAATACTTGGAGATTTCGACGATATCAAGTCGGCAATTGTGATTTTTTTTGTGTTTGAAAAAACGATCAATTATGCCTCGTTGAAAACAGTGATCATCTTTTGATCAAGTATCTGATTTCGACAGAGGAAGAATAGTGGTCTTCCGAGATTGTGGATTATCTTTTAGGGGAATGGTTAGTCGTGTTGGACGAAACCAAACAACTGTAATGCGGATATGTGATCGTTGGATGCAGGAAGGTACGACGGACCGACGTGTTCGATCGCATCCACCTCAGTGCAACACTCCACGTGCTGACAGGCAAATTGTGCGCATGACAGTGACAGATCGCTCAGTCACATCACGAACCGTAGCACAGCACATTCAGTCTCGAACGCATCATCCAATGTCTGCGCGTACCATTAGACGCCGTTTACAGCAGAGTGGTTTGTCCGCAAGACGTCCATTGCTTCAGTTACCCTTGACGCAGAACAACAGACGTCTTTGCAGCCAATGGTGCGAAAAAAGAAGGATGTGGACGGCAGAAGGGAATGAAATTGTCTTTACTGACGAGTCAAGCTTCTGTATTCTACACCACGATGGTCGGATTCAAGTCTGAAGACACCTGGGAGAAATAATGCTGAACAGCTGCGTTAAGCACCGCCACACTGGTCCTGCACTGGGATGGTATAGGGCGGTATTGGATATCACTCTCGCACTCCTTTAGTACGCATTTCCGGTACTACTCCAACGCTACATCTCCGAAGTGTTGGAGCCAGTTGTCCTTCCTTACCTTCAGGGTTTGCCCAGAGCCATATTTCAACAGGATAATGCGCGACCACACGTGACATGCATTGTCCAAAGTTTCTTCGTCAATCGCCTGATTGAATTGCTTCACTGGCCGGCTCGCTCTCCGGATCTTTCGTCGATAGAAAACATGTGAATCATTGAATTAATCAAGTAAATAAGAGAGTTACAGCGTTTTATAATTTTTGTAATACCGTTATTTGTTTCTCAAAAATAAAATCTGGCAGGGATATGTTCAACACACGTAAAGAAAGAAAAATCAAATTGTTTTATTTATGGTTTTGTGATTGAATTATCATTTGAGGTCAGGAAAGAGAAATGATCAACCATTTATCTAACATTCCTCCCACCTTTTCCATCTAAATTATACTTATGAATAGTACAGTTATTTGCATCAAATGTTTAAAAATATACTATATAATACTAGCATTTGTGTTGTGTGTGCACAAAAATATAAATTCAAAAATATTAAATATAATATTTATTACAAAAATAGTTTATAATTTTTAGATAGCATTCTTTATAATTCTTCAAAGAATAAACTTTAGTGCAGTGTGTTATCATGAATTCGTCACCCTCTCCTCCTCTCCCCCCATAATTAAAAAGAAACTCTTTAGAATATAATATATATTTTTATATATTTATATTCATAATAGTTCGGACGGATATATCGAATATATATTTAATAAAGTGAATATCAAAGGAAAGACATAATAATATTTCTATATATCAAATTTTCTCATATAGCCAATAAATAATATGTTCGAATTGATTTTGAAAATATTAAATAAAATAATTTTTTTTTTGAATATAAAATATTTTCCAATGAAATAAACCTCTGAATTTGTTAATTCTGAATTTTTATCAAATGCTCTTATCAATTTGGAGATTGTTTGGGTTGCCAAAAGCCTAAAACGCTACATAGGTTGATATTTTCTCTTTTATTGAAAATGTTTGGCCAATAATCTGGAAAATGAATACTAGGAGCTATCAATAAGTGAATTGAATACCCAGCTTCTTGATATTCTAAGATATTTACATATGCCCACAGATATCAGAATAAGATAGAAATAAATCTTATCTAGTTTTTTATTTGAAAAAAAAACCTAATGCTAGTTAGTTATTTTATGAAAAATCCCTATTTATTGAAAATTATTGGCTATATCACATTAATCCATACAGTTTTTACGGGCATGAAAATGTTGCACCCTAACGATTAATTAAAGAGAAATGACTCTCCCGTATATGATGAAGCATAAATGTCCCTACAATCCCGACTTAATCACTGTAGCTACAATATCTTCGGGGTCTTAAACATGTAGATGCGATTTCAGGTATTTCATCCCAAATAAATGCCTGTGCTATTAAGACAAATAGTAATCTATAATGTTTTATACCATAACTGCATACCATTTGTAAAATGCTCAATAATTCATATATAAGCAATATTATTATAATATTATACTATATACTCGTATATCAAAAAACAAGCAAATAATCTCTCTCCATATCAATAAACAGTCAATTTTTAATTTATCCTATCACTAAAAGTATCGAACCGTAATAAATGTATGTTTTGTCGGATTCTCTATAATTTCATGTAGCGTTATGTTGAGTTTCGATTTTACGCGAACATATTATGCCGTGTTTTTAGGATGTTAAACAAACTTAGTGCAATTATTGAGCTCTTTCGTAAAGTAAAACGTCAATGTGAAATTGTTCTGCTGAACAAAGTTTCTCAACAACCTGGGTCCGAAGCCATCCATTGCTTCAATATGCTTGGCCCTGAAGATGACCGTGCCGAAGAGGAAGAAAGCGCACCGCCAACCGTAAGATCATCAAAAAACGACTTCAACGAAATTTGAGGCTGTTGATGAGAAAAATGGTTCATGAGACTGGCAGAAAAAAGTCGTCGGTATTTCGAATAGCGAAAAAGGAACTCAAATTCAAGGCGTAAAAGCTACAAAAAGTCCAGCTCCTCACGGATGAGAACAAGCGCGTACGGCTAGAAAGATATAGCCGGCTCAAGTATCGGCCACTGGTCAGCGATGGGAGCGTATCCTTCAAGCAGGCGCACAAACCACCAAAACGACAGCAACTGGTCCGTTGAGGCTCCCGGCATGTCAGCCTTCGTCAAATAACGCCAAAATTCGCAGTCAATTATGGTATGGATTTGCGTAAGTGGTAAGACCTCGTTTTCGAGGATCAGGGGGTCAAAATCAACCAAGAAGTGTATCGCCGCGCAATTCTCGAAGCTGTCGTACTCCTTTGAGCTCAACAGGACTTCGTCGAAATAACTCAGTTATTTTGGGATATACACTCAAACAACACACCCTGAAACATATATATTATAAATTATATAAAAGCAATATGATGAATATATATGATGTTTTAGTTCAAGCTATATGTTTGAGAGAGAATCACAGAAAACTTTATAAAAAGAATATATTTGTATTTGTGTGTGTGTAATATAAAGTTCAATATATATAATATTGCTATTCCAAAGGCTGATTTGTTCTTTTTTTAAGAAGAATGTCTAGTGAATATGTAGACACGTATCTATTGCATTAGAGAAAATAAATATATTGTGTAAATATAAAAGGATATATACATATGGTGTATGCTGAAGAGAGTTGAATTTGTCAAAATTCAAAACTTATCTTTCATAGAGTCTGAGATTTGGAACAACCTTTATCTAGAAAAACGACTATCACAAAGGCAAATATATTTTTATTATGAAGTTTTCTCTGATTTTTTTAAACATATAGCTTAAACTTTAATATCGTATATATATTCATTATGTTTTGCCTTTCATATAAAATATATAGTATCTCTTTATAGTTATATTTTACATATATTATAAATTTAAAAGTTCAATTAAATTTTAATAAATATATATTAGAAATAGAATGAGAGAAAATATTTCAAAATCTAAGCATCATATTAAAATACTTCAAGAAGATATATTTATTTATAAACTATATATTAATATATTAGTTAATAAAATATATAGAAATAAATGTAGAACAAGAAATAAATATATTTATATATAGAATGTTATATATATTTAATATTTTTCTAAAGTTTTTCCTAACAAAATATCTTTTTGGTATTTAGCAAAAATACAAAATTGCCGTGCAGTTTAGCATTTTTTCTAGAGTTTGAAAAACTCATGTCTAGAGAATTTAATTGAAAAACTATTGATTGCTCTTATCGATTTTGGTAAAACATTAAGGTATTGTTTCACACAGGGGGCTTTAGAAAACATCAATAACTTATTAGAGGGAATACCACAAAAAATATAAGTCCCTGGTATTTAGATGTTTTTCTGAAGTGGTGGTAATAAAATAGGTTGCTCGGATCCCACCGAAATAGGAATTTCAACTCAATTGGTTTGTTAGGATTTATTTATAACGATATTAATCTATTGTTCTATTATAACTGAATAAAATAAATTGCAAATATATATAAATAAACTTGTTAATTTCATTTTAGGTTGTCCTCTTTGTTGTTTTTATGATTTCTGTATATAGAAAAACATGAGAAGAATAAGAGATAATTGAGAAATATATCTATTTTCTTTACATTATCTTCTTTATGTGTTGTATTCAGTTATAAGGTTGGTAGTCATAAAGATTCGTTCATCTTAATCCTATTTCCTTATTCATTAACAGCCTGTGACTTACTACGTTTCCCGGGCTTTTGGGTAAGATCAAAGTGTAGTTTAGCTTACTCCGCTTCAGTCCTTGAAAACATTGAACGCCATTTACCTTGATCTTTCTTGTTTCCTGAATCTACTTTTGTATTAGTACAAGGCAACAAATAAAACATCTCTTTATTAAAATAATTCAGCCTCTTCACTTTATTTCATATCCAAAAAAAAATTATTTCTTCATATAGAAAAACATCCGAAAAATAAGGGATAATTGTGAAATATATATATTTTCTTTACATTATCATCATTATGTGTTGTATTCAGTTATAAGGTTGGTAGTCATGAAGATCCGTTCTTCTCAATCCTATTTCCTTCTTTTTCGGCAACCAGTAACTTACTCCGATTTTCGGGCTTCTGAGTAAGATCAATCCAGAGTAAGATTAGTCCACCTCAATCCTTGAAAAAATTGAACTCCATTTTTCTTGGTCTTCCTTGTTACCTGAATCTAATTTTGTATTAGTACAAGACAGCAACTAAAGCAAATTCTGAATCACAAACTCCAGCCCCGTTACTATATATTTCAAATTCAAAAAGAGTGAGAATCCAGAACATGTTTCCATACACTCCAGTGGTCGACTTCAGCTCCAACATATCCTAGTAATGAATAGTGCAATTAAAATTTTGGCAGTACGAAAATTATTTTTGTACATTGTTTAAAATTGTATCGAAGCTTAAACTATCAAGTTTTTATCAATGTGAGACAAGTTTCAACACCATGTAACAATTTTGCTCTAAACAATTAAACAAAAAATAGGAAGAAATTTAGTAGGAAAAGTATAAGATGGAACACTTATTTTGGGCTAAAGGATAAACCTTCTGTAATACATTATATTTACTGGTATAAACCGGTCATCTTCAAGAGTCGAATATTTTTTAGATCTGATATATTAAATGAATAAATTAAACTTTATAAATTGGAGAGGGAATGCAATAATAGATATAAATGATACGATTATGACTAAAAATTTAAAGTGAAATGGTATTCCATTGTAATCGATTTATCATTTTGTTATATACATATTTACCATTTATCTCTATATATATAAAAGTCAATTTCTGTCTGTCTGTTTCGCGATAAACTCAAAAACTACTGAACCAATTGGTACCAAATTTTGCATGTCGCTTTTTATAAACCTGAGGAAAAATTTCGGCTGCATTTTGATTAGTATTTTTGGCTATTTCTTTTTTTCATGTGAAGAACTTTTTTTTTTACGCGGACTAATCCGGAATGGAATGAATACCTAAATATGTCAATTTTTTAAAGCATCGGTGGTTCAGTGGTAGAATGCTCGCCTGCCACGCGGGCGGACCGGGTTCGATTCCCGGCCGATGCATTTTTTTTTTACAATTTTTAAAACTCATTTATATTATCTCTCTATATATAAAAGTCAATGTCTGTCTGTCTGTTTCGCGATAAACTCAAAAACTACTGAACCAATTGGTACCAAATTTTGCACGTTGCTTTTTATAAACGTGAGAAAAATTTTCGGCTACATTTTGATTAGTATTTTTGACTTTTTTTTTTTTTTTCATTTGAAGAACTTTTTTTTACGCGGAGTAATCCGGAATGGAATGAATACCCAAATATGGCCATTTTTTATAAGCATCGGTGGTTCAGTGGTAGAATGCTCGCCTGCCACGCGGGCGGCCCGGGTTCGATTCCCGGCCGATGCATTTTTTTTTTTTACAATTTTTAAAACTCATTTATATTATATATAATTCAAATATATATTATTATATCAACTGTATTAATTAAATCAAATACCTAAACACTAATATAATACAATTTTTGCCATCACACACACTTTTTTCCTGTAGTTTATGTGTTACTTCTGTATTGCTATTCTATGGCACCTTTAATATTTATTATTGATATACTTTTAGTATGAAGGAAATTGCACTCGGTGGAATTCTCGGGCGAAGCCGGGTCATTCGCCTAGTAGTACTATATAATGCGGCTATGATTATAGAACGCCGTTTAACAAGTTTTAGCGCAAATGTTTCTTTTTACAGAACCAAATAAAATCGTATATATTAATTATTTTAAGGTGAAATAACGATTATTTCTATCCTTAGGGATGAAATATGAAAGGATGAATTGTGAAATGTAATGATAAAAGGAAAAATTCCCATCCCTGGACACTTTTATTTTACCTTTATTATTACTCGTCACAGTTCATCCCTTTATACTTCATCCCTTAGGAATAGTCGTTATTTCTACTTAAAATAAATCACGATTTTTTTTTCTGTAAAAAGAAGCATTTGTGGTAAAACTCGTTGAACGTCGTTCATATCTAGCATTTGAATAAATTTCAACAAAATTATTTTCAACGAGAGCAAGGTATCTTCCAATCTCAACATCAAGATGAAATATCATATCTCTGAATTTCGCCAAATAGAACATAACTCCGCCTTTGCCGGTCCCAAGCCAGGATAATAAAGGAGGAAGGGGAGCAGTAACAAGCTCACTAAAAACCTGGGTTCAGCTGACCCGGCTGATAGTACCCTGTAAAGGCTCCTAATCCAGGGATAGAGGATGATCCATGTTAGGAGCAGCTGCACACGGCGTCTGTTCCTCATGTGAGAGGCAGCCTTTTTTTTTTTGGAGCTGAGTCGGCCTGCCACTGAGTAGTGCTCCCAATCTTAATGAAAAAGGCGGACGCATTCTACTTCACCCAGTCATGATGGTTGTCAAACAGACATCATCAATGGTCACAATTCAATACCCTAATATGATTGAGTGGAGATAAGAAATAGAACACATGAAAGTAAGGCTCTGACTTCAAATATCTCGACTTGCCTACAAACTAGAAGTTACGAGGTACTTCCCATTACGTCTTCCATGTATCTATATAAAACCTTCGACCTGTGCATTTTCCTGATAACCATCATTATTTATTGATAGGTTTACAATATAACTGTTAAAATGACAATTCTCTCTGATTTCTAAATATAACAATATAAGAATTATTGTTATGGTTCAGTGAGCTGCCACTCTGTTGTATTTCAATGTACATAAATAGATGTTTTAGTGTAATGTGGTATCTTACTATTTATTTCTAGACGAATTGTCAGTTTTACAAACGGGTTCAGAACACACTTACGAGATACAGTCCTATAAAATACTTATTAAAGCTTCATTTGGAATATAATTATTTACTAGCAATTTCAGATAATAAATTTATAAGTCTATGTATTTAATTAAACGTTTTTCGAGATTTCGGGATAACACCCTTCTACAGGAAAATTGATACAAAATGAAACTTAACTATGCTATGGCAAGTTATATGTAAATATTTATGATAATATGTAAATTATATAATGTACATATATCTTACGAAAGCATATTCAAGTTTTATTTTGTGTCAATTTTCCTGTAGAAGGGCGTTACTACGCAAGCTCAAAAAACGTTTAATTAAAAAGACACTCATACTTATATATATATATATATATAGACGTTTACTTTATTATTTAGAATTAGTAAATCTTTACAATAATAATGTTTATAATTATGACATCAAGGGATCCGGGAGAAAGAAACATTATTTAAGATAGTGACAGGCTATATTGAGTGAAAAATTATATTGATACATTAAAGTGTTATTCTTTCACCTTACTTAAGATGCTGATTCTGTGTAATAAGAAAGGACAAATTGAAACTTTCATTCCTCCTTTATTGAATCTCTGCGTCTGCCTGGGATCTCGATGCCATTATAAATATAATTATTGGGCCAAAATTTCAATAATGCTTAATATTTAAATATTATTTATCATAGTGTAAATCCGTTTGTTGGGGCCAGGTCGTTCAATATATATTATACGGTGCTATGTTCTGGACGAGCATTAAAGAAAACTCAGGTGGATACCTACAATCAAACGTTTTAAAAAGTTGAAATATAGTTTTAATAAATATAATAAAAATAAGTTTTAAAAATTTCTAAAAACGATAAAATGTTGTATCTAGAAATCCCGTGAACTCGACAGTTTCCATTTGCCAACACTCTATGTATATTTTTATAGTTTACAGTAATAAAATCTGGTATAGAAAGGTATTTAGAATATAAAATACAATTTGATTAAATTATTCAGAAATTAAATATAAAGTATATGAAGGCAAAAGAAATTAATATAACTTTTCTTTCATTATTCCAGGTAAATTTAAGACTGGGACTCACAAAGACTCTACCTTGACTGTTGACCTCTATACACTATAGACAAAACTTAAGGAAGTAGAAAGTCATTGATGTCTTCCGAGTTCTGTTTTTTCTTTATTATTTTTTTTTTAAGGAGACAGAGGTAGTTTTGTACACACCTGTTTATCTCGTGTGTCTTCAATAAAGGTCAATTTGTATTAGATATCTTCAAATATATTATCTCAATCCTGATATAGATGCTGAAAGGTGCACCTATATAAGTTTATTTCATGGGTGTATATAACAATGAATTATTTATAGCCTCACTATTATTAGGATTATTTTTATGAACATTCACTTGATATTTGATGGATAAGAATAAAACGAAATTTTCTCTTTGTCTCCGCATCTTTATGCCATTGACCTAATAGTAAGTACATATAAATTTAGAAGCGGGTTTCGATTTTAAGATCAAGTAAGTGCTTTCCTCTATATTAGGATGGGGAGTCATAGACTTATCCCCCCGGTCTCTGCTCGGCCTATTGGTATAGCTGTTCTAGAATTGACCATCCACATTTAAACTCCAGGTAGGAATATCCCCTTTCAAGAAAATAGTACCTCGTATTATTCACAAGGATTAAGACATATTCCACAATCTTCCAGTAAATTGGAGGACTCTCAACAAGCAGCAATACTTTTATTATAAGATTCGTATTTTGTATAGTTCATAAGCAATAAAGTTTTTACAATATTTCAATGAACGTGAAATTTGAATTGATCGGATAAATCTCTATACCTATTACCATGAAAATATTTATAATATATTTATTTACTCACACAAAACAACACAGACACACACAACACACACATAAACCCAACACACACAGCATCACACAACACGCACAAAACACACAGCACAAACACACACAACATAACACACATCGTTAGCGCTATTATTAAAAAAAGGACTCGAGCCTTTCTCAAAAGTTTTTATATATATAAAGGTAGGTATCTGATGAAGAGCGAAAGCTTCAGTCAACATAAATAACTTATTTGTTTAGAATAGGTGTGGATTTACCTTCAAAATGTTATTTATAAGCTATCAAAATGTCAACATACTAACGTACTATGCCCAGAAACGCCTTATAAACTGAATTATAAATGAAATAGAAGGTTCTGCCAACACTGTGCGCACGCGTGACTTATTTGATGACTAATAAGATAATTTATGTGCGTTTACTGTTGAATACCCAAGTGTTGTTTATGTATCCCCATTACATTATCATCACGCCGTTATTGTATGCACACCTGAGGTAAACAGGTTCACTTTCACAATATTTAATTATGCTTCAAGGGATATATCTTGTGCGCCATGGTGCATCATAAACACGATGTTTACTTCGAAATAGCGATAAGTATGAGTGGGATACGCCTGGAACAGAATTAGGTCTTAGAAAATTGTCAATAGTCAGGAAATTCTGTTTATAAATAACATATAGTGCCATCTATAGGTGGAAGTGTAAACTCAATCATCATTATTTGTTTAATATATTTCGTTCTATATATTTTTTTAATTAAAAAATTACTACAACCACCAATTAAAAGTTGAAAATATTGATTATTTAATGGTGAACGCTTCCAGCCGTTTCGACTATATGGCTACAAGTTAAATTTATTCTGTTTTACTTCTATAGTCTACATTTGCTTCCTAATTCTAAAATGGGGACTTGAATGTCTTTCAAGAACAGAAATTGTCTGACAAACGCGACATGATACAACTTATCAATTAGTTCCAGAGGTTTAAAATTTTTATTGAAGTTAGACCTTGTCAAATTTACATATTGAAATATTGAAAGTTTAAAGATCCTCAGGGATTTGGTGAGGGAATGTTACGTAATATCAATGAATACTTGATTGGATAATAAATTATTACTGAGAGAGAGAGAATAAATATATCGTTATACACCTAAATCAAAATTGACCACAAAATCTTGTAGCTGTTTGCATATATTATTTTACAAGCCGAATGACCCAGGCAACGCTCGGGTTTTACCCGATTAATTTTTTTTATTCAAATACTATTCGTTACAATTATAAATTGGAGCCGTGGATGTCACTCTTGTGAAACGTCCCGCTCCAAACTTTACATGTACACTAGGTCAGCTGGTATTACCCCCCCCCCCCCCCCCCCATTTTCACCGCTAGAGGCGCGAGCGAAAGAGCAAATTTGCAAATAACACGACGGATATTCGGGATAGAGACCTGAAATCTTCACTAAGAGTTTTTCCAGATTCTACTTTATAAACTTTTAAAATTTCAGTCAGATTAGTTACGTATTGTGGACGTGTATAGTTGACAAACATACATACATACATACGCTGACTTATATATATATAGGGATAATAATATAAATGAGTTTAAAAAATTGTAAAAAAAAAAAAAAAGTATTGGCCGGGAATTGAACCCGGGGCGCCCGCGTTGCAGGCGTGATCCCCTAAGATTTCTTGAAATATTCAGAAATTCTATAATAAATGTTTAGTGTTTAATTGGCTAGGCCAATTCTATAGCTATAATATAAATGGAAGTTTTGCCGGGAAGGATATTTTGACCTTAATGCTATCGTTCTGGTGCTCAATTAAAGGGATAGGTGCCTCTTTTGTTACATGAATATCCTAGTGAAACAAAAGCTTCATCTAGTGAAACAAAAATAAACTAAACTTCTATTCAACTTGTGGATGTTGAGATGTTTAGCCAACCCAATTTCTTACCAAATCAAGGAAACTCAACCACATATGCGTTTTTTTTTGCCTTCGCAGCGTGATGCAGACTGTATCTCTATTAAAGGTAGAAGTGCCTCTTTTGTTACATGAATATAATCCTCCCGTAACTTGATGTCGTATACTTGGCTGAAATTCGGCTCTTGCCACCTCACCAGAATAAACACCTGTTTGATAAATTCAACCGATTCCATAGCCCTCTCTTAGGTTGTTATGAACGCGAAACCGCCCCTGTACTGATGAGGGCCAAAGCCCGAAATCAAGGTATACAGGTTGGATTATGTTTGAATTTACCTAAATAAAGGGTGTGGCTCATTCTTTATCATCACTAGTAAAGGTCTTACCAATAGTGCCATCGTTCTGATGCACATATTTTGGTAGATTTTGATCTCTATAAAAAGGTCATTTCTCCATTCAAAATAATGCCAATGGGATCATTAAAGTATGTATGCTCTTCACCTCTTTTTTTCATATTATTGATATTCTGGGTCAATATTGTATGTACTTGTATTGTTGCTTTGTATTAATTTATGCCTAACTGGCCTTGTCCTTACTGTATTTGGAAGAGCATTGCTCGATACAAATATTTATAAGCTTATATCCATATTTTTCTTGAAACCTTTTTCTGAGATTCCACCCTTCAGTGCTGCGTATATAAGCAGAACCACCAATAAGGTATTAAAGCTCTTAGAAGCGGTCGGGTGGATTAAATTTGCGGACCGCTGGGAGGGTTAACCACTAATGAGCCCAGCCCTCCGAATATACTTCTTCATCGCAGTAAGGACAGTAAAAGTTCGCTTTGTATATAAAATAAAAACATTATTGCTTGATTCATTGCATTTTATACATGTAAATGTGTTTATACCTAAATGTGACTCATGACTTCTAACTCCTTCAAAGTGTTTCTTGAAAAAAGATACTTCGGCCATTATAAATCTTTTTATTACCTCGAAGTTTCGACAAAAAGCTTTTGTCCTCGTCAGGAGCAAACAAAAATATGAAAGCCGGCCAGGAGGCCTCTATCTCTTCGCGATCCTTCAAAGTGGTTGTAACGAAATGCGTTAACTTTTAGGATATATTTTGATGCGAAAGGTGATCTTTATTTTAACTGATCAAAAATGTTTCGCAAAAATACCTATCAGGGAAAATCTTCTAGAGGTATAGGAGTAAAAATAAAGGGATATTAGACACACTAGAGCTTATCAGAACTGGCGACAGAGACAGCAGGTGATGTCGATGACATCTCCCAATAATGGAGCTCGACCTTCAAACCGACAATATATTGTGCAGACTAATCACCCGAGAGCAGTAAAAATACCTGACGATTGCTATTTATTGCCGGAATGCATGCTTCAGGGTCGAACCTGAAAGGTCGACCATTGTACGATGGAATGTCAAGTGGTGTCCTCTCTCTGTCTGGTATTACTGTCTCGTCGTTTGAATTTATTTTTTCCATTCAATTTACATCTTCAAAAGTAAACATATTTGTATTATATATTTACAACCAGTCAATTGGTGATAAATCTGTATTCCTACAATCTCAACAAATATATAACTGAATGAATGTAGGGATTACTATAACTATATTTTCAGATTATAAACTCAAACGGAGCTTCTTCTGTAAAACATGTTTATTTCGCTAGCTTTCGAACGACATCGTTCTTCAACGGGCGTAAAGATTCCTTGTCTTTACGCCCGTTGAATAACGATGTCGTTCGAAAGATATTGAAATAAACATGTTCTATAGAAAAAACTCTTTTTAGGTTTATAATCTAACAATATAACTGAATGAATACAATGATGTTTGAACAATGTCTCCTCTTTGATTTATATAAATTCTAAAAGGTCGCAATCGGCGTTCGGTGGAGAATAATGGAATATTCGAATGTAGTGGTTTATTTAGAAGAAGAAAGCGAAGACTAGAATGCGGCTGATTCCAAACTCGCCTTTTCAGTGATACGCTAACCTTGACGTATGCATGGTGGAATCTATTGCCATTGGACATGTGTCGGACCTGGAGGCTGTTGTTTGATTCTGTGCTGCCTGGATTATGAGAGCTCCATCTATGCTCTGAAGTGAATCTGTATAAAACCGGTGGTCCTAATAAAGTTGTTTGTGTATTTTTACTATTATAGCTGATTTTCAAAAATTTGAGAACAAATCTAAATACATAAATTACTCGTTAACAATCTGTAACGATGACATCTTTAATAATTCAATAATTAGGTGAAATAATTAATAATTATATATACGTCACATTTAATATAATAATGTTTAAACATTTTAAATATGTATTATCACTAAAATTTTATATGCATAAAGATGATCAAATTTTCATTATATCCATTGATATATATTATTATTTATAATTATATAACATTTTATAATACACACATAAATATTTTCGATATATATATAAAATATTAATTTACAAGTGATTAAACTATACCGTTATATTTGACTCATAGATATCAAAGAAAAATAATAAAGACACAAAATTAATATATCGATTTTCAAACAGATATAATTTTTAAAAATTACGAACGATGACAACTTATATTAAAAATTTATATATGTTAACGGTAAAAATAAAATGTTAATTTTTGACAAATATTTTCTCTATTTTCTTATATATATAATCATTTTCAATCTATAATATTATTATATATTTTAAAATTCAAATAAGTAGATAATTCTGGAAATAATAAAAAGCGAAATTTTTCTATAATGTGATGGAGATAATAGTGCAAAAGAACATTTGGCTTGGCGCCTGGATATAGATGGATTCGATGGGATATGTGGTTGACATTTCAGTTGTCGGAATTTCTTCCACGTGATTAGTTGACAGAGGACCGGGATAGGCGGGGACATGAAAGGGGAAAAAGGAGGGGGTTATGACGACAGCATTCTGCACAATATTTATACAGACGAAACATTTACAGGCGCGCGCCATATGTAAATATAATCCATTTAGAAATAAAATATTTTATTCGAAACGCTTCAAATGACCAAAAAGGGTAATATTTTGGTAGTTTCGTCTGCCATTTATTTATAAAATCTAATCGTGCAATAAAAAAGGAATTGAGTCAAAATATAATATTTTATTTCATAGAAAATATAAAAAAAAATCTAAGTTTTACGTTGTTTGCTCTCTCTCTCTTTACATTCTATAAGAAAATATATATTTTGAGATTTCATTAAATTGATTTTTTTTTCACAAATTTCTGTTTGATCACTAAATCAATATATTGAATATAAAATACACTGCTGTCGAGTAGGATATTTTTTATATTATGGGAAAAATAAAAGATCATATACAATATATATTAAAATATATTATAGATTGTTTAAGTAATATTTTTATATATAAAATCATTTTAATCCATTAATAAACTTTAATATATTATAGATTTCGTATTTTATATTTTAAAATATTGATGCTATTGAGTTATTAGATAACAATTTTTATTTTATTATGCCCTTTTTATTTGAAAAAGTAAATATTTGATAAAGTGTATTTAAAAAGCGTTAAGAAAAATTATAACGACATTATTTTTTAATAATATTTTTTTTTATAATAGACATCAAAGAGTATATATTAATACAAATATATTTTGATATTCAATTACTTACCTTTAAGGTTTATCTTATATATTTCAATGTTCAATATTTATGTTTAACGTTTCAAAACAACTTTTTATGCAATAGAGCAATATTTGAATATAACAACATTTTTAATTAAAATAATAAAACGGTAACTTTTATTGGCCAACTCTGGAAATTGTAAAGCAACATATAGTTAATATTTTTTATCGATTGATGGAAGTGAGCTATTAGTTAGTTTCATTTGCATGATCAGAGGCTTCTATCTCATTATTATATATATCCTGGTGGTATGTTTAAAATGTTGGGAATATTTTATGGTTTAGACGATAAAACAATGAATAACAAGTTTACTTACAGTTGAAATGTTTTTAAAGAATTAGTCGATTTTATATACCTTCTAAGAAAGTATTTTAAATTTATTATTTTCAAAGAGATAGAGAGAGAGAGAGAGGGGAAAAACATTTAACAATTATATAATAAATATATAAATATATAAAATATTTATACAAGTATTTGTACTTGTATAAACAAAAATATCACTCGTTCTCTCTTATTTTTAAAATACAGTGTTGTCAGACTAAAAGTATTTTAAGATCATTGATTTATTATTTTAAAACTATTCCTTCTTTTTTTCCAACAGAAAAGAATTCGATTTTTGCACTTATAATTGTGCTAGAGATACCTGGCACTTACTGGTGATGTTGAATTCATGCGAGTATTGTGGGTGGTCAATGGAGCAATTTATTATTAAGAAATTAGTGTCCAATACAGGATCATCTCCACTGTCGGACACCGGGCAGTTTCTAAAACTTATCAACTGACTTACACTTATTTAAAATAGATATTTTCAGCTTTAAAAATTCCAGATTTCTTTCTTCTTTGAACACCTAGAAAGAAAATTGATTTAGATTTAGTCAAAAAAGAAGAGTTCAAAAACTAGAAATCTATTCATGGTATTTTAAATAAAGACATTTATTTCAGGTTACTATTTATATTCTTTCTCAAAAGTGACTTAATTAATTTACACAACTCTCTTTGATTATAAGTTTAACAAATGCACCTTTGGCTAGGAATAAGTTTTTTTTTTTTAATTTCGTCAAATTCAGGTGAGTTCCTTTAGGCAAACAGATTTTCCATGGGCCTTAGTAAGACATGGTTAGAACCTTTAGCCCGAAATACTACCTGTTAATTTGTCAAAATATAAAAGAAACGTTTTGATATTCAAAAATATATATTTATAAATCGATTTTAGCGATTTAATTATCGGTTCTACATTAAACATCGTATACATGTATAATACTATGTAGAATAAATACCCAAATGTCTATTCTCTCGGTTTGTAAATATGAGGAATCTGTGAGAATTTATGGAAAGGAAATGTTCGACCTTTATTGGACCATGGACGATTAAGAGACGATTGTTTTGCCATGTAGACGACGACGTTATCCGCTCTAAGCTGAGCTATTAGGCTCACGTCCAGGTAATGGTCTCATAATCTTTGTCTCCTTTTCATCAGGTCTTCTCATTTCTTGGGGATTAGCGACAGCTGTCTGGGCTCAGTCTGATTAGTATTCAGATGGTAGGAAAATACTTACCTCAGCTCTATTACTTACTTCTTTACTAGCTTCGTTGGTTAGCTAGATTCTTTTCTTGGGGTAGTCTTTTTATTTTGCTATATTTTGGTCTCCCTTTTATTTTTGGTCTTGAGAACATCACGAATATAAGTTGGGTAAATTAAATCTATATCCAATACCCAATTAAAATTATTTATATAAATATCAAAAGATTCCACCTAGATTTAAAAGTTTATTTTGAGTGGTATGTGTATATATTTTGCGTTTGATTCAACATATATCACGTTTGTAAAACGTTCATCTATTGCGTTAAATCAAAGATCGACTATATATATATATAGATGCAAAAAAGAGGCACCTATTATTTTAAAATTGTATTTAGGCAATGCAAATTTAATGATCACCATTCTACCGCATCTTTAAGATGTATATTTTGAAGATAGAAGAAGAAGAGCAATTCATAATTAAAATTATATTTAAAAAAGATACATATATCGAATTTATAGGTATTTTATTGTTCTAATATTTCGAGAGGCAACTCGCCTCTCTTTATCGAGAATGTTTGTGTTTTTTACTAAAACATGTAAGCGTACAAGCGTACACCACTCTCGTTCTACAAGCCAAGGAAACCTCTAGAACTAAATATTTGGTTGTAAAGGTACAATCTACACCACACCGACGAAGCCCAACAGCCCGATACTCGTGGTTGACATTTTATTGATTTAACATGAAAATGGGGGTGTCAAATTTTATGGAACGAACCTAAATCAACGTTTGGTTGATTTATATGAATAATAAATGATTTCTGTTCCATTCTATGCCACTAAATGATCGTGTGAGTGGTCAGGGAATGCACCTTTTATTTTTAATATTAACCCTGACATTTTTACATACATTTACTTATGTACTTTTTTATACACACGCATTTGTATTATAAATATATCCTTTTAGAAATTACCATTTTGAAAACTGATAAATTGAAAATAATATATGGCATAATACACGTTCTGATTTTTTGTTTTCGTGTATATTGAAGAGCCAATAATATTCCAATGCATCTCTACCACAGCAGTCGCAATGTCCTCTATCTTGGGTGTATAAAGCTGCTGCTTTGAATCCATGTCAATTTTTTGCAAGACTGCATCCATTGCTGGGCATGAAAATATATAGGTAGGTGTTATTTCAATTTCAGGACAGTTGTTTCATGTCCTATAGGTTCTTGTACCATCTGGATATATTGTCATTCCTTTGTAGCGTTTCGTTTTGAGTCTTGTTATTGTTTTTGTAAATTTTCTTTCGGAGATAATTTTACATATTTGATCGTTTTTTATTTTTGTTGAAATATCTTGTATTTATCGTGTTGTTTTGTGAATGATACAAAAAGTATAGCATTTTTGAATGCTAAATTTTCAGACACACCACTCTCTAGAAACAATCTATTTGAAATTTGTTATTAATTGAAAATTATAAAAGGTCTAAATCTAATATATTTCGAACTCTACACATTTTGTTGAGTAGTATTATATAATTAACATACGATATTGGAAAAAAACTCAATAAAAATAGTTTGCAACATAATTCAATTTAAAAACACACAATATATTTCGTTGTATTGATATAATTAACCTGATAAATATTACGCTGGAAAACAAGTACAAAATGAAATATATATAGTCTTTATAAAATATTAATATTTGATAATCAAAATTTGATTCTAAAATAAACCCTTTTTATTAAAATATAAAGCAATTTAAAACAAAATATAAATATAATATTTTAGCTCTCAAAAAGCATTCAATAAATCAAATAAAAAGCTTACATTGTTCCAAAGATTTAACCATATATTGTTAAGCCAATATATATAATAAATGTAAGACAAGACCGTCATATTTTTGTTTGTTAGAGGCGTTTTTCTGCTCTTTGTTGAACGTTTATATAGTTTAAAATATAAAGACAATAGTTAAGCCACTTTGAAAAGTTTCGGATCAAATACTAATCAATCAAGGTTTTTATTGCCTCTTTGACACCCAGTGGTTTCAGTGTCACAGTTATTAAAGGATTTTTATTTAACAAAAAATATATTTTTTATTTATTTTGCTTCAAACCTTTTTCTTCCTTGACGTAAACTTCTATTGTTGTGGAACGATATTGGTTTAAAATATTGTGTTTTACACTCTTTGTATACATATTTCAATTCAGATTGTTAGAAAAATTTATATGTATTATTATTTTATCATTGAAATAAGGGCAGTATAGCAAAATTTTATAATTAAAAAAAACCTCTCATATAATAAGTTCGAATTATCAATAATACACATATTATTGCTTAAAATGTTTATATAATTGTGAATTTAAGGAATTTTGAAAATAAATTTATTTTTCAAATTGAGAGATATATAAATCTATTCATATTTTTGTTTTCACATATATATATATATATATATATATATATATATATATATATATATATATACAGGGTGATCCAAAAGTCCCGCACTATTTTAAAAATTAATAACTCCGCGAATATTTGCGCTAGAGAAATGCGGTAAACACCATTGTGTTCAGGATGCAATGGGATTTTTTATGGCAAATAATGAAAAATTCGAAATTGATTTTAGTTACAATTTTATTCGCCAGATGGCGCACTACCAGAATCAGAGATTCAGCGGCCAAATTGTTTGATAAATTGAAAAATATAACTGATCGACACGTATTTTTCCTTTTTGAATACCAGGAAAGAACTCTAATAACATCAAATAACAAATTAATAAAACACCACTTCGCAAAAAGTATGAAGAATTGGTTAACAATTTTTAAATACAATCAAAGATATGTAAAATAGGTAAATGCAAATTAAACATGTAGCAAAAAATAAAATTGATATTTTAGATACGGTTTGTTTCCGAAGATAATAAATTTCTAATATTTTTAATTCAACTCTCTCTCAGTATCGATTATATTTATTTTAATTCATATGAAAAATATGTATCTATCTCTGATAATTTATTTTACTCTGGAATGCCGTTGTTGTTGTCGTGTCCAATAAAAAGCCTCAGATGTCTCCATACATCTCCATCACAGCAGCAGCAATGTCCACTATCTTGGGTGTGTAAAGCTGCTGCTCTGGGTCTATGTCAATTTTCTGCAAGGCTGCGGCCATTGCTGGCTATGAGAATATGTGGGTAGGTGTAAGTTCCACACCAGGACAATTGTTTCATGCCCTATAGGTTATTGTGCCATCTGGATGTATTGTTATTCCTTTATAGTGTTTTGTTCTAAGTCTTGTTATAGTTTTTGTCATTTTTCTCTCAGAGTTTATTTTGCATTTTGATCTTTTCTTATTTATTGTTTAATTACCTTGTATTTTGACAAAGAATCAGCGTCAAATAATGACATTTGTTCTTTCCTTTGGCTCAACTTTCTGGCTTCCTTTGCCAATTCAAATGCCATTTCATTACCCCCGATCCCAGCATGGGCAGGGATCCATTGTAGAATGTAGTTATTCTCCAATGGTTCCAGTTGGGTAAGTAACGAGTGTATTTTCTGTGTGATTTTAGTATTGCCCTTCTGAATTGCTTCTAGAGCGGATATGGAGTCACTGTATATTAAATTTTCTTCTGTTTGATGCAGGGATGGTTGGTTAAGGCATACATCAAGGGCTTTCCAGATAGCTGTCAGTTCACAAGTGAAGTTTGACGAAATCTGTCCTGCTCCTTCTTTGATTTTGATGTGCGTTCCATCTTGCAGTATTATGTTAATTCCGGCCCCTCCATAACTCAGGGTAAGGTCTGAAGATCCATCTGTATATGCTGTTGAAGGGGGTGGCCTAGCATTTTTAATCAAGAATTTGTACTATGAGGACATAGCCGTTAATATTTCAAACACATTAGACCTCGAAGCCCAAGATATCAAAGTCTACCTCAATCAAAACAAAGCCATCAACATATACAATATGTATCACCCTCCAAACAATACACTTATTGACGATGGAACAATGGCTCAATTTCTTACAGACAACTCTTATTGTAGGTGACCTTAATGCCAAACATCAACTATGGGGATATTCCACGCCAAACCCAAGAGGCAAAATACTTTCAAACATATTTGACGACAATGCCATCATGTGCTTAAATGATGGGAATCCTACCCATCATTCCTACAGCTATAATACTGCACAAGCCCTTGATATAAGTTTTTACTATCCTGACATTTTCCACAAATGCAAATAGCAAATATTAAAAAGTATTGGAAGTGATCATTTTCCTAATTTGATAGAAATTAGCACCAAGACCAAAACCAGCTCAATTAAAAAAAAAATCTGGAACTTCAAAAGGCTAATTGGATATCTTTCGAAAACACCATTATTAAAGCAGCTACAGTTTCAATACCAAGAGGTAATATTAAGAAATGGATTCCAAATTATACACACCAGGCAAAAAATATTCAAACACTTATAACTAAAAGAAATGAACTACAAAAAAGAGCACCCAAAACCAAACAAATTGTAGAACTGAACTGAACATTGTTAATGCAAAAATAAAAAGATTATACGTAAATGTGAAAAGGGAAAAATGGAAACAAATTTGTCAAAACCTGAACCCAAAAAACCCAAATACAAAACTTTGGAATTTGGCAAAACAAATTGACAGATCCCAGTCACAAACTGAAAAAACTAATATGATTAAGAATACAGATGGTACACCAGCAACTAATGACAAAATTGCTGCCAATCTTTTAGGTAATTCATATCAAATAAGTAGTAAAATCAAGGTTGAAACAAAGGCCCAAAGGATTATTCATGACTGTAAAAATGTCACCAGCACTCATAATATTTTCCATGAAAAAAATAAATATGAAAGAGCTAGCTTATGCATTAGAAAACACTGACCTAAACAAGACTCCTGGGCCAGATGGAGTCCATGGCCGAATGATATCAAACTTGGGCAAAATTGGCAAAGAAAGACTTCTTAATATTTTCAATAACTACTGGAAAACTGGAAATTTGCTTCAAGACTGTAAAAATGCAACAATAATTCCCATTTAAAAACTTTACAAATCTGCTGATGACCCAAAAAACTACCGACCTATCTCTCTCACAAGTATTTGCTGAAAATTAATGGAAAAATTATACTCAGACGACTCACCTACCACCCCGACACAAGAAATCTCTGACCAGAAGAACAATATGGATTTAGGAAAGGACATGGGACAATAGACCAACTCTTATTTTTCACACAAAAGGTAAAAGATGCACAAAACAGAAAACCAACTAACCACACAATAGCTGCTTTTTAGACCTTACACAAGCTTTTGATAAGGGGGGTATGGAAAAACAAGTTAATTACAAAATTATACAAACATTTCAAAATTGGTGGAAAAGCTATCACTTGGATAAATGATTCCCTTAAAAATAGATGCATCAGGGTCAAATATAATGGCACTTTATCTAAAACCTTCAAATTGTAACAAGGATTACCACAAGGATCAGTCCTTAGCCCAAATCTCTTCACCCAATTTATTGCAGGCATAGAAGAATTTTTTCTCATAAAACCAATATTGGACTTTTCGCTGATGACATTATTCTATGGAGCAGCAACACTAACTGGAAAAAAAAGCTGAAAGAGATTTGAACAAGACTCTTCTCCACCTAGAAAAATTTGCTAATAAACATAAATTAGAATTTAACCCCCAAAAATCTGAAACCTGTCTTTTTACTACCGATAGAAACTATACAAAATAAGACCAAATATTATTCTGAAAGAACAACAATTGCAATATAATAAACATCCTAAATATCTCGGCTACACCCTGGATCCAGAAATTAACTCCAGTAAACATATTGAAGGAGTTGTTAGAAAAGGAAGAGACCGACTAAAAATCTTGAAATATATTTCAGGAAGAGTGGGGAGCTGAAGCAACAACACTAAAATTAACTTACACATCTCTAATGAGACTTATCTTGGAATATGGATATCAAATCTATGGTACAGCATCTGAAACAAATCTAAAATCACTGGAAAGGATACAACTAAATGCAGCTAGAATTATCACAGGTCTTCGAAATACCTGCCCTAATAATATTGTACTTTACGAGGCAGACATTATGCCCTTAAAGGGTAGAAGAAGCTTCAATCTGCCAAAATATATAAACAAAATCAAGAGTTATGAAAACAAACACAGAACATCCAATTGCATACTTAATTGGGAATCCAATATAAGACTCAAAAAAGAAGGCCCTCTCCACCTGGCCAAAAGAAATGGATTTTCAAAATATAAAGTGGAAAAATATTATTTAGCAGAAAAAATATCCCCATGCGAATCACTAACAAAATGTTATTTTTAATGCCACTTTAAATGAACCCACTAACAAACAATACCAAAATCCAGAATACTTAAAACAATTATCATTAGAAATAATTAATATAAAATTCCTAAAAATGTAATAACTATCTATACCGATGGTAGCAGAGACGAGTTGGGACACACTGACAGTGACTCTCTCATTAAAACCACAAATGGCAATGAGAAAATAAACAGAAGAAACCCAGATTTTTGCTCAGTCTTCAGATCAGAACTTATAGCCATCTATGAAGCCTTAAAATCCTTCAGAAACACTAAACATCACGATATATGGATTCTTACTGATAGTAGAAGTGCAATACAACACTTGAGTCACACAAGGGAACTTAGAGACAAAGTAAGCAGGAACATAATTGGTTATCTCCAAAAACTCTCAATACCTCAAAAATTCACCTTCAATGGATACCCTTACATGTTAGCATTGAAGGCAATGAAGCTGCTGATGCGCTAGCGAAAAAAGGCACAAAAGAAACCTTGCTACAGAAAAATAAACTTACTTTTAAAGAAATAGAAACAGTAGCCAAAACAAAAATAAACAAGAACTGGAGGATCCCACCTAAGCACAGTTGGTACACCCTAGAAGCAGATGGCCTCCCAGACCTTTCGGTCCACAAGCCGGCATCCGAAGCATGCACTTCGCTGCTATTCTGTTCAACTCATAAGCCAAGTAACGATATCCAAGCTAGTGCTTGGACATTGTACTTGGAAACACCACCTCCCAGACAACGTGTCTGGAAGGATTTCTATACCGGTGGCCTTTAATCACAGCAAAAGAGGACACTATCTACTGTGTCCAGCAGGGACCGCGGGGAGGCGGCCCCCGGTCGACTCTGTTCACTAACAGCTGAGGAAAAGCTCAGCTGCAACGTCGTGGGCTTTCTCAAGGAGCTTGCTGTGATTTCTCAGCAGCCCCTCGCCCTCCTTCTCTCTTCCTGCACACCCACTACCCTTGGACAATCCAAGACGTAGTGGCGTGCATCCACATCCCTTTCTTCATAGACGCAATCAGGGGTTCTCTTAATTTTAAATCTGTGGAGACTCCTGGGAAAGGGCCCATGTCCCGAACTACCCTAATGAATTTGTGGGACATTACCTTACAGAGGTACTTGGGTGTTGTTACCCAATTGAATATACCACTCTCCCCTTCACACTGTTCCTCCATCTGTCCAACCATAAGTCCTGGACGTGCCCCCTGATCCTCCTATAAACTTCTTTCTTGGTCACTGGGGTCCTCAGTGATCTATCTCTAAAGCATCCTGCCTTAGTGAGCCTGTCTGCGAACTCATTGCCTTCGATGAGGCTGTGTCTCCTAACCCAATAGAGCTCCGGAGCCCGCGTTGTCATCTCCAGCTCCTGGATTATTTGATGCGCGAGTTGCCCTTTCACCAGATTGATGGCGACGAGGGCCGACATACAATCTGAATAGAGGCGGTCCGGGCTTAAGTTCTTCTCGGCACACACTCTGAGGGCTACCCTGATCGCAACCAGCTCGGCTGAAAAGACCAATTCGTCCACTCTGAGTGTTAAGCTTTCTTGGAAGATCAGCTCTCCATTAGTGAAAATCACTACTTCAGCTCCAGTATTGGTTCCAGACTTACTACCATCAGTGAAAACCACCGTGCCAATCCCTGTCGGCCCTCCAGGACTCCAATTCCACTTTGGCAACCACTGCGGAGGCTTCCTTGGGTCCCTCTTCCATTCCAGGGCACCCGCTTCAAGTCCCAGGGCATCTTCCCTGTTCTCCCAGATCATCTGTCTGATGGTCTCCTCCTCTAGTTTCAATCACAGGGGAATAGGCCCAGCGAGGACCAAAAAGGCCTCACTGCTGGTAGTGCGATATCCCCCTGTGATTCTGAGTGCCGCTGTCCTCTGCACGCTCTCTAGAGTTTTTGCCACCTTCTGATCCCTGTTATAGCAGGATTGGCTCGACACAGGAGAGGCACAGGCATAGTACCCTCCTTCTCCCCCCCCCCCCCCTGTTGAGAGCCAACCAGGACAGGCCTGCACAACGCCTCCTTGCCTCTCGCCACCATCTCCTCCGCCTGGTATTGCCAACCCATCTTGTCATCAATGACCACCCCCATGACTACCCTCCGTCCTTTCATCCGGATAGCCGGCTTGTGCTCCCATTTGATCCCTTTCCTTTTAGTTCTTATGTCCCTAGGTTTAAAGCTGAGGGCTTTAGTTTTGGAGACATTGAACTTAAGGCCAGGGTCATGGGCCCAATTTGAGAGGATTTGGAGAGAAGCTTCAACACACTTCTCAGCTTTCGCTCTTGAAGCAGCCTCAATGATGAGGAACTGGTCGTCAGCATAGAGAACCAGCCTGGCTCCCTCAGGGAGCTCCTCCTGGAAAACGGTGTTTACCAGGATATTCCACGAATAGATCCGCAGCAAGAGCCCTGGGAGCAACCCCTAGCACAGTTTCTTTCCAACTTCCGCCCCCCAAAACTGAGGCTAATCCGTCTATCCCTCAGGAAGTCACGAACCAAGCTGCACAAATTATCAGGACAACCCATGTCCATCAAATTTCTTATCAGCTTGTTCCAGCTCATGGAGTTGAACGCACCATCAATGTCCAGGGCCACGAAAAGAACCCAATCACTCTTATTTAAGCCCATCTCAACCCCCTCTAACAACTCGTTTAGAGCTGTGGTTGTGGAGTTCCCTTCCCTAAATCCACGTTGGAAAGAGGAAAGGAGCACATTACTCTCTAGCCAGTGCTTCAGTCGCTGAGCTAGTAGGCTATCCAGGACCATACCTAGTCACACTAGTAAAGAAAGCGGACGATAATCATTAGGAGAATTACCCTTTCTACCAGACTTTTCGAGAAGCACTACTCGATCAACCTTCCATGCCTCAGGAAAAGTACCAGTGTCCAGACACCTATTGAAAAACCTGGCAAGAAGTGATGGGTGCATTCTTAACAGGGCTTTCACGACCGTGTTATCGATCCCTTCGGGACCAGGAGATTTCCTTTTCCCCAACTTGAAAGCCGTCAGTTTCACCTCATTCTCAGAAAAGGGCGGATCAACCTAACCACAAGTGTTCAGAGAGATCTCGTCCTCTGGTTCCTCGTTTCCGAAGTGCCGATCCAAGTTGTTTTTATTTTATCTTCTGCTTTCGAGCGAGAAGGTCTAGAACACATTCTCTCTGAATTTTCTCATTGTTGGTGGATGAAACAGCACCAGTGATTATTTTGGCCGCTTTTGCTTGAACACTGTCTAGTCTTACTTTTAGTGATGAGCTTGAGGGAGCCCAGACCGGTGTTGCATATTCCATTATCGGCCATATTAAGGTGATATATGTTGTTCTGAGAATTCTGGTTTTTTTCTTCCCAATTTGTTCCACATAGCCATCTCAGAATGTTCAGTTTTCTGGTAGCTATATTTGAGGTGCTAATTATGTGTTTTGAAAATTCCAATTCCTCATCAATGACAGTTAAAATAATTTTATTGCCATCTTGTCAATACATGCAAAGTGCACAGTCTGCACTATTTAAAAAATATAATATGCATTATATACACTATGTACAATGAATATGGCGCCTCTACCAGCGCTGCAGAGTTTGTTGGAGAATCGCCAGTGGGTCTCCAGCGACACCACGCATTTTGCGATATACGATGAAAATGTAGATCGCGGACTTCGCCGCTGAGGAGATGGTGATGGCGTGGTCCTCGAGACCAACTGGAAAGATCCAGGACTGCAGTATCACACCTAGGTATTTTGGATTTCTAATTTTATCAATTATTTGTTTGTTTATGCTTATTTTGTGGTTATATTTATGCCTTTTTCCCTGTCTGTGGAGAAGACGCATAGGTTTGGTTTTATTGGGTTTATGGTCATTTGGAGTTCCATTGCCCACTTCTCCAGTCCTCTCATTGATGTGTTCAGTATTTTTTACGATTTTTCTATGCTGCTACTTGTGTGCCATATGGCTATATCGTCTGCATAACAGGCAACCTTTGAGTCTTCAGTGAGGTAAGGATGGATGTCGTTAATATATAGCAGATAGAGTAGAGGACTGAGCACAGATCCCTGAGTTACACCAGCCCATGTTCTTCCTTCCTTGGAAAATTCTCCATTGACCCAAACCTTTAACCTTCTTCCCCTTAAGAAGTCTGCAAACCGGGTTAAGGTTTTTCCTCTTACTCCAATGTTGTGCAGCTTTTCACGTAATTTCTCCCTCCATACTCGATCAAAAGCTGAGGTCATATCAAGGAATATAGCCGTGGTCTTCTTTGGCGGTTTTTCCTGGAAAGAATCTATTATTGATTGACAGAGGTAGAACAGTTGATCAGTCGTACAGTGCTGGGATCTATAGGCAGTTTGGTAGAAGTTTATTTTAATATTGTTAGTGAGCCAGACTATGAGCCTAAAGTGGATAATTCGTTCTGTTATTTTACAAAGTATGCTGGTGAGAGCAATTGGCCGATAGTTCTTGGATTCCTTGGCATCTTTGTTTGGTTTCAGTATTGGCACAGTAATTGATATCTTCTATTCCTTTGGTAGTTTACCAGTTTACCATGAAATGTTTAGTATTCGTAGGAGTTGTTTATTAGCTTTGTCTTCAAAGTGTTTAATCATTTGACCAAACATTAGATTATCTCTTGGTGACCTCTTGGATTTTTTTATTGATGAGTTTAGCTCATTCAGTGTGAAGTCTTTCGAGAAAATATCTTGTTGATGTAAGTTTCTTGCTTGTTTAACTAACTGGTTTATATTATTTTTAGAGTCCTGTCTTCATTCGTATATTTGAGTATGGAAGTGCTTGAAAGATATTCAGCAATTATGTTAGCCATCTGTTTGTTCTCGTTTTCTCGCTTTTCTATTCATATCGGTTAGAGTATTGGAGGATTGGTGTTGGTTTTGATTGTTTTCTAACACTCTAATCATATTACAGTGTTGGCTGTCCTTTCTTGGATCCATTTTTTCGCAGAAATCTGCCATTTTTCTTGTTTGCATACCCAAATTTCTTGTTCTATTTTGTGACTAATTTCAATGTGTTCCTCTTTCTCTTTTCTTCTGTTTTATTTTTTAAAGAAGTTCATTGATATTGTCTCTCTCTGAAATCATTGCCTCGATGTTGTGGTCCTTCCAGTAAGGTATCCACAGGTCTAACGTCTCCTTCTAGGTATCGATGCTTTTGCAGCTTTTGATATATTCGAAGAGAAGTTTTCCAAGTTTTTGCCAAGCGTTCTGTAATTCAATTTTTCGTTGCACAGTTCTTCAAGCTTTTCTGTGATTTTTTTCAAGTCAGCTTTCCTAAAGTTCCATGTTCTTTTATTCTATTGGACATTCTCAATTTTGAAGTTTAGGGTTGTTAAAATTCGTCTGTGGTCACTGATTGCACCTCTCAGGATTTTCCATTGTGTTGTGGATGCGATATTGAAATTTATCGCTGTGATGTCTATTGCGGATTCTGTGCCTGTGGACTTGAATAGATAGGTGTTCTCTCCCTTATTTAATGGTGTATGGTCGAGGTCGGTGACCTTTGTTATCCTGGACAGATGATCCCCAAGTTGAACTTTTGGCGTTAAAATCGCCGTGTATGATTGTGATATCCGAAGAGGCTTCACTTAATATCTCTATTGTGTGTACCCATACAAAATTCAAAGATATAACGAGCTGAAAGTTGGCGATTTTGAGATGCGTCAAGAATTCGCTGCATGGGTTTTCCGGCAAATTGATAGTGATGAAAACTGGCTTCGAATGTTCTGTGGACAGATGATGCTCACTTTTCTCTAAACGGAGAATTTAACATTCAAAACAGCCGCTTTTGGGCAACAGAAAACCCTAGGATTTTTACAGAAATGCCACTTTATCAGCCTAGAGTTACAGTTTTGTGTGGATCACTTCTTCTTTTATTATTGGGCCATTTTTCTTTGAAAAATCAATGGAAGAACTTTTAAAACTGTTTTTGTAACTGGTGAACGTTATGTTCAACTTTTGGGAGAAAAGGGTATTCCCATATTGCAGGGAAAAAGCACTAAGCGAAATAACATTCATGAAAGTTGGAGGACCTCCTCATATCTCCCGTGGTGCCAAACAATTGCTGAAGGATACGTTCGGTGAAATTCGTGGGATAAGTCGCCATATACCAGTGGCCTCCAAGATCACCAGACTTGACGCCTTGCGATTTTTGTTTATGGGGGTACATTAAATCGTGTGTTTATCGATGCTGGCCTACCATATTGGCCCTTTTGAAGCTTCTATCAGATGGAACGTTTTATCAATTTCAACAGATATGTTATTTAATGCTGTCCATTCTGTCATTTATCGTCTGCAGGCGGTGATTGAGAATGAAGGGTGCTACATTGAGCAAGGATTGTGACCTAATACAAGAGAGAAGGCAGTTACCTCATGTGTTATATAAGCTGCCATGTATTATATTATCTACCAATATTTTGCAGCTCTTTGTGTTGGGATATGGGGATAATAAATGCTGTCCTCACATCTTGACTTTTTTTTTTTGGTGAACAGTAATTTTTTGTTTGTCATTTGCTCACATATTATGTCGTGCAAACCAGAGTGTTATAACTTCTCGCATAACACTGGTACACACAATTTTTCTCCTTATGTTTAGTATTTCGCTTTTCGCTCATTAGAAGAAATAGCATAAGGAATATTTTCTGTACACCAATAACTTTAGAAATTTTGCGCAAAAAGATAATACAAAATGATTTTACTAACACGTTTTTCAACGCAAAAGATCGATTCAAAAAATATTTTTATTTGAGGGGACACATTCTTTAAAATTGTGTACAGTATGAGAGAGAGTTGAATTCAAAATATTAGAAATTTATTATCTTCGGAAACAAACCGTATCTAAAATATCTTTTTTTTTTTTTGCTACATGTTTTAATTTGCATTTACCTATTTTACATATCTCTGATTGTATTTAAAAATTGTTAACCAATTCTTCATACTTTTTGCGAAGTGGTGTTTTATTAATTTGTTATTTGATGTTATTAGGGTTCTTTCCTGGTATTCAAAAAGGAAAAATACGTGTCGATCAGTTATATTTTTCAATTTATCAAACAATTTGGCCGCTGAATCTCTGATTCTGGTAGTGCGCCATCTGGCGAATAAAATTGTAACTAAAATCAATTTCGAATTTTTCATTATTTGCCATAAAAAATCCCATTGCATCCTGAACACAATGGTGTTTACCGCATTGCTCTAGCGCAAATATTCGCGGAGTTATTAATTTTTAAAATAGTGCGGGACTTTTGGATCACCCTGTATATACACTGCGTGACATTGAAAATGGAACACCAAGAAATAGTGGCCAGAAAATTATGCAAATTTCAGGGTAGACGCGCCTAACCGAGTTATGCAAAAGATGAAAAATGCGCAGCTCTCGTGCGCACATGGAGTAAGATATAAGGGAAAGAACTTGCAGAAAGGACAGTATTCGTGTCGTTATTTCTTCAAGGAAAATCATTGTAGAAATTTTGTTCTTGTGTCAAAAGACACGTGTAATAACAGAGAATGCCAGGTCATCGTAAACGGAGGCAGTTCAAGCAGACAGACGCTTTTTCGAGGGGCATGGTGATCAGACTGAAAAGGGCAGGTTGATCCATACGTCAAATCGCAGCTGATACACACCTTGGTGCGTCCACGGTGCACCGACTGTGGAGAAGATGTTTGGAACAAGGTAATGTGGCAATTTATAGGAATGTCGGTGCAACCAGAGTGACGTCAGCACGTGTGGATCGGCGTATCCTTCGACAAGCAGTGGCGGCCCCACAAGCCACTTGTACCGCCATCCTGCAACATGTGCAAGACACCCTAGATCATTCCATCTCGACCAGAACCATTTCCCGTCGATTGGTTGCTAATGGCTTGCACTCATGCCGTCCGCTAAGAAGACTGCCATTGACCCCACCGAATAGGCGCCAACGTTTGGAATGGTGCCGAGCTAGATCGACGTGGATGACGGAATGGCACAGGGTCGTGTTCTCAGATGAGTCGCGTTTCTGCTTGTCCAGTGATAGTCGCCGTGTACGCGTGTGGCGTCGACGTGGAGAAAGGTCCAATCCGGCAGCAATTGTGGAACGCCCCACCGTGCGACAACGTGGAATCATGGTTTTGGGGCGCAATCGCGTATGATTCCAGGTCACCTTTACTTCGTATTCAGGGCACTATGGCGGCCCAACGATACGTTGATGATGTGCTGCGACCGGTGACACTCCCCTACCTTCAGGGGGTACCCAATGCCCTTTATCAGCAGGATAACGCCCGACCGCACACTGCTCGCATTAGCCAACAAGCTCTGCGAGATGTACAGATGCTTCCCTGGCCACCGTACTCTCCTGATCTCTCACCAATCGAGCACGTCTAGGACATCATTGGACGCCGTTTGCATGCCTTGCCACAGCCGCGTTCAGAAGACGAACTGTGGCAAATAGTTGAGAGGGAATGGAGAGCCATCCCTCAGGACGCCATCCGTACTCTGATTGACTCTCTACCTAGACGTGTTGCTGCGTGCATCGCCGTCCGCGGTGGTCCTACTTGCTACTAAGCCGACGCCGTTCTCGCTCTGTATTATGACTATCATTTTGAAATAAAGATCACTTATTGTTCGTCCCTGTCTCTCTCTGTCTGCCGAGTTTCATCACTTTCTGGCCACTATTTCTTGGTGTTCCATTTTCAATGTCACGCAGTGTATATATATAATTATTTTGATATCATATATATGAATATTATTTATATGAACATTTTATGTAATTACAGTAACAAAGATATTATAAAATTTAGGTTTTATTAATGCTTTTAACGAAATTTCTTAGATAATATTTTCACAAATGGTTATTTTTGTAATGCAAAACTTTATTTTAAAAATATATAGAAATTACTATAACACCAATTAAAAGAAAAAAAATTATAGGAACTGATTTACTTTCAAAAATATAATTTAATTAATACAATAATTTCTATTAGATTTATAAGTTGGCTTTTATTGTTTAAGGGTTTCTATGGTGTTAAAAGTTACTTTTCGCTATTTTAAATGATATATTCGGATTTTATAATACAATATTTTCTTTAATTTATAAAGAAAGTCCTACAGATAGATTCTACTGGTAGATAGCATTGCAATTTCATACAAGTGTTCAGTCTTATATTATCTCGTATGAATGCGCTATTTTATCTATGAACTAACTACTGTCTAATTCTGTCCAAATATCCAAAAATCCTCTTTTTTCATGGGAAGAGAGGCAATTCCACCTTAAATAAGAGTCTTCAGTAAAAAAAGGAGGCCTCTCCCCCTATGGCAACATCAGATATTTTATATTCCAAAGAATTTTTTTGTCTCTTGAAAGAATAAATGTCATTTTGCCATCTTAGCTATAGAAGCATCAATCTCGTATGTTCCAATATATTAATTATTACTTAAAGAGAGATACATACAATATGTTATCGCATTTGTTGATACAATATGAAGAACCAAATATCATTCATGATAATCATTTTGAAACTATTATAGATGCGTATGTTTCATATGAATTATCATAACAGATGACGCGATAATGTATTATTTTATAATGCTCAGTATACGAATAATTTATCAATTAGTATTTAATGAAATATTTATTGAATTTGAATTGAAATAAAAGTGAAATTTTAGATAACGTAAAACACTAATTAAATTTAAAATATTTTCTAAAAAGAGGAAAACATTGAAATATATTTTACCCAATCTATAGTATTATTCATGGCAACACATACAATTATTCCGAATAATTTAAACTAAAGGATCCATATTTTATTGGTTCATTGTTTATTTATTTATTTTATTTCCTATGCTGGACTCGTGAAACATCAAATGTGATTTTAGCGAAAACAATAAAATATTTTGGACTCAAATATTTTGAACTCTCTTCTTTTTTTTTACTTTTGGTCGAAGAAGCAAAATATTAAATTTGGACCATTTGAAATTCAAAGAATGCTTGGTTATAAAAGTCAGCCTGGCTCCACAGGGAACACAAATCGGATTAGAGTTAGCAATTTGTTCTTGAAGGAAATGAAGTGAGGGCATTTTTCAGCTGAATTTTTCTAATTATTCAATTTTAATATTTTTGCTTCCTTTAAAAATCTTCATTTTAATTTCTTTGATCCTAAGATTATTTTTGGATTCCCTATTTTTACGATATCTTAATTTCCCTAGTGTATTGAAATTAATATAGTCGTATTTCCTTTTCTCTATTCTATTCTGTTTTTGGAAATATTATTTAAATACATATGCTAGTTCGTTTCACTCTTTGAAAATTATATCGTAGTAATATTTTTAGAGAACGCGCTCATATTACAATGGACCAATATAATTTATTTGTCCTACATATATGTTTGTAAATAAAATGAAAGAAATATGCTACAATTTTATAATATTCTTATGTTTGGCTGAAAAAACATTTCAAGATTATCAAAATATTTATGAAAAGCGAAGGGTTTCAAAATGTAAATACATAAAGGATTCAAATAGAATTATATATTTATTAAAAGTGAAAAAACCTTTTTTTATATGAACCTTTGAAAAATTATATAATAAATTAACGTTTCTAAATAATTTGATTTATTGAACTTATAAATATGTGTAATATTAATATTTCTTGATGAGCGGGTGCATGGCATTGCAATTCACATCATGATAAATCAAGATGCTTATGTGAATACGGTCAGGATATGCCTCCTTTATATTTAATATATATATATTTGAAAATATGAAAGCATTTGTTTTATATTCTCGAAGTTGAAACGCGTCAAACGTGTGTGGCATAATATACTACCATACCCTTCGGCAATCCACTGTCAACATCTTTAAAATAAAATAGGCTAAAACTTGGTCGATATTATTATGATCATCCCTAAAACACATGTGAAATAGTAAAAAACACGATGTTCATACCATTTAAGCGAATTAATAAATCTAGACCCAGTGAAATTAATATTATACGAATCACAAATATGAACTATTCCAATTTGTCATATAATCAATTATATTATGATACATTAGCGCGGCATCTGTTATCAAAATACGACACTATTATAGACGCGTATGATTCTTTTGAAAATAAAACAATTTTTACTGCCCTTACTGCAATGGAAATATTAATAGGAAGGCCTGGCTCATCAGTGGTGAACCCTCCCAGCGGTTATTATAAATTTATAATTATATATGTAATTCTGCTGTCCTCAAAGCTTATGTTCATAGTTAATCTAAAATACCCATTCCAAGAGTATAGCATCAGTATCACTATAAAAGGAAGTTCCAAAAATGCAATATAACAGCGGTATGGTAGATTAAACTGACGAACCGCTGGGAGGGTTCACCACTGATGAGCCAGGCCCTCCTATTAATTTTTACATTGCAGTAAGGGCAGTAGAAATTGTTGTATTTTCAAAAGAATAATACGCGTATATAATAGTTTCGTGTTTTGATATAATCAATTACAAAATCGCTTAAAATTAAATCCTTAGCTTAATATCATCAGGTTTTATATTGAAATTCGTGAAAATGAGTCGTCAAGAGCGATTAACAAAATCCTATCACACAAGTCTAATACGTCCAACTTCAACAAAATATGAAAATCAAATTTTATCATAATTAAAAATATAGCTTTATAACAAATTTTTATTTCTTAAAATGGTGTTAATATATGTAATATAATCCAATTTTATTACACTGCAATATTTGATGTATTACACTGTGGTAGAATCCTGTCGACTTAACCGTTCTGTGACAATATCGTTGCGGAATTTCTTGTTGTTCGATTTGAATGGTGAGGATTGGTTGAAACGCAGTCGTTTGAGTGGAAGTGAAAGCATACAGTTAGGAATAATCAGGACACGTGATGGGGTTTGGAAATAAAAGGCAACTGGGTTGGAGGAAAGAAAGCTTGAGAAGAGCGGAGCGATTTTGATTGTTAATTATCTGATCACATGGCGGTGATTGTACTTAGCTACGGGATGAGCAGAGGGGGAGAGGTCCAGAGCCGATGTCACCTCCTTGGGAGCCAAAGCGTAACTGACTGTTCTTACTTCTCGATTTAACACCACGAGTCGTCTTCCTTCCCATTGGTCGAAGGCTGGGACGTGCCCGTTTTCCTATTGGTTGACCTACTTAGTGGATCTTTCTAATTGGACCGGCGACTTTCTTTGGTGTAAGATATGCCCGGCCTGATAGGAAGTATCGAGTGTTAGTTCGACTCTATTTACTTCCGTGGTTGTCAAATACGTCCGGCCTTCTGTCAGGAAGTATGGGGTGTCTCTCTACTTTTATAACTTCTGGTCACCAGATACGTCCTGCTTTGCCAGGAAGTATTGAGTGTTTCTTGACTAATATAACTTCTGTGGTCACTAGATACGTCCGGCCTTCTGTCAGGAAGTATTGACTGTACAAGTTATTTATAATTGTGCCCGCTTTAAACCTATTTCCTATGTTTGGTTGCTACTTCTTTCCTCCAGTTACCTTGTTCTTTATTAAATCTTTGAAAATCATACATTGTACATGCATAGTGGGTCGGGGGTGCATACAATTATATACAAATTATGACATATATTTATACAAAACCGATATAAATATATACTAGACTGTTTGGTAAATTCGACCGATTTCATAACCCCTTCGAAGAATGTTAAGGAATTGAAGCCGCCCTTACTGTTAATAAATTACTGATTTTATCATTATTAAAAATATAGCTTTCTAACAAATATTTATTTCTAAAAATGGTGTTGATACATTTATACCGATATATATATATAATAAAATGATTTAAAAGCGCGAATGTTTCTTTTATAATAATACAAACTTCTACTGTCCTTACTGCGATGAAAAAATATTTTGGGAGGGCTTGGCACATAAGTGGTGAACCCTCCCAGCGGTTTCGCCAATTTAATCCACCAGACCGCTTATCAGAGCTCTAAAACTGTATTGGATCATTCTGCTTTTATATGCTACACTGAAGGATGGAATCTTAGAAATGGTTTTCAAGTAAACTATGGACATAAGCTTATAGGACAGTAGAATTACATTTATTGCTTTGTATATATATATATATATGTCATAATATATACTCTTCCTGGAATAATAAAGCAAACCTACAGTCAACCCAGAGAGAGACGGCAGCTAAAGTCCGGTCATTTGAGACACCAGCGACATTCCAAGAGACTGACCAGAGGGGCCCGGAGTTCTAGGGACTATTAAGGCAGTTGGGGGATTGTGTTCGACACGGAACGGCCGGCCGCTCAGCGGTAGCTGGCCCGTCTATCTCTCTCTGGTTGCCTGGGATTACTCTTCCAAACTTGTGGTGTCCTTATTTCTCTTTCCCCACCCTAATATATTACCACATATATATATATAAATATATATATACTACACTGTTTGGTAAATTCGACCTTCTCTTAGAATTTTATTAAATCGAAGCTGTCCTTGTACTTGAAGGCCAGAGCCCAACACCATGGTACACATGTTGGCTTTTTGTCTCAATTATTCAAGCTGGTTTATTATCTTTAGTAAATGTTTTTACTAGAGTGATGCACAGAGAGACATTCTGATACATAATTAAATGGAGATATGTCTCTTTTGGTAGAGTTATTACAGAGTTATTATTTTTTGATCCAATATATGCCTTTTAATTAAAGCTATGTGTATGTTTAACAGATATAGCGTTGAAGTCCGCACAATTATAATTCAAGAACAAACCTGAATAAACGAGGATATTTTCTCTATTTTTGTACACTTAGAGAGATTATGTTCCAGATCGAAAACATTCTTTTAAATGCATAAATATTAATTTTGTAATATAAAGATATGGTATTGTTACTTAAATTTCATCTTGAAGCCATTGCAAAAGCAAATTTGCAATATTGTATTATTCTAAAGGTGTCATTCTACAAAATAATTACGAATCCAATCATCATTTATAAATTAAAATGTAATGATAACGCGTTTGCTTTCAAAAATAAATACACAATCATAATATATTTTTAAATTTTTAAAATATAAACAGAAACATAAAAGAAAAAACGTATACAAAGTATTTTCTGATATATAATAAATAAAGATAACACTAATTTATTTATAATAATATAAAAATCGAAACACAAATTCAAGGAAAGTTTTTAACACCATAATAAAAATAATATTTTAAAATATTCAATTTTAAAGTTGGGGTGTTCAGAGAAAATTTGTAACTTAATTGTGTTGGAAGGAGCAATTAGTACATACTTGGAAGGGATGAAACATGGTACCTACTCTTTTTTGTCTTGAAGGAAACACATATTGGAGGCGTTAGAGCGGAAACTTAATCACGGGGTGATAATTTTAGGTTTTCTCCTCGCCAACCATGCCATCAAACCTGAGAAATTTCTAGAACACTGCCTTTGTCTTTATCCTTCCCTTCTATCTTTTTTTCATTCACTGCCTGAAGTTTTCAAATTCTTTTCTTCAGGATTTTCTTCTTAATTTTTATCCTATCAACTTTTTTCCTGTTTACTCAGGAATTACTAGTAAATTTCTTACCTTTTTGAGAAAAGAGATTTTTTTTACTAAGTAAATTAAGTTTTATTATTTTTAAAATGATTATATATAATACCTATTATTAAATAGTTTTTTAATGAATATATAAATGTTTAATAATATAAATAAACGTATAGATATTAGAAAGAACAAAATATTTTGAATTGATAAAGTTGTTCCGTAGTATACATATAAATTAATTGATATATATATATAAGAGTGTACTATAATAACAATATTGATTTGAAGAGTCTAATCACCTTTTAAAAAGAAAAAAACCTTTCGAAAAAGATACATTTGATTATTGAAAATAGATCAATCCATATATAAATATTTAATTAAAAAGGCATATATTGTATCAAAATAAATATTTTTCACCAATATCTTTGTTGACAGCTGTTAACAAACATTAGAATGTTATAATACTTCGATAAAGGTTGGCGTTAAGCCAACTGAAAAAATTGACTATGTATTTGGAATCTTAAATGTGTGCGCTTTGTAATAAATGTTTAGTAATGATGTATTTTTTAGATGTTGTTTATGGTTAATGCTCTGTAAAACATCACTATAGTTTGAGGCGATTCATAAAATATATTCATATAAAAAAGGGTGTGCCTGAATATGTGAAAGAAAAAAGAAAAAAAAAAAACTTTTTTCTCAAAATATTGCACCTTGTGCAATAAATTGATAAAGAGTGAGTAATCCCTCGAAATAGTTTGGGAAAAAAAAGTGTTTATTTTTCTTTCACAGTGTCAAGTACGCCCTTTTTTATATATATTAAATACCCTCTATAGCGTTTATCTTATGCCCTTTCGCATTCAATAGAACATTTATCTATTGTGAATGATCATCTATGTATAACTTGAGGGGAAAGTTTTATATGGCAGAATATTATTATTTGGCTAAGTATTAGAGAGGTTGGAGGTTAAATCAAAGTTTTGATGATTTTTGTTCCACTAGATGGCGCACTACCATCTCATAAAAACGCTCATTTTAGTGGTCAGGATATGGCTAATTTATTTTAATTATTCTATGATTGTATAACATATCTTATGTAATTTTATTTTACATAGAAAATTGCGGACATTCGTATTGAGTAAATCTTTCGTTTCCCCTTTTATTGAGAAGGTATATAGTATGTGGTATATACATTCATGGACAAAACTTAAGGAAGTTGTACCTTTTAGCATTTCTGCGTTGTTATTTGACATTTTAAAATATCGAATATTTTGAATCTAAGAGAAAGAGTATAAATAAAAATATAAATTAAAAGTAGAAACCGTATTTGAAATATGTCCCTGATTTGAATTACTCAACAAATAATTTGTGTGTATGATGAGAGTCAAAGTTTGAAACAACGGTATACAGTTAGGCTTTTGTCTGAATTCTCCTAAACCTGTTTTGTGTTCTTCGGTAGGGTAATGCACAGAGCCATCGTTCTGATGCAAAATTAAGGAGAAAGAAGTGTCTCCTTTGAGATACATCATCTTACATTGAGGCAACTGGAAATACTTCAAAAAAGAATCAATCAGCACAAGGCAGCCTTCAATCACTCTAAGTATACAATACAATAAAACAAGAACACATACCAGATTTAAAGATTCCAATATATTAAACAGAAAAATACAAGATAAGCACGCAAGATTATTTTTGCAGATCTCGATATCTATAGAAGACAAAAATAGATTTATAGAAGAATATATATACCCCAATCATACCTACAGATAAAACAGTAATATATAGAATATATATATATATATATAATAGTATTTTAAAGATATAATTTAAGCGAAGTAATCATATTACCATTCAGTAGTTTGGCCACACCAATCTGCCTTATACAAAACCCCGCCACTTGTGCATCACGTGGATGTTTATAGGATTTGAATCGCCGAAGAAGATAGGCTGACTGCTTCATCAAAATATTGTAAGTTGAAATATGCATGTTTGATCTAAAATAAGCGTTAATCATTCAATATATATATATATATCTTATATTCGGAGGGAGAGAATAAAAAAGTAATTAATTATTTAAAAATATTTAGATTTGTTGATCCAAATTAATTCGCAGCCAAATGTAAATTTTTACTTGCAAAAAAAATATATATATATACAATATCAAATATTAGCAAATATGCTTCATTTTATTTAAAACAAATTTAAATATTGATAATATTATGAGTTTTTGCCAAATGAGTTTATTTAAAACAAACACATCTAACCAACAAAAACAAAAATGAATCTATCTAACAATAGAACAAATAAAAAAAAAAACTTTTGTTTTTTGGGCAAATTAAATAAAAATATTTTTTTTTCTCCCTTTAAAAAAATTAAATATAATATATAAATGTTTGTGTGTAAAAATAATTTTAAAATAGAAGAAAAGGTAAGGTATTGATATTAAAAACAAAGAAGAAATATCCTGAACGCTCACATGAACTTTCTGGATTGCGTTCTGATATCTATGGTGCTCATTTAGCGGTTAAGGTTATGCCTTTTTTTAAACATATGTAAATATAAATTCATACTTGATTATATATTTTATAGATAAATATTCTTAAGAGGCAAAATACTCATATATATAAACACATACACATTCATATATTATATCGGACAACTGGTCAACTCTAAAAAATTAGCCCAAAATACGTTTTCTATAATTTATAAACCTCAATATGAACCTATAAAATTCAAAAATAGATATATCGAGAATTTTGAAGAATTTTCTATATACAATATTTCTTTATTAGGACTAATTTAAAAGGAAGTTTTTTTACGATCTACATATATCTAATAGAGAGGAGAATATTAAAAAGATAAACATAAATAATTTATTAAAATAAAAATATAGAATTTTGCATAATAAAATTATTTAATTAATTTTCATATGGCCACAGAATGTTTATATTTAGAATTAATTTATTTGCATCGAGGAATTTGATTTCCCTTGTGTGAACCTTCATCGATGGCGTCTGCTTCTTAATAAATTTAATTCTTATATTTTCACCTTCCTAGAATATAGGGCGCTGAATTTACTCTGTGTGATATTGTGGTTATATATTGATATTTTGATAAAAATATATAGAGTATTATTATATATATCTTATATATATTCTCTCTCTTTCTACGCAGTTTCTACGCTTATTTACTCATATTTATGTATTTAACCTTTCATAATCTCATATGAACGTTGTAAAAATCAGTTTCAATCTCAATCTCTACGCAGTCCATCGGTGGTGCAGTCAAATGAAGACTATATATATTATATATATATATATATTATATAATCTAAAAACTCAAATTTATTCTATATATTATTATATATATTTTTAATTTTCATTCATTGATAATTATACTTTTTTTATATCTCATCGTTTTTAGAATTACTTACAGTTTTGTTGTAAATATGCGTAGTTAACATATCAATTTTTTTAATCACTAATATAGGATTAACTTCATAAATTCTATATAATTGTGAAAATAACTGATGTGTAATATCTCTTCAAGTAATTGAAAATAAAAACTACTTGATGGTAAATAATAATTTATTTTTTATCACGACTACTCCTTCAATCCTTTATCTTATCAATCCTTTATCTCATTGATCCTTTATATAAAAACAAATAAATTATTCATAACATATATATATATCATATATTATATTTATATATCTATATTTATCATTCTTTATATATAAACAAGTACTTGTATGTATCAAAAAGACATATCCTGACCACGTTGACATGTACTTTTAGATGGCAGAGCTATTTTACCAACCCATATCAGGGAACAAGATGAATCAATGTTTAGTTGATTTCTATTCCACTAGATGGAGCTATGCATTTAAAAGTTCACGTGAACGTGGTCAGGATATGTCTTTTTATTTTTAATATCAACACCTGTGTTTGGTTAGAAATGTATGTTTTATTCTTATTTGTTATTAATTGTTAACTATTGTATAAATTGTTGTTATATATTATTCATTGATGTTATTCTATTTTTTATTGTTAATTTATATAATTCATTGTTTTACATAATTAATTATTTATTGTTTTATTTTAATCTGTATATATATATTTTCATTGATTCGGCAACAGTGTGTTGTCGACATATTGTTTTGTTTACTCGTCAATCAGTCTAGTTTAAATCAGCCATAAAATTAATGTAGCTCATTCAAAGACCATTACATTCAAAGGTTCCTTGATCATTTTGCGTGGAGTTTCCTTTACTCAATTCTACAGAAACAATTCAAATTATTCATCGCAGTACCTTAGCTCATAGAATTTGAGCTCGGTAGTTAACGCGAACACAACCTGACTCTTTTTATATTATTTATTTTTATTTTTTTTTCTCACCCAAATATATTCAAATCTTATTTGATTAATATTTATATTTATTCTATATTTTCAACCTTATATAACCATAATGAACGATGTAATGAAGAAGTTTCAATATCTCTCACTCTCTCCCTCTCATGAAGTGCTGGAATTTCAGACGTAGCCTGGATGATAACGCCCTGACCATCCTTGCATCTTCTATAACCCGAATTTACAGGTATTTCCTATGGGTGTAACTGGGAATGTACCGAGAAGAGCTTGTCTGGAGGAGGACACTCTCAATGTGACGGAGCCTTCATCAAGGAATTAAGATGCAAATATTGCTGTTCTTTATAACAATTGACTAGGAATATTTAAAGATGTTTTATACAACGAATGAACACATTAAAACGCGAATGTTTCTTTTACAAATAAATCAAACTTCTACTTTCCTTACTGCGATGAAAAATATTTTGAGATGTCTTGGCTCATCAGTGGTGAAACCTCCCAGAGGTTTCGCCAATTTAATACACCAGCCCGCCTCTTTAGAGTTCTAATACTGTATTGGATCATTCCGCTTTTATATGCCACACTAAATGTTGTAATCTTAGAAATGGTATTTAAGCAAACTATGGACATAAGCTTTTAGGATAGTAGAATTACATTTAAATATTTGCATCGAGCAACGCCCTTCGCAAACACCAAGGACAAGTTAGGCATAAATTAATACAAAGCAATAACGCGCCATCTACAACGAATGAAGACATTAATAAGCGAATGTTTCTTTTCACAAATAAATCAAACTTCTGTCTATTTGTAAAGAAATTTCGCGTATTAATGTCTACATTCGTTGTATATAGATGGCGCGTTATTTATTTGTATAAAATATATTTTATATTGTGAAATTGTCTATCATAGTATATTTTACTTATGTATACAAATAGATATGAGGTTTTTATTTATTATCATTTACAAAGCACGCGATATCCGTCTTGGATATTTGCATGCATACACAAGTTTGGGAGCTTTTACAGTAATTATTAATATGATTTTAGTTATTATAATAGAAATTATTAACGAAATTTGTCAGTTAGTTAACTATTTAATTACCCTATAATGAATATTAATGAACATCACAGTTAAGAACAGAAATTTAGAGCTATTTACAGCATATAACTATTTACCATTTATTACAGCCTAGGCTATCTATTACTAAAAAACATTCTACAAAATCTATTAAAATTTATATACATATATCTATTATTAACTATTTGATTTAGACAATTTATATTTATTTGATTTTTGACTCTCAAGTCCTCTACAAGTCGACAGTCCGTCGACTATGTCGTGTACTATTGGTACAATGGTTAGGAAAAATATTTAACAAGGACAAATTTCAAGGAGGAATAAAATTTGAAGAATAAATGAATGTACCTCATTCTTTATCATCACCATTATATTTTGTAGTGGGGTTATGAAAAAATTTCATCGTTTTAATATATAATTAAAGGCAGGGGTGTATCCTTTGGTATATATTTATATTATAATGCTCTAGCACGCCATCTGTTATGGAAATTCGTAACTATATCAGACGCGTAAAATTCTTTTTGAAATTAAACAATTTCTACTGCCCTTACTGCAATTGAAAAATTAATGGGAGGGCCTGGTTTTGAAATTAAACAATTTCTACTGCCCTTACTGCAATGGAAAAAATAATCATGCCCTCACATATTTTTTTTATTGCAGTAAGGGCAGTATAAATTGTTTAATTTCAAAAAGAACCTTACGCGTCTAAAATGATTTCGAATTTACATATTTCTATGTTAATGCAAAGCAATTACGCACCATCTATAATAGAAGCATTACAGCATCAAACATAAAACAAACTTCTAATGTCTTTACTGCGATGAAAACATATTACTAGAGCTTGGCTTATCACCGGTAAACGCTTCCAGCAATTACGTCGATTTAATTTACCAGACCGCCTTTTAGAACTTCAATACTGTATTAGACGATTCTGTTTATATAGGATAAACCGAAGGAGAGAGGAAGTTTGTTTACTGTGTGAAAGAAACATTCGTGTTCTAATGCTTTCATTCCCTTTATATTTCTATATGTTACAGAGTTACAATATGTAACAAAGGCGATCAAGATATAAATAGAAAGTTTGTAGAAATGTCGTTTATTTAAATCTTCCAATTGTTGAGGAACAAGTAGAGACAGCAGTCGCCAGCTTCTACCCCGGACTGCCAGCTAATTATCCTACTTTATTTGGTCCTTCATTGGAAGGAATTTTAATTGGCCCACTCAAATGAGCAGAAGTATATAGCTTTCAACAGATTCTGGCTCATCCATTCCCAATAATTTCCTTGTCACATTGTATATCTGGTTGTTCTCTTTTGTACTATATTCTTGTTTTGATATCACCTTCTGGTTTTATTAATATATTTTTAATTGTAATTGTTTTTTGAATATAGTATTGTTTTAACCTATACTCTCGTATGATAGAAAGTAAAAAAATAAACTTAGACATAGAAACAAATTATATATATTCATATAGGAATGTCTGTATAATGCAGTAATTGCATCATTTCAGTAAGCTCTGTAGAGATAATATTTGATTATATTATTTAAAAGAAACACATTGCCAGTAAATTTATTTGTACAAAATTTTAAAGATGGATGGCAATTAAATTTATAAATTTAAATATTTATCTTAAGTGATGCCAAATTATTTCTTAACTATCTCGTCTATTTGATTTAAAGCCAACATATTATATTGCAGAGTAAAACTATTGATGTCTTCTAGTTTGATCAATAATGTATCCGATATATTTTAATTACAATAGGCTGAATCGCTGTATATCATTCCAAAGAAGAGATAAAAGCTAACGACGCCGAGTTTTTTAATTGAAAATATATAAGTCGTATATTTTATAAAGAAACTCGTTGTCATTGGCTTTTATAATTTCTCAGAGAATAACCTACTTCTTTGTATTATGCAACACAACGATAAAAGAGCTTCATGTTTTAAAATGTTCCCTAAGGAAGAGAAGTGAAAAGATTTTTAAACTATTGGATATTAATAAATAAAAATATTGAATATAAAGTTGACTTTTATCATTTTTTGATATGGAAATTTTACATTCTTCAGAATAATAACATCGATTAAAGAAAATAACTCTAACTTTAAATCGAAACCTTCTAGAAATTTCGCTATAATTATTATATAAATATAATAATTATGATAATTTTATGAATATTTGTGACTAATGCTTTATAATTTTATCCCAGAATAACCTACATCGCCGTATTATGGGCACAACGATAAAATAGCTTCATGTTTTAAAATATTCTCTGAGGAAAATAAGTGAAAAGATTTTTAAAATTATGGATCTTAATAAATAAATAAATTTAATATAGTTGTTTTTTTTTATCATATTTTCATAGGGAATTTTTTTTTTCTATTCTTTCAAATGATGAAGTCGATTAGAGGAAATACCTCATTTTAAACCGAAACCTACCAGATATTTCGTTATATAATTATAATATTATGATAGTTTTAATAATATTTGTGACTAAAACTTCATAATTTTAACTCAGACGAATTTACACCGATGTACCATGCAGCGCTATGAGTAACTAACTACATATTTTCAATTGTTCTCTGATGAAAAGAGGTGAAAATATTTTTAAAATATTGAATATCAATAAATAAAAATATTGAATATAAAAGAACAGCAGCAGCACGTATCCTCCACCCATGCACGTATATATTTCCAAAAATTGTTTATAACACACAAAGAATGTAATATTCATTTTCTCCCCCTTAAAATATCATTAATATTTAAATATGTAAAAATTAATTTGTATATAGAAATAGTATATATATCATCAATATATTATCGTGATACTCCTGTAGAAGGACTAACAAGTCCGAAAGCTTGAAAATAAAAAAAAATGAACAAGAAACTTAACCCTGGAAGCTTTATTTACTTTATAATAAAAGTTTCTGTTTCATCCTATTTTTCATATGGAATTTTCAATTATTTCGAATAATAAAGTCCATGAAGAAAATGCCTCATTTTGAACCGAAACCTACCAGATATTTCGCTCATCTTGATAAGGTAATATTTGAAATTAAAGCTTCAGAATTCGTCATTATTTAGGATGCTTAAAACCGATTTATGTAAATTTTTGAATGCGTAGTATATTTATGGGGTTGTATGTAATATGTAGTAATGATATATATATAGTATATTTATTGAGGATTATATGAATATTATCGATGAGAGGTATATGCAATAGAGAATATATAGAATATAGGCGACCAGGAGCAAATAATTGGAATGAAGGCGAGAGTCAAAATGCTTCGACGTAACGGAAAATGGCGTTAAGCCGAGGATTACAGGATTGTCTGATTGCGGACTTCCTCGATCCCCAGCTGCCCGGTATATATGGCTTAATTACTGTGGGACCTTCTTGGACTCTTCATGCCAGATGTCATATCCCTGAGTACCTTCTATGCTATATATTCTTTTATAATTCTTCCTGATTTTACACTCTAACAAAATAAATATGGAGTCTAGGGCTAGGTTTGATTTTGGCAAAAGGTTCATCATATAACTTTTGATTCATAATAAAGATTCAAATAAAAAGGCATATATTGGTTCAATATATCATTTATTTTACCAATATTTCAGTTGGCTGAACGCCAACTTTTATCAAGGTATTATAACATTGTAATGTGTGTCAGCAACAAACTCAGCGCCACATAACGTCAATAATACCTTGATAAAGGTAGACGCAGAACATAGGGAAAAAAGAAAGAATTGAAAGTATTAGGATAATAAAAAAGAGCAAAGACAGAAACTTATATATATAAGTGTGTGTTTCTGTGTTTGTCTATATATAAAAATAGGATATATTAAATAAATAAATGTCAGGTGTTGATAAACAAACATTAAAGGCATATCCTGACCGCTCACATTATCTGTTTTTATTTAAATATTTATTCATCGATTGCTTTATTTTCAAAATTAATAAATATTCTTCCCTGCTTTAACACTTTGAAAAAATCAAAAAGGAATCTAGGACTAGATTTATTTTTGTCGAAGAATCTTTATTATAAAAGTACATATAGCATAGAATACCTGCTTCTACATTTTGAAAAATCAATAAGGAAACAAGAGCAAGGTTTCTTTCGGGCGAAGGGTTCATCATATAATTTTGTATTTATAATAAAGATTCTTCCCTGCTTTTATACTTTGACAAAATCAATAAGGAATCTTAGGCTATGTTTCTATTTAGCAGAAGGTTCACCATATAACTTTTGATTTATAATAAAGATTCTTTTCTGCTTTTACATTTTGACAAAATCAATAAGGAATCTAAGGCCACTCTTCTTTTTGGAAAAGGGTTAATCATATAAATTTTGATTTACAATAAATATCCTTCCCTGCTTCTACACTTTGACAAAAAACCTAGCCTTAGATTCCTTATTGATTTTGTCGATGTGAAAAGCAGAGAAGAATAGTTATTATAAATCAAAAGTTATATGCTGAATCTTTTGCTGAAAAAAAAAAAAAAAGAAATCTAGTCCGAAATTCTTTATTAATTTTGTCAAAATATACTTTTATATTTAGAATATTGTATTTGAATTGAAAATAGTTTAGTTTACTATTTTCGTTAATTTGGAAGGGACGGGTAGAGTTTATGTCTATGGCACTGAATCATTTTTGCGCTGAGAAAATTTCAAATTATGAATAGCTTCGATTGTGAACGACTTGCACAAACTTATTCCCATCATAAGGCTTCATTTTTCTCACTATTATGAAATATAAACAATCTAGTTTCTGTTTGCTCCTAAAATGTCAACTATTGTATGAAAGAATTAGTATTAAATAATTAAGAACTTATTTTTCTTAATTTATCCACCTGATCCAAGTACAATTTCACTTTTGTACTATTTTTCACATTAGATAACTAATCATAGATATTTCCTAGGTAACTTTAAATATCGATAAAAATTATTAGTGTTTTAGAAAGTTAAGTTCACTTTTCAAAAATTATTATACAAGTATTTTTATAGTATATTTTTGCATTTTTTTTGTCCTTGATAAATAAATTGAACCTTCAATATATTTAAAATGCCACTTGTTAAACAGAACAATTTATGAAAAATTATTGTGTATTTATATGAAAATTTTGATATAAAAAAGTTGTTACAATATATTTGTATATGTATCAATTAATAAAAATAATTTGAATATTCTCTCTTTCATGTCTCAAAACATCTTATAAAATAAAAATTGTGAGGAACAAAACAAAAATTCTTTATTGAGTAATTCAAAAGTTTCCCAATTTCCTCAAACAAACTTTATTCCGAAGAAAGTTAAAGGCAATTTAGGAAAGATTATACTTAGCTTGTTTGTAGGACCGATAATTGTGGTTGCCCATAATTCCCCATATGTCTCGCTGCGGTTTTTTTTCTTCATCCAACATCTGGAGCGACATCATATATATAGATATGAATTATAAGAAAATTACTATATATATATGTTATAAATAAAAACATGAGATTTCGGTAATAAATAGATATTTCTGTTGATTTTTGATTATCTTGAGGATTATGCTATGGTAATGCAGTCGTAGTTAAAATCTTGGAACTATAATAATAAAAATAATGAAGATTAGAAATAGCTTTAATTGAGCTTAATAAAAACATAATTTGGTAAAAGTACTGCCTGGCTTAAGGCGTAAGAATAAAAAAATAAAAAACTTATTTACATCATGTACAAATGTTCGAGCCGGCCATCGAGAAACAACAACAATGAGTTTTTATAGGGGAAGGGTGATCTCTGGAGGACGATTCAGCAGAGTATTTGAATCTATGAAATATAATTTTAAATAAAATAATATTTTAATATAACATATATATAATTTACATGAAAGATAGTTGGTATTAGAGGAGTTTTGATCATTTAAAAAAAAATAGATAAAAATTACTTTTAAGGTATCAAAAAGGTTTTGTATTTTATGTAGCAACATAGGGTTATAACAAGTCCACGCTGTAGCATCGGCAGTAATGCGTCATAGAAGCAGAACTTAAGGGAAAAAAGGAAGAATTGAAGGTATTAGGATAATAAAAAGAGCGAAGACAGAACCATATATATATGTGTGTCTTTGTGTTTCTATATATGAAAATAGGATAAAATAAATAAAAAATGTCAAGTGATGATATTAAACAACAGAAGGCATATCCTGACCGCTCATATTGTCTGTTTAGATAGCAGAGCGCCATCTAATGGATCAAAAATAAACTAAATGTTGATTTAAGCTTGTTTCATGATATTTGGCCATGAAATATTGGCATTTTGTGATAAATAAATATTTTATTTTATTTTAGATCCAAAATATGCCTTTTATTAAATATATAGATTTTTTTTCTACAGGTAAACTCCGTATAATTGGTACAATTGTATAACGAATCACAAGGTTTTACGAAGGAGCTTCTTTTATTGTACTTGTGCTAGCTTTCGAACCTTTCGGTTCTTCAACAGGCGTGGCTAGTATGACTATACTAACAGGGTATATAAAAATAAAAATGGCATATCCTGACCAGAAGCACATGTGCTTTACAGATGGCAGAGCGCCATCTGGTGGAACAGAAAACAACTATTTATTGATTTAGCCTGTTTCCTGATATTTGGCGAACCCAATTTCTTGATAAATCAAGAAAAGCCATCCACGAACGCGTTTAGCGCTTTTTGGCGCTCGTCAGCGTGGAGTAGGCTGTACCACTGCGACCGAAAATATTTTTTGGTCCAAGTGGCTTCTTGAAAAACCAAGAAATGGGTATTTAAGGCCAAACTTGCGTAAATACGCTTAACATATTCTTTCGTTTTTTCATATAGATATATATATCAAATATAAGAAAAAATAATATGAATCTATGCCTTTTTATTATCTAATATATTTATATCTATAGGTATGTGTGTCTTTGTGTTTCTAGATATGAAAATAGGATAAAATTAATAAAAAATGTCAAGTGATATTGAACATTAAAAGACTTAGCCTGGCCGCTCACATTAGCTGTTTAGATGGCAGAGCGCCATCTAGTGGAACAAAAATCAACTAAACGTTCATTTAGGTTTGTTCTATGACATTTGGCCAACCCATTTTCTTGATAAATCAATAAAAGCCTAACATGAACGATATTTATAATGTAGTAATGAACCCTTTATATAGCAATACTTTGATTTGCTATAGCTAATTCATTTTATACATTGATCACTGTTTTTAATCATTGAATTTGGCCATTATTTTATGCTCGTTCTAAGAGAAGCTTCGTTAAATTCCCGGTTAGATTTAAGGATATTTTACTGTATGTTTGATGCTGCTCTCATATAAGATAGGTATTCAAATATAAATATATCTCTACCGTATTCAAACAATAAAAAAGGATCACCTTGGATCTATGCGAAAATAATTTCCTTTTAAATATTTCGGCGCGCAGCACGCTCACCTTCAATGAGTATTATGTGAAACAAGGTAAAATTATAGTTTATAATATATGTTATTTTACTGGCCACAGGGAGATCTATCTTTCTATTTATACTATTAAGTTTTCTATTACTCTCAATTTCCTTCCGGCAAATTACCATCTATATTAAGATTGTTCGATAATGGATTCTAGAATTGATTATCAGTGTTTATTTCTAATTTTGCTGTAATGGCTTATACCTGATTCATATTGAGAGTGTTTACGGCAATATGTATATATTGATATAATATTGAATAGAGATGTCATTCGAGAGAGAATTCCAAAGCATCGCTGATGCTCACTCAAACTCGTACCTACCTTCTATTCGTTATCCTAAAACAAGATGCGTTATATTCTGAACGCGAGACTGAATACATAGTAAATGACATTCAAATTTTTCAGGTAAGTTTATGGGCGTTTTTACTGATAGAGCATCTGAATTTGGCACCTCTCTATTTTTGAAATTTTATTTCGACTTAGAGCGCTATGCCCCACTAGGGCACTTGCACTTTAGAGGTAAACTAAACATAGAAATAAAATAAAGAAAGATATTTGAAATATTTACAAGAATTAATATGCAATTTAGTTAGATGGAAAGAGAAAAATATCAACACAATTGAAATATGTACAAAGAGTTGGTATGCCATTTTATTTAAATGAAATCAAATGTAAAGTAGTGTATTCGAGTAGTGTATTTATAACACAATTTTCACCTAGATCTGGAGGGGCCCCAAAAAATATATTATTGTCAAATTTGCTTAACCGGAATGCTATGGAATTTAAAATGGAGGATTGTTTCATGCAATGGGTTCAATATACGGTTGGTTGTAGGGATGAGGTTAGGGGTACAAAATTTGATTGGAAATAAAAGATAATGGATATCCTGATGCAGTGAAATGATGAGTAACATTTGATATTTTTTAAACCTTAAATGACGGTTAATGAACATTGGATGTTAAATCGTTTAGCAATGTTTTAACTAGATATATTTTGTAACTTTTGGGAAAATGGAATGTAAAGTGATTGTATGAAGGAATAAGGATTTTTTGTACCACATTCTTGTATATAACAAATTAAAACATTAAGACGCGAATGTTTCTTTCAGAAATAAATCTAACTTCTACTGTCCTTACTGCGATTAAAAATATTGGGAGGACTTGGCTCATTATTGGTAAAACCTTTCCAGCTAAGCCCTCCCAATATATTTTCATCGCAGTAAGGACAGTAGAAGTTGGAATTATTTGTGAAAGAAACACTTGCGTCTTAATGTTTTTATTTGTTATATATAGATGGCGCTTTTGAATTTCATATAAGTAACCTTGTATGTAATACTCAATTGGCTATAATAATTGAGGTGCTTATAATTAAAAGTTTAAAATCTAAAGTTTAACGCTTTAATATAAAAAACATTTCTCCGTTGTTTTATCTTTAACCTGTTGTTATGCAAATACATTATTCTGAGAGAAGTCGACGTTATTTTATATAATATGATTATTCCTTCAAATAATACAATATGTTAAATTTACTATCACACTCTTTTATATACACTGCTGGCGAACCAAATTACAACATCAAGAAAGACGAGATATCACAACAAAATTTATTTTGTAGATAAAATGTTGACCAAGTATCAAATGATTAAATTTATCGACTTCTGCGAATTGTGGTTCCTGCCAGAATCAGGAGCCACAGTAGCCACCATTGTTGGAGATCACCGCTGCCACACGCCTCGGCATTGATTCAAAGAGACTTTTGATGATTATTTGGAGTACTGTAGACCAAGCAGCTTCCACACGTTGCCAAAGTTGATCTGGTGTGGCAGCTGAGGATGTAATCTGGGTCAATCGTTGAGAAACCATGGACCACATGTTTTCTATCGGCGAAAGATTCAGAGAGCGAGTCGGCCAGGGAAGCAAATCAATCTGGCGATTGACAAAGAACCTTTGACAATGCGTGCCACGTGTGGTCGCGCATTATCCTGTTGAAATTTGGCTGTGGGCAAGCCCTGAAGGTGAGGAAGGACAACTGGCTCCAACATTTTGGAGATTTAGTGTTGGCTGTTTAAAGTACCGGCAATGCGTACTAGAGGAGTGCGAGAGTGATACCCAATACTACCCCATACCATAATACCCGGTGCAGGACCAGTGGGGTGGTGTAAAGCGCAGCTGTTCAGCATCCTCTCTCCACGGTGTCTCCAGATTCGAGTCCGACCATAGTGGTGAGGCGGACAGAAGCGTGACTCGTAAGTAAAGACAATTACATTACATTCTGCCGTCCACATCCTTCTTTCATTGCACTATTGGCGGTGGAGACGTCTGTGATTCTTCATCAAGGGTAGACGAAGCAATGGAAGTCTTGCGGACAGACCACTCTACTGTAAAATCCATTTTCTTGATGCGCATATGCTCGTGGTCAGGATGTGCCTTCTTCATTTTTAATTATATATATATATATATATATATATATATATATATATACATGCCGATAAAGCACAATTACAAATGTATTTTGTTTACAATTGATATCTGTCGTAATTATATAATACCTTGTATCAATATTAAGTGAATATATTCGGCTTTTGTGCTGAAAGATAAGGAGATTTGTGAATTGAAAATTTTTTAAAAGAAACCTTTTCCTGGAAGCCTGTAATTCCCATATTATTAAATGTATTTTGTTGTGAATTGTAAACACGGTATTTAAAAGACTAATCTATATTTTATTACATATTCATTTAACTACCCTTTTCTGATTAAAAAAGTCATATTTCTTCTTAATTACCTATTTATATATATATATATAATTCGAAAAATATAATTATATGAATATATGTTCAATTAAAAAGGCATATATTGGATCAAAATATCATTTATTTCGTCAATATTTCAGTTGACTTAACGCCAACCTTTTGATATTTAATTCTATTGACGTTAGGTGGCGCTGAGTTTGTTGTTGACACGCATTAATATTTTATTAAACGTTGAAAAAGGTTGGCGTACAGCCAAATGAAATATTGGTAAAATAAATTATATTTTGATCCAATATATGCCTTTTTAATTAAATATTTATTTATGGATTTCTCTTTTCAAAATTATAAATATATGTATTTTGTGATATACATCAATTCATCAAAATACAATATTAAAAATAAATATAAAAACGTACAAATCAATTCGAGTCAACATTGGTTACAATTCCTAATTTTATTAGGGTTGTTTCAGGAGTAAAATTTGGGTTGGACATTGGTGGTGTCTGTAAAAGGACAACAATATAAAGTATAAAGCCCAGTTACTCCAAATATTGAAACTTTTATAGAGCACTATTTTACTAAATGGCCTTTCTAAAAGCGATAAAGCCAAAGTTTGGAAGGGTAACTATAAAATGTAGGCGGAGGTGTCCCCTGGAGGCCGTTATAAAATGTGAGAGAGGGATCAGTGTCTCTGTGTGCCGAAATTGGAAGGTGAGAATGGAGGATTAGGGCATTGAGCGAGGATTGACTTTCTCTGATGATAAGATTGCTATAGTTGTGCTGTCCTCTCCTATATATTCTTCTCATATTTATATATTCTCCTTTTCAGTATATTATTATGATCTTATTACCTCGTTTTATAAGACTCTATTCGTTGGATAACAATTAATTTGTGAATTAACCTGTGATATTAAAAAAAAACATATACCTTTATATCTATCTTTTACGACAAAAATAAACAAAATGTAAAGTTTATATTCTGTATTCTCTAATGTTTTTTAGATGGTTGGCTATAGTAGGTCCTCTCCTATATATTAGTGTTAAATATATTTTTGTCCCCTTTTCAGTATTTTATTATAATATTATTACTTCGTTCTATAACACTTCATTTGTTAAATAACAATTTCTTTACGCATGGAACTGTATAATTGACAATTAAAATACTTCGAATTACCAATTCATTCAAATTTTAAACTTTCGTGAAAATTAACGGCAAATATAAACGAGATGTAAAGTAATTATTATGTATTCTCAAATGTTCTTTGGATCATTGGCTATAGTTGGTCCTCTCATATATATTCTTGCCATATATATATATATTCCTTCCTCCCTTTCAGTACATTATTATATTCTTAGTATGTCGTTCTATAAGACTATATTTGTTGGATAACAATTTATTTGTGAAATAACTGTGAATTTAACAATTTGCATATACTTTGAATTGTAAATTTAACAATTTGCATATACTTTGAATTGTAAATTCATTCAATTTTTAAAATATTTTGTCAAACATTCTCTTTTTTTACCATAAAAATAAACAAAATGTAAAGTTATTTTTCTGTTTTTTTTTCAAATTTCTATGGATGATTGGCTATAGTTGGTCCTCTTCTATATATTTTTATCCCCTTTTCAGTACATTATTATAATCCTATTACTTTTCGCTACTTCACTTGTTAAATAGCAATATCTTTATGCATGGAACAATTTACATACTTTTAATTTCCAATTCATATTTTCAAACTCTCGGTATATATTTCCTTTTAACCAGAAAAAATAAACAAAATGTAAAGTTATTATTCGAATGTTCTTTGGAAGATTGACAATATATTCGTTTATATTCCATATATATATTCGTTTCCTCTTTTTAGTATATTATCATGATCTTATTATCTCGTTTTATAATACTATATTTGATGGATAACAATTTAATTATGAATTAACCTGTGATATTAAACAATTCATATACCTTCAACTCCCTTTTTTACGACAAAAATAAACATAATGTAAAGTTATTATTTTATATTATTTCAAATATTTTTTTGAGAGGGGGGATGTGATTTATAGATGATTGATATAATATTATTTGTATGAATATTATTACATTAATATTTAGTTATTTTTCAACGAGGTGTAAATTTATTTAATTGTTAAATATTTATATGAAATATATAATGAAATATATCCCTCGGAAATATCCCTATTAGTTAATTATCCTACTTCTATTTTTTGTTATTTATTGTACAATTATTTGTATATTGTTTATTATTATATTTTAAAAATAATAATGCAGACTGAGAACTCTTACATGTATTGATAAGATGTCAATGAAATTATGTTATCAATTGCCTAGTACATATATACATAAATATTCTGTAAATCGAGAAGTGAAATATTTTGGTTGATAGTACTCTTCAACTATTTTTTCGCTAAGAGGAGAATGCGTACTTGTTGAAAGGTGTTGTTTTATTATCCCTAGTACACGTGGTACAGGGCAAGGCAATTATGGTGGGTAGAAGTTGGCGATTGCTTTTACTGTAGGTGCATCACATGTCTACACATTTGAGAAGCAGTTGCACTTACAAATGTCAGAGCCCCTTGAGGGTTCGAAAGTCTCGAGGAAGTAAAAGGTGTACGAAGATAAGTTAACTTAATGAATAGATATCTATGATGTTAAATATATCCGTTTAACCTTTTATCGTACTTCTCTGAATTGCCATTATATAGCTGTCTTAGATTGTCTCTTATTTGACAGATTCTAAGAAAGAAAAGTATAAAATATTTCGCAGAAGAACTTTTTACTCGAAATCGATTTGAGTTGTTTACAAAGAATGGAGGGGGTCGGTGGAAGGCTGGTCTAAACCCTTGGTTTTCGACCACTACGACCTGGAATCGAATCCCGCATTGGCATTTTTTTTCGAATCGAAAATGTTTCAATTGTCCTCGATTCTTTCAAAAGTCCAACCCCACCAGCGTATGCAAGTAACCAATCGGGGCTATGGCACATTTGTAAGTAAAAATTCGAACTGCCTTTCACATGTGTAGACATACGGTGCACTTACAGTAAAGGCTATCGCCAACTTCTACCCATCATGATTATCATGGCCATAACCATGTGTACTAGGAATAATTATAAACAACGAATGGAGCGCTGATGATACATTATGATGATAATGCATGAACTATTTATTAAACGTAGCAGCATAAAAAGAAGATCAAGCTCTGAACCTATGGTTAAAAACACACAATTAATATCAGACGATACAAATGCTGATATTTTCTTCGATTACAAGGTGTCAAATTTTACCGAACAGAGCTTTCAACAATCACAACTGCATACGACTGTCAGTTTAAAACCCGTTTGCGCTGCATCTCAATCACAAGCGTTCAAGATATTTACATTTAATATAGGCACTGTTGAAGAGAGCTCACACTGTGTTAATTAAAATACAATATAATGCTTGTTTAGAATGAGAGCTACACAAAAGAGAGGGAAAATACAATTGGTTTCCAAACAATTTTATTTTTTCGAAAATGATCAGTTTTATAGATATTTAAATTCCTTAAGAGTATTATAAAATGCCTCTCACTATTTCATAAAAAAATATATATAAATAGAATTATACCGAACCTTTTTTTCTTTTTTAATTTATGAACCTCTTATCCCAGTAAAATATGGAATTTTTACTATATTTTCATAAACCCTTTTTATAAAGCAGAAGTATATATTTATAAATGGTATAAGAAAGAATAACTATATTATATTCAAGCGATTATATCACATCACTCAATGAAAAAGTACAATCTTAGAATTCCTGCAGATATATGAATAAATATTTCTTCGAAATATATATAATAGCATTAACTACTTAGCAATTAGCATATAAAACAATTAACATAGTTTAATAATCATATATAATTAGATAAAAGAAATAATAAGATCTATTTAAATTTCCTAGATGAATAAGATAAATTAGAGCCAAGTAAATAAATTACAGTATATTTAAACCAATTAACATGGGTATATTTTAAAAAGAAATCTGTTATTTAACTTTGAGGCTAGAGCGTGGTTGCATTATTTAGCAAGTTATTTGGGTAATTCTTCTTCTATTTTTAGAATTAGTATATTTTAAATGTCCTTCGTAATTTGTTTCTGTAATTACATTGGTGAGGCAAAGAATACATTTCTTAATTTAGAAATAATTAAATAAACACTACCTTTAAACGCCATGTTGTTTTTATTAAAATAACAAAAATAAACATGCGTTTTAAGATTGAATAATAATATATCTACACTTTTTAACAAAATACAATATTAA